>OY744482.1:277634113-278234113 GCA_963556165.1 Tipula helvola
TTCTAAACAGTGTTGAATATAACGTTTCATCATAGAATATTCAATTATTAAGTATTTAGTTAACGCAAATAATTTACAGAAACTAACTGATTATTTGGACGTGATATTGTTCTAGAACCTCGCACGCCGACCCTCGCTTGTCTTTCCGCTATAATTGAACAGTTATATTCTCGGTATCGGTATATACCCTGATGACAATCATACAATGCTCAAAATGAAATGAAATAAAGTTTCGATTTATTAGTCCTCCAAGTTAAAGGAGTATGGAAAAAATAAAATAAAAATTAGAAACAATACAAGATTCAATAAGTACTCATAGTTTGTTTTGTACTTCATAGTTACAGCTAAATATCACAGGAATCATATAAAATAATCCCATTTAAACAGAAAACCTGCATAAAATATTGCAAATTTTATTAATTTATGGTATAAGCATCACTTTTTGGATACATTTAAATTTAGTCGCAGAATACAATTTTCAAATTTCTTTTAATTTAAAATGTTACAGGTATTGTTAAGAGAAAATGCGCCTACATGTTAAAATCGGCCTTGTTCCCATAAACGCGAAAATTTCGTTCAAAATATATCTGTTAAAAAGTTTCACAATTATTTTATCAGAAGCAACACAACTATCGAAAAATTTAACATCCACTGAAATCCTCTATTGTTGAATAAAGCAAAATTAAAATTAAAAACAGTTCTCCGCACATGCAAAAATTAATTTGCACAGAAGAAATCGGCTTTTTAAGCTCAATGAAGAAAATATCAAATCCACAAATAATGCAAATTGATTTTTTTCGGCGTATGCGAGGAGAAAAAACGCGCTTGGTCCATGAATCTCAGAAGCAAAATATTGTATGAAGCCACGAAAATTAACTTGCATTTGTAATGAATCAATAAATATTTAGACTCTTTCTTATTCCCGTTGTGTTTTACCAAGCGCAACATTATTGCATTAAAGAGAAAAAATTAATTGCTACTTGACAGTATTGGACAGCACTGTGTCTTTCCGATTTAATGACAGGCTGCAAAAGGGCAGCTACTTTTTATGTAAATAGCAAACCTTTTGTTTATAGAATTGTTTACTTATTCCCCTAATAACATTCAAAGTACAGTGTCTAAATGCACTGTTGATATAAAATTGGCCTCTTAATTTTGAAAAGTTCCAGTTTAGGCCACAAATAGTTGCTTATTATCGATCTGTAGCGCTCGCCGTTGACGGTTATGGCAATGCCAGTTTCGTTTTGGAAGAAGTACGAACCGATGATTCCGCCAGACCACACGATGTTCAACGCTATAACTTGCCATGGTGATTTCAGATTTGCCATACATATACTAGTGAACAATTCACAACAAATTTGGAAGATGTTACTTTAGCAACATGGCTGCTATAACCTAACAAATTTCGAGCGTCCCTATTGAAAATCCTTTAAAAAAAGTATGTTTGTAAATAATTGCTTGCCCTATGTCTGTCTCTGTAACTACGTAAGAAACTTAAGCCTATATGTACGTTCATCATCTCCAAGTAATTAACAAACATGTTACATCGGAGATCACGCAGTGATATTAACCACTTAACGCATAGGAACGAGTTAACTCGTTTATATGTTACTTGCAGAAATGTATAGGAACGAGTTAACTCGTCCAATTAAATTTTAAACTAAAAATAGTTTAAATTACGTTTGTTTTTTGTAATTAATATATTGTGAAGATCGATTGTACTTTACGGCTGTAGTTTATGGCTTTTTATCTCATCAATTTCGGTTTTTATGGTTTATGACACCAATTGTTCGGTGGTGTATAATATCGATAAGATATATATTTATGGCTACATGTTTCATCATAAACGATAATATGAAAAGGGAGAAAAGTGACTGCAGGAGGTTATTTCATTACCGGCATCTCAACAATGATTTTGTTTTTTTCCAAAACCTTCGAAAATTCTCTCTGTAGTCAAAAGAGAATTCTCGCAGATTTTGTTTTTTCTTTAGGCAAAATCAAATTTCAATTAACTTTTATTATTTTACTGCGCCACCCCACAACTAGTGTTATACGTGTATGTATTTGTGAATAACATTATCTTTTAGCGCGTTATAATGTCGATTGCACATTTTCTCGTAACCAGTGTTTAAATTCATTTTTTCGTTCCCTTCTTTTATCTTTTTTTGCTTTCTTTGTGAAAGAAAACAAAAAATATTTTTGTTTGTTTCTTTTCCCGGGAACGAAATCGACAAAAGTAAAATATCTCTCCTCATATAAAATACAAAAGATAAGAGAGGAGAGATATTTTATTTTGTTGGATTTCGTTCCGGAGGAAAGAAACAAAACAAAATATTTTTTCTCTTCTTTCGCAAAAAGAGAATAAATTAAGGCGATGATTCGTGTACAAATTTTGTCTGGCAGACATAAATAATAATCGCTCTGATTGGTTGAAGGTCGGCCATATTTTTTTATCGTACAACAAAAATTAAAAATTGAACATTGCTCAATTTTGTATAAGATAAATACATAACCTTAAAAACTTTGACAGCAGTGAGAACAAAATAATATAAGAGACCAATATTTATTACATTATGCTTTTTGTTAATTTTCGAATTATACATTATTTACTTCTACTAAATTGTATGATATGTTTATTCAAATCAATATGGTTCAAATTTCAAAAAGAACAAAAATAAAAACACTTTTTAGGTTATGCTTTATTAAAATGTCAAAAAATGTCCATACGACAAAATTTTATACATGTATCGCCTAAGTATGAATTTCGTTTTTATCGTATAAAGCATCAACCAGATAAGCGGCGCTAACAGCGGCGCTAATTTAGAATACATGGATTTCCATAAGAGCGAACAGATAGAGCGGCGCTAAACTCGCAAAGTTTCTAGTTTTTGAGGCGTTCAATGACATTTAGATTTGTTGTTGTTGCTTTTATAGTAAATACTTGGAAACACGTAATTTTAGCTGAAATGTATATCCAAATTGGGCATAAGAGAAAGACAATTGTACAACAAATCTAAATTTGAACATAAATTTGGTCATAATAAATCATTAAACAAATATTTTTTTATGAAAATATTTTGTTTACAAAACCCAAAGAACATTTTTCATATAAGTAAATGTCAGATTAGCGGCGTCTATGTGGTTGCAAAAAATCATAAAGACGAATAGAAGTGAAGAGAAGCACAGCTAAGCGTAGAGCGCCGCTTATCTGTTTGATGCTTAAGACAAAAAAATATTAACCAATCAGAGCGATTATTATTTATGTCTGCCAGACAAAATTTGTACATGAATCATCGCCTTAAAGGAACGAAATTTGAATTTAAACACTGCTCGTAACATTTTATACAGTAAAACGCACCGAGGTAGTAACGGTATAAGAACAAAGAAAAGTCGTTATCTTTTTTTTAAATTAGTTTTCTTTTCTGTTGTAAACAATTTCAACTTAAAAGAAGGAAAATAGAACAAAATCGTTATTTTTTGTTTTTATAAATGTGTTAAACCTATTGTGTTAAAATAGGTGTAAATAAACATTTTCAATAATAAAAAAAAATATTTTTTTTTGCAGGTTTTCTTTCAAAAATAATATGCGTTAAGGGGTTAATTAACATTAGTTGCCAGTGGCGGCTGCTGACTTAAATTTTCAAGCATTCACTAAATCGATTTTTTTTTTTTTTTGATTAATATATTAGCTTGTTTAGGACCCTGTCGCATGGTAGATGAAAACATTCTTCAGAACATGAAACGACTTAATTTTTTATTTTGACTTTTATTTGACATCTAACCAGAAACGGAAAGAATAATCAAGACATTTCTCGGTTCAGGTTAACTAATTAATCTAAACTTTTCGGTTAATCAATCGATAATAACTGATCTTTAACGAGAATAAAATTTACTTTGAAAGTTTTGCGAAAAAAAAAAAATTCGCAAAATATTTAGAATCAACAAGCAAATTGTCAGTTATTGTAATCCATCCACCTTTCAATTTGACCTCCTCAGGTAACCTCTGAGTACCTGATTATGTATCTCTCGTTTTTTAAGCTATGTAAGAGTTTCGAGAACTCAATTTACAAAGACGCTTTCATAAGAACACACAATTGTGTATGTACGCGTTTTAAGAGCCCAAATGTCTTACAAAATCGCGTTTTGTCGCCATTTTGAAAAAATTCTCGTAGTTCGTTTACACCTACTCTCCACCTGCTATTAACATCGAGTTATACCAGAGCCTACTCTATAAATAAGAGCCTCCAGTATCGACTATATTTTTTAGTAAGCTTAAAATAAGATACATAAAATATTTTGTTTACTATGAAACTATATAGAAAAATGATTGTTTTCATTTACATTTTTAGTCTACATATAAGAATTATGAGCTTTTGTATTATTTTTATTCGAAAATGTTCATAAAACGTTTAATTTTAACGTTTTTTGATGCTATTAACATCGAGTTATACCAGAGCCTACTCTATAAATAAGAGCCTCCAGTATCGACTATATTTTTTAGTAAGCTTAAAATAAGATACATAAAATATTTTGTTTACTATGAAACTATATAGAAAAATGATTGTTTTCATTTACATTTTTAGTCTACATATAAGAATTATGAGCTTTTGTATTATTTTTATTCGAAAATGTTCATAAAACGTTTAATTTTAACGTTTTTTGATGCTATTAACATCGAGTTATACCAGAGCCTACTCTATAAATAAGAGCCTCCAGTATCGACTATATTTTTTAGTAAGCTTAAAATAAGATACATAAAATATTTTGTTTACTATGAAACTATATAGAAAAATGATTGTTTTCATTTACATTTTTAGTCTACATATAAGAATTATGAGCTTTTGTATTATTTTTATTCGAAAATGTTCATAAAACGTTTAATTTTATTTGATTGCAAAATCGAATCATGAAAATGTTTATTTCTTAGTGAAAATCCTCTTGGAATATAAAGTATTGCTAAACTTTTATGGAATGTTGTTTTTGTAAAATACGTCATACAAATTTATAAACAATACAATAACCATCTCTTTTTAGTCTCTTTCTAAAAGCATTGCCACATGACACAAATCTACCCTAATACAGATTCATATCATGTGGCAATTCTTTAAATAATGACATTTTGTTTTAACCAAAGCTTAATGGAATGAACAATAGCTGTCGCCTCCATTCAAATTTGAATTTGAATATCTTTCTGTTATTAATTGTGAATCAAAAATTGCAAATACAAATTTAAATTGTGTTTTTACGATAAATAATTTTCTTATTTGAAAACTTAACTGTTTTTAAATATTTTGGGCCTTATCAGTTTGAAATTGGAATTGAATTTTAATAATTATCTCTTACTTCGGTAAAAGAGACAGATATAGATACAAAACATAAAAAAATCAAATTCATTACTATAATAGACCTTTTTCCTTAATTGTCAAACATAGTGAATCATCAGAAATATCTGTAGGTGTTGCATAATATTGGAATCTTATTTTCAGTATTTTAACTAAATAAATTAAATTTTACATTAAATTTAACTTTAGAAAAGCTTTTGCGGAATTGTCAAGTTGTTTCCCGAAATATAATTCATTAATTATATTTCTACAACATTAATTTTTAGTTCGGACCACCTACGGATCGTCGATCTTACTTGTCAAATTTTTTTAAGGAAAAAGGTCACTGACATCTGGTGAACGATATTGAAACTAGAGTTAAAGGTGAACAGCAATCAAAAAAATATATATTTGGACAATTTTGTTGTTAATTTCGGTGCAAAACAATCTTTTATTGCACATGAAAGATATATTTCTTTATTCAGCGGCAAAATAATTCAAAAATAACACCCATAAAAATAAACGCTGAATTGCTGTTCACCTTTAACTAGTGGCGATCGTGGCACCTCTTGAGGTGCTTTAAATCGAATAGGGGATCGAACCGATATTTTCATTATTTAGTCTGATTTTTGCTTCGGTTAAACATATTTTTGGTGGCTGCTCTCGATAGTAATTAAATATATAAATTAATTAATTAATATAATTTTTTTTTACAAATTTACTAAAAATGAACCATTGCATTGAAAGAAATTATGTTAATTTTACGTAAAAAAATTTCTTTCACATCGATTACTCAGCCCGAATCTCTGTTTTTTTGTATTTGGTGTGTTAAGTGACATCTAGGAATGAGAATAATTAGTAAGAGCTATTTTATTTTATAAACCGCTCTCATTTCAAATGTACATACTTAATGACAATTCAAATATTCTAACCAAAAACTTATTTCGAATGTAAATCGTTAATTTTTGGGAATAAAAATGCAAAATATTTTTAAGTATAGTATTTATTTTCAGCTGCGACTTAATTTAAATAATATTTCTAATATTTGAGAAATAAATAAGGCATTAATATTTCAGTTAATGTTTATTGGTTATGTCGTTTATTTGTGATGCATAAAAAACTGGGTTGTTGATTTTTTGTTTTCTTCTCGCTCAATGCATTGTTTTAATTTTTTTTCTGTTTGGCTCTTTTTGTTTTATTTTAATTTCGGCTGTTGCGCGAAGACGTGTTGTCTTTTTTCACCCTTGATTTTAGATGGGGATAAATGATGACGTCATTATATTGAATATTCTCTTTATTGTTATTGTTGTAGAACGTTTTATAATTTAATTTCCCATATTTTCCTTTTATTAAATTTGGAAAATTAGAGAATCTGTGTTTTAAATGAGTTAGTCATAGGGTTATTTATTAGTGATTTCAGGAAAAATTATTTACCTAAGTTATAACCTAAGTTATATTCATGTTTTTTCGTCAAACAAAATCGCGTTTTTTCATACAGGCTATATGAAAATAATTTTTTTTTAGTGTTTCTATGTCCTTTATTTTAAGTTCAATTTTTACATGCCGTCTCTATTCATATCAAGATGGTTCTGGTTATACCATTAACACCCCTATTCCCATAGTCGCATCACTTCATGTGATGTGACAACTATCACATCACTTCAAGTATAAATTTGTATTCTGTTAGTCGATTCATATGATGTGATACGACAAATGACAGAAACTACCCATTTTCAATATTAATGTAACTGAAAATTAAAAACTTACGTTTTTTTCCATTTTGTTCTGTCACTTACAATTTTCAGGTGATGAATGTATCATTTCAAGTGATGTTTAACTTTTAATACGACTAAGAGAATATGGCTTTAAAAGCCGCATTTCTTGACGTTTGATCTGATCCGGATCAGATCATGTCTCATGAAACGACACCAAAATGCGTAAAACAAACAAACATCAAATTTCAATTTTCCGTCTCGTTTTGTTTTGAATCTTCCTCTTCATACTCGTACTGTATTCATGTTATTCTTTGTCGCTTTACTAAATACTGCTCAACTACATTTTAATAGCTGAACTAATTTTTAGATCACCATTTGTGATCCAAAATGAATATTGGATCATGTGTTGTTGTTACTTCACATATAAATTTTGATCTGATCCGGATCACTATGCGTCAAGAAATGCAGCTAAAATTCGAACAGTTGACAGACGTCAACGACCTGCCAGATGTCATACAATCATTTGCTGCCAAGAAGGCATAACTTGATTGTATACCAAAATTGTACGTTTCTTGGCTGGATTCAAACACATTGCTACCACTTTCGAATGGAATTTTTCTAATTTGTAGTTAGAATCTACTAGAATTTTTGTGACCTATGACGTGAAGATTTATTTCCAAAAAATGTTTGTTACATAAAAAAAAATTAAATTTTTGTTAAGATATTTTAAATACATACTTAAAAATGCGACAGCCAAAAAAGAATCATTAAAATACATATACGTATGACGATTTTTTTGCAACAATTTTTGCACAATTTCTTTAAAATATCAAAACGCAAATGATTTCTAATCGTTAAATTTATTGTATGTTTCCTCACCCGACGCCATTTTTTACATTTTTGTTACCAGTTATGGTAATTGCAATGGTATCATTTATGTCAGGTGGAGTAGCCGGGTTAATGTTTAGTACTTCCGAAAATTGAGACGACTAGTGGACGATTATGTAAGTATTTGGTAGTTTTACATTTTTTATTTTCAATAAAGTTTAATTTTATACACTGGAATTGTTTTAATAAGAGCTTTCGAGATATTGCCGAATTACAGGTATAATACATCGGTTTTATACATCGATATTTCCGATGTTTTATGTGATTTTTCGAGGTTTAGGAGCTTATTTGAGATTTGTTTGGAGTGTTATGTAGGTACTTATGCATATATAGGAATTAAGCGAAATTTTATATATTTTCGATATTGTTCAAGTTTAGCAAAGATTGAATTAAGTGTTATATTTTTAATTAACCTACAGTTTTCCGGGCTTCATTAACTTTAAGTTGCATTGCAAGATACGAAATTATCAACATTATTTGAGATTATTCAACGTCCTCTAGTTATTTTTTCGAGAATTCTTGTTGCTTTTTATTTGCTTTTAGTATTTATTACAAATTAACAAATTTTACGAAATGATAATCCACAACCACAACAACAGGTAGAATGACGTTTAACAAGATCAACAAAGTTTTAAAGGCAAATCAAATCAGTAGAGTTTCAGTTGAAGCCTGAAGAAGGATGTAATATCCTAAACCGGTTGTTAAAATTAAATAATTATAAATTATAATTATTAAACATTTCATATTATCACTATTAGAAAGCCTTCTTTAAATTTTATATTGTTTTTAATTTGTTTATTTATTTTGTGTTAAATAAATGTTTTTATAAATAATAAAAATTTTTAAAAAATAATACGTAACAACAATGTTTGCTGTTATTAATAATCTAATAACCATAATGTAACGATCTAATGGCAATGAATTTAAGAATTATGTACTTATAAGATAATAGACCTTTTCCCTCCAAAAATTTTGACACTAAATTCATCGAAGCCGAAGGGTAATAAACTAAGAATTATCGCTGTAGGTCAAAACGTTTCTAAAGTTAAATCTATCGAAATACATATGATAATTTAATTGTTTTACCTAAAACACAGAAAACAAGTTATCAATATGACGCTTGCACTACGCCTTCGGTAGTCAATTTACATCATTTGATGTTTGAGCAAAAAGGTCAATTAGGGCTTGCTGATAATATTATTGATACAATATTACGCAATTTTCGGTGCAGCACAAAAACGAATAAATTGCTCACAAAAATTAATAAAAAGGAGATAATAAGCCACGCATGATCACTTTTACGAACGATTATAAATTTATTGGTCGTGAATTTAATATCATCAATGCAAAATCTTTTTTACTAAAATCAACAAAAATCATTTCGGAAACGTCAAAATTATAACATGTAGTCGCTGTAATGATTTGGTTGCATACAAAATAACATCAAAATTATTACAGCAGAAATATTTATCTGATAAGTACGCGTCCGAAGTTTGTAATAATATTTTTTTTTTTGTAATAACTTTCACGTGAGTGATATAATTTGCTCTTCCATATTTTGTAATAAGTTCATTTGCGTCCGAATACTGATATAATTTTGACATGTAATAATTTTGACATGTAATAATTTTGACAGATAATGGTTGGAGAATAATATAATACACTAAAATAGCGTCTAGATTTATTTTTCTTTTAAATAAAACCCCAATAAATAAATCTACGGATCATCGGCATAGAATTTATCAAAAATTTAAAGAAATTTTAGGCGCGCTAAACGAAATTTTAGCATTTTTAAACAACAAAAATTACTAGTTGATCAACAGTATTTGCTGTATATTAATAATCTTAAAACTACAATTTAACGATGTAATGGCAATGAATTTCGGAATTATGCACTTATAAGATAAAATTAGGGCTTGCTGATAATATTATTACAAAGGCTTGCTGATCCAATATTACACAATTTTTGGTGCAGCACAAAAACGAATAAATTGCTCACAAAATGAATTAAAAGGACAGAATAAAGGCACGTATGATCAATTTTACCAACGATTATAAATTTATTGGTCGTAAATTTAATTTCTTCAGGGCAAAAATCTTTTTACAAAAATCAACAAAAATTATTACAGAAACGTCAAAATTATTACACGTAGTGGCTGTAATAATTTGGTTGCATACAAAATTCTGTCATAATTATTACAGCTGAAATAATTATTACAAGCTTCGGACGCGTACTAAGGACGGATCCGATTTCTCTAATAAATATTTCTGCTGTAATAATTTTAACATTATTTTGTATGCAACCAAATTATTACAGCGACTACATGTTATAATTTTGACGTTTCCGAAATAATTTTTGTTGATTTTAGTAAAAGGATTTTTGCATTAATGAAATTAAATTTTCGACCAATAAATTTATAATCGTTCGTAAAAGTGATCATGCGTGTCTTTATTCTGTCCTTTTAATTCATTTTGTGAGCAATTTATTCGTTTTTGTGCTGCACCAAAAATTGTGTAACATTGTATCAGCAAGCCCTTGTAATAATATTATCGGCAAGCCCTAATCTTATCTTATAAGTGCATAATTCCGAAATTCATTGCCATTACATCGTCAAATTATGGCTTTTAGATTATTAATATACAGCAAATATTGTTGATCAACTAGCAATTTTGTTTGTTTAAAAATGCTAAATTTTCGTTTAGCGCACCTAAAATTTCATTCATTCCTATGATAAATATGCCGATGTTCTGTAGATTTCTTTATTGGGGTGATATTTAAAAAAAAAATTGATTTAGACGCTATTTTAGTGTTATTGGATTATTCTCCAAGCATTATCTGTCAAAATTATTATGTGCAAATTATATCAGTATTCGGACGCAAACGAATTTATTACAAAATATGGAAGAGAAAATTATTGCACTCATGTCAAAATTATTATAAAAAACAAAATTATTACAGAAATCGGATCCGTCCTAAATCTATTCGAGCTTTTGTGTAGATTCGAAATTTTTTGTGAATATCGAGCTAGAGTATTCTAGAATTGTCAGATTATATCGAGATTATTTGGGTTCCTTGAAATTCCTCGAAATTTACAACAGCTTAGTTACAACAGCTAAGTAAAGTTTAGAGGATGTTGACATAGATTACTGTTAAAGACAATTCGAGATTTGTGAGATTTTAAGATTAGATGTTCGGTACATTTTCGAGGTTATTGCAAATTTTCCAGATTATTCAAAACCTTTGGTTAGACTGAAAATTAATTTAATAGACTGAAAAAAAGCTTTATGTGCCCTAAATATTTGCCCAAGTTTTGGTCAAAGGGATCCACCGAAACAACGTCATTTCCTTTTATATTATATTTTTACTTGCATGCTCAATGCAAATGGCTTTTTTTATATGTAAACAGCGGCTACTTACAAGTTTTTGCTTGTGATGAGGTAGTGTGATGAATGCAAATAAAACGAAAAATTTAAGTTGTCTAAAAATAGGTGGTTGTGATAGAATTTTGATGTATACGTAAAGAAATAAACAAAAGGAGACTTATGGTTCGCTCAAAAAATTCATGGTGAAATTGGTTTCCTTTGCGCGTTTTCCATTGAAAAATATGGGCTTCTTTACACATGCAATGCATGCGTTGCATTCATGGAAGCAGAACAAGACTGAAACTTTTGTTACCTACTTCTTCTTACTTACTCCAATACAGCAATGTTTTATCAAGCGTATACCATTCAAAATACAATAATTAATTGCAATAATCAAATGAATGCTTATAAAATGCTAAATCGAATCGAACTTGCTAATTTATTTATTTTTTTGAAGAAATACTTTTCGGTTATTCTAAGCAAAAATTTGAAGTTTTTTTTTGTGAAAAGTGAGTAATTTTTATTTCACTTTGCGCAACGCTGGTCACTTACGTTTTTAAAAAAAACGAAATTTTGATAAATGAAAAGTGATAAGTGATTGGTGCAATGGGGTCCAGGTAAAAAATTATAATGGAAAATTTAGATTTTAATCTTGTCTTATTTTGAATTAGGTAAGTACATTTTAAAAGTGAATTAATACTACTTAGGGGATTTATAAAATAAAATATAGATCAGGCAGCGTAACTTAAAGCTTAAGATTATGATGCGTAAAAAGAGACAGTTTGGGAAAATTTGGAAGATCAGAAACCACTGTTCAGTTTGGAAACAAATTCTAATCAATAAAAGTTTTTATAAACTACTCAATGTTGAAAATTGTTTAAGTTCTATTCTTCTCCCATATCAAATATGATTCAAGCCAAAAAACAAAGAGTTGTTTCTGATTTTAATTCTAGGAATTTAATTAGCTTGTTTAATTTATGCACGTATAGTATTTATATTCCAACTTTAGAAAAGAGTAAAATAACTTATACAGATAAATGACAGAATATATTTTGAACGTACATGATGTTGAAAAACTTCATTGATTTTGGAATATCCTAGATCATTGAGTCCAAATACTTAAATAAAAAAAAAAAACAAAGAACAATATTTACCTGCCAAAACCACACAATAACTTGATGTGTGTCGTGGTACCCACTTCTGTATTCCGTGTTTTGCCTCCAATCATTTATATCAATTTCGGCAGTACCCGCAATAACTAACTCTAATTCGCGTGCATCAAATACAGACACCAGTCGAGGATCCACAACTTCATAAAAACCTCTAACCAATGAATCGGTTTGCTCCTGCACGCCTCGCTCTAGTCTCCATTTTACCATGCGTTCCAAATATTCTTTTTTGTTCTTTTCATTGACTACAGTATTTTTGCCGCCAGGCTTTAATTCCCTTTCAACAATGCGTCCAAGTAGCTCCTCGGTCACACAAAATGTTAAACCAAGCGAGCTACCCGAACCAATATCATTATCTCGTATCCATTGCAGTGACTGATGAAATTCACTATCTAACGATTCTATAAAAGAAAAGAATTATAAATATTTTACATTTAAAATACATTTATATTAACATACCTAAATCACTTAAAGCTACTGGTAAACGTAATAAAGCTTTATAAAATGGCCTGGTGAAAAATGCATCCAATAAATATTGGTGTACTAATGCTAAACCGAGTACCCTACCGCTAAACCGGAACCAATCATGACTATTATCGACAAATGCTGAAAGGGGTGATACCTGTACGGTATAAGTATCATTCGCCGAATACTCAAATAAGCCATAGTATGGATTAAAAAGTTCCCGTGATAGTAAAAAGAAAAATTCTCGTGATGGTCCACCATAATCCAAACCTTCTTCCGTATCCCAAATTACAGCTAGACGGCCACGTTGCAAATCCTTTTTATTCGCTGACATTATGCGACGGAATGCATCCTCGAGAAGATGTGATCGTCGAATATGTAACCTGAAAAAAAAATAAATAAAAAATAAAATTTAATAACATATTTAATAATTGGACAAATTGTGTCTATACTTTTAAAAGCACTAAAGAAACGTAAACCATTATTTTCAGTTACAAATAAAAACGACTATAACAGTAACTGAACTGCAAAAATAAGTTCCATTAAATGGCGGGCATTAAGGCCATGCTCCATGCATAAACGGTAAATCGGCATTTCTAACCGTTAAAACGAGTTTTCGATCAAACTGTTTCATTTCCAACATCAAAATTAATAAAAAATGGTTTGAATCAATTTTAATAAAATTTTCTAAGAATAGGGTGGTTCTTTTATTGACGGTTTGAAATGCCGTTTGCCTGGTTATCATTTTTCTAATTATATCGTTTTAAAATATGTACGTCTTTTACGAGAAATGTTCTTTATTTAATCTAGCGATTTTAAAAACCGACCATTTTCATTTATTTTTGGGTGATTTGTGACTTCGTACTGAAATTGTCTAGACCTAGACGTAGATACTAAAAAGCGTTTCTAAGAGTAGATTTTGACGAATTGGTTAATTTTATAATGAAAATAATCGTCACTAAACATTAGAATTTTCCAGGGACTTTCTTTAATAAAATAAAAATTGTCACAAAAATAGTTATTTCATCAGAATCTAGCCCTAGGTGTTCCATTTATCGATGGCAAAAATGACAATTAAACAACCACAATTATCGTCATGCAATTTTTAAGGAATCATGTTGGCCAATTGTTGGTGGAACTGAGTATGCCCAATGCAACTATTGACCCAAATTATATTTAGGGACTTATCTGATTAATCACGATGGGTTTTCCGAATTTTCCGCTTAGCTTTCCTGTTATTTTCTTTGAATGGCGATGGAAATTGTCGAATTAGGAAACAAAGTGGACCGTTGGTTGGTCTAATCTGGGCCCAAGAAATATTGAATAAAATATATCAAAATACGCACGAGGCAATAAATTGAAATTGTAAAAATCTAATAAAATTGAATAATTTGTTGATCAATAGAACGTATAATGGAATGTGTCTGAAACCTTTATTGTGATTTTGTAATAAAGGGTGTTCCAATTTGAGGTTAATTTTTTTGTACTAGAGTGTCATATTTGGTGAAAGTTATGCAGAAGTTGCAAGAAAATTTCGTACAGAATATGAAAGAGAAAATTGTCCGTCAATTGTGGCCATTCGAAAAATTGTTGCAAAATTTGTGGAAACTGGTTCGGTGAAAGATGAAGAAAAACAAAATATATTATTGGAATAGGGCCGAATGTCGAAAGGCCTAATGTCGAAAGGCCGAATGTCGAAAGACCGAATATCGAAAAGCCGAATGTCGAAAAGCCGATTGAGTCGAAAGGCCGAATGTCGCAAGGCAGTTTGTATCGAAATTGATTTTAATTTTTCATCTTTTTATGAATGAAAATTTTCAAAATTTATATTTTCATCAAAATTTTTGTATACAAATGTTTAATAGTAAATCGCCTTAAATATGAAAATCTTCCTAATATTTTTTTGTCATATAATTAAAAAGTAATTATGTAATTATAATAAAAAACGAAAAATAAATAAATAGTTACCTTATCTAGAAAAAAAAAATAATACAGAAACTGAAAATCCCGAAAAAAATTCAGAAAAACAAAAATCCAGAAAACTAAAATCCAGAAATATAATTATCAAAGTGCGGACGAAATTAAAATTTTTAAAATGTCTTAATATTTACGGTAATGGAAATTGCTTTGTCAACCTTGCAGACACAGATCAAAGGAATCGTATCGCTCATATCGCTTCTACTGATAGTTCTACAACAAATGTTTCAAGTTATTTTGTGGATGGCTTAACTCGTTGGGTTAGTATGGCATCGACGAATGTATTGTAGCGAATTGCTGGTTTAATGCTTCATAAATGCTTCGTCAACCTTGCAGACACAGATCAAAGGAATTGTATCGCTCGTATCGCTTCTATTGATAAATGTACTACGAATCCGTGTCGACGTTTTGACCCATTCGGCTTTTCGACATTCGGCTTTTCGACACGTTCGGCCTTTCGCCCCATTCGGCTTTTCGACATTCGGTCTTTCGGCACATTCGACATTCGGCCTTCCGACCCATTCGGCGTTCGGCCTTTCGACATTCGCCCTTTCAACATCGAACGATATCATCGTAGTGGTCGTTCAGAAAAAAATATTTCTGCTAGTGGTGGGTAAGTGGTAATGTTAATAAGAATCCATAACATCAATTCGTCATCGTTCACATCAATTAGACATTCCACCAACCACCTTATTCAGAATTTTGCACAAAAGTCATCATTTAACGGCATTTACAAGATTCAGATAACTCAAAATATAAAGACTCAGGGCCATACAAAAAAAAACATGAAAATCCGAATTTTTTCAACAGTCATCTATAGCATCTATATAATGACGAAACAAATTTTGAACTGGGTGGATTTATAAATATACAAAATTGTCGAATCTGGGGTGAAGAAAATCCATGAGAAATAATGAGAAAACCGATGCATCCACAGAGTGATTGTCTCTGTTGTAATTTTGGGCTGATGGAGTAATCGGACCGCATTTTTTTTTTGATGAAGCTGAGTTACTGCTACTGTAAATGAACCTCGATATTGAAATATGTATGATTACGAATTTTTTGTTTGACGAATTGGAAGGTATGGATGTTCAGAATACGTGGTTTCAGCAGGATGGCGCCGCCTAGATCTTGTGATCTAATACCCCTAGAATTTTTCCTAAGGAGATATTTGAAGGCAAAAGTTGACTTTCTTGGATATTCAGTTGCGACCACGTGATTTCCTGTGTTTGATTCTGAAGCTGATGTAAACAACATCGTCTATCTCTACTGGCACAGTTATAAAACAAAAATCTCACAGATATATGACATCTTGAACAAATGGGACTTATCTTGTCACCATGGTGTGTGGACATAATCTTTGCGAATATAGTGGAGTGTTAATAGAGGGAACACGCATCATCATTCTCACATCTACACTACCCACATTGATGACCCCGACGTGATTAAGCAATAAAATCATTCGCAAAACACCAATAATTACGCCTATTACCAGTTCGGATTTAAACATTATTTTAATTGTTTTAACGAGTGCCAAATGAGTGACGACGAAAACAATGATGCAGCGAAACCCAAGATGGTTGGGACAACTAACGTCTACAAGGTGTCAATAAAATACGCACCTTTCAATCGAGACGACCCAGAAATTTGGTTTACACAGTTGGAAGCACAATTTGAAATTGGTGCCATCTCAGGCGATTCCACCAAATACGGACACCTCATTGCAGCTCTCGATCCTGAAACAGTGAAATGTGTGCGCGATCAAATTCTCACATCGCCAAAAACGACAAATACGCAACATTAAAAAAGGTCATAATCGAACGCTTAAGTGAATCAGCAAAAATAAAACTCGATCGACTCCTATCAGGATTGCAGCTCGGCGATAAAAAACCATCTCAACTGCTGAGGGAAATGGAAACACTATCCATTAATCAGGTTACTGAGCCAGTTTTAAGAAATCTGTGGTTACAACGACTCCCAACACATGCACAAGAAATTTTCTCTTGCATGGATGTTTCGAACCTGCAGAAACTTGCAAACGCTGCAGACAAAATAGTCGACGTACAAAAACCGGCTAGTATTTTCAACCTGAAAACCTCGACACGAGACGACGACAGAGCCCAACAAAATAATTTAACAGATCAGGCCAACTTGCTAACACAACGAGTGGAAGCTTTGTTCGGTCATTACGGGAAATCTAAAAATAATTCATACCGCGGACGTTCACAAAGCCCCAGGACCAATGACAATAATCGTCAGCGCAGCAGTTCGCGATCAAAGGAACAAGTGGCAAAACACCCGAATTGCTGGTATCATCACAAATACGGTTTTCGAGCGCGAAGGTGTTTAAAACCGTGTTACTTCAACGAGGCGCAACAATCAACAACGAATCCGGAAAACCGGTAGGCACCGCACTTCACGCGGCAAGTGACGGTAGCCAAAACTCAAAAAGCCGCCTAATCATAGTCGATTCACAGAACAAACTACAATTCTTCATCGACACCGACGCCGAGGTTTCGGTAATACCATCGATAAATCTCGAAAAGCCCAATTCGTCCACGTTTAAATTATTCGCGGCGAACGCTACAACGATTGATACATACGGTAGCAAAAACCTCACTCTCAACCTAGGTCTTCGAAGATCATTGACATGGAAGTTCATCATTGCAAAAGTCGATCGGTGTATTCTTGGAGCTGATTTCCTGTCGCATTACGGTTTACTGGTCGATATTAAAAACAACAAGCTCATCGACCCTAACACGAACCTCGGCGTCAAAGGAGAGCCAATTCAAATTCCTTCATACGGCAGCACAACAATAAAGTCCGATTCAACACTTCCGAGATTCTGGAACTACTACATGAATTCAAGACAGTAGCTCGTGAATCAACAAATCTAAATACGATGAACACAACGTCACGCATTGTATCGAAACATCCGGTCAACCATGCTATGCAAAAGTACGTCGGTTGAAGGCGGATAAGATGAAAATAGCCAAAGCCGAGATTGAAGCTTGGACAGCACAAGGAGTGTGTCGGCCCTCGAAGAGCAATTGGGCAAGTCCCCTCCATATTGCCTGACCGTTATCCGATTCCCTTTGTGACCGATTTCACACATCAATTCGAGTCATGCACGATTTTCACGAAGATCGATCTCATCATTAAAGAAATACGCCATTGGGCCAAACACTGCATACGCTGTCAAAAGTGTAAAATTACGAAACACGTCAGAAGTAAAACTGGAACTTACGAACAGACCAGTAATCGATTCGACGAAATTCACATCGTTATAGTCGGACGGTTACCTTCATCCGAAGGTAACTTATATTGTTTGACCATGATCGACCGCTACACACGTTGGCCAGAAGCCACACCAATTCCGAATATCAGAGCAGAAACCATAGCTGATGCACTAGTTAAAACTTGGATCAGCCGATTTGGAGTGCCATCGAACATAGTAACTGATAAAGGTGCACAATTTGAAGCAACTCTGTTCGACGAACTTTTCAAATCACTTGGATTCCACCGCAAACGAACAACGGCTTATAATCCACCATGCAACGGTTTAATCGAACGATGGCATCGTAGTTTTAAAATCGGAATAATGTGTGTCGCTGAAAAACAATGGACAAAATCTTTACCGATAATACTACTCGGACTGAGAACCTCATTCCGGGAAGATTTTCTCTCGAATTGATGAGTTTTAGATATTTAGAATCTCTTATCGGGTCGTAGTAGTCTTAGAAGGAAAATAACAAATCAAAACTTTCTTGATTTGTGACTGAAATAGCTTTAGAAAACGAGATTCACTTGAACAACTAAAAAGGAATTCCAGGTAAAATAATGCTCAAGTAGTTTCGTTTCAGCCATAAAATTTCCTTTACAAATATTATGACAAAAACTCAGAAAACAGTTTGACTGAAATGCCTAATGGTATGATTGGACTGAATAACCTTCTTGAAAGGTTCTTTACTCACAAATTTTTCGACTGGAATACATTTTGCTAGGTTTGCCTCCATTTCCAGAAAATCTGGAAAAGAGGAAGATTTAATTTTCAAATATTCTGGCAAATGGATTTATTTTTAATATTAGACTGGATATCTGCATTTTCCAGGGGGATATAATGAAAATTTTGTTTTCGAGTTTTTACGATATCGAAAAATTTCGATCTGCCGCGGATTTACCCTATTATGAAACTTAGTACATATATCGAATTTGTAATATTATTCTTATAAATTAATAATAATAATTCTAGATACATTTAAATATAATTAATTTAAAATTAAATTTATCATTTACAAAAAATTAATTTTCCACAAATACACAAAATATCATCAATCTTACAAAATCAACGAACTAAATAGCAAACAAATTTTGACATGTGCGTTCGAAAAAGATTTCGAGATCGAAATTTTTTCGTTTCGGAGGTACCATAACATTAATTTCGCTTTTTACAACAATGTTGCTTGGAATTCATTTTTAATTGTTTGACTGAAACTCCAATTCCAAAAGAAATTTAATCAAAAATTCAAAAAGAATGTTGACTGTTTAATTGTAAATGTCTTTTCCGAACGAAGTTCACCCTTTAGAAAAGGGATTTCAGTATAAAATAATTTTGGCTGGGTTGTTTACCTGTTAATTTTTGACTGAAACTCCTTTCTGTTTTTTCCTGAAACGTTTTTCACTGGTATTCCCAGATCCCAAAATTAACTTTACATGAAATGAATGCCCATTTTCATTTAATAGGCCAGTTAAGATAGACAAATGAAAACGAAAAAATTCCTATAGAGTCAAAGTTACCGAAATAAAAGCTGACCGAAAAAGATCGGGCGCGGCTCCTCCTGCAGTCACTGTGAGAGAAAGCTGGGGCAAAATGGTATTTTGCAAATATTTACGAAACTACAAAAAATAAGAAAATACTTGTCGAATAAGAGTTTAAGTTCACAAAATTATCTTTAATTTGATTTTAGCATTGATGCCAAAACAACAGTATATTTATAAATATCTAGTCATGACAGTTTCTTTCTATTTTGTTCTACTGTAAATCGAAAAAAGTGGCCCCCAAATGGCGTGATAAATTTCTAGTCTTTGAAATACTATTGAACTTTATCAAAAAATATGGATTAAATTTGATTTGATTTTTTGATTTCATCATTACAGTCTAAATTGTTTCCACCACCATTTTCTCGCCTTCTTTGGTAAATCTAGGTTATAAATAAAAAAAATCAGTTATGTTGGGGCAAAAATAATAACTGTCGTAGATTTGCATAATTTTAAATGACAAATATCATCTTGCAATAAAATCAGATGACAATAATAATTACAAAGTAACTATTATACGGATTATCAAAAATTTTGAAAACTGGTAATTTTGCGAGGTTTAACTTGATTAAAAATTTATTTGAAATATGTTTAGTTTTAGAGATATGTATTTGTAAAATGTCATTTAAAAAAAAAAACTTAGGAGAATGCAGGAATTTTTTCCTTTTCATTACGACTTTTAAGACTATTTTTTATTGAGCTATATAAGCGAATGTATTGCAAATATTTTGTAGTTACAATGACAAAAATGTAAGAATCGTCTTCTGTATGACAGGTATGGGAAGATAATAAAAATAATTTCAGTATTTTTTTTTTAGTTTCCAGATTGTAAAAATGAAATAAAAATAATTATATTAATAAGTTATTGTCGCGACAATAAATTGATTTCCCATAAGACAAGCATTTTTACAGTGGCTCTCTAATAAAAAGCTATATATTAAGCTGATGGCTGCAGCAAAACTAACCTGATCATAACCGGGTTGTTTGTACTGCACACATATTGCCGTAGTTTATAAAATTATGTATATATGTGCAATTTGTAAGCTTTCGATTATATTTAAATAAATGATTATTTTTTTATAGTTGGGTTATTTTCATGGTGCCCCTTAAAAAATTAAAACACAAATCAACAAAGCAACACAGTATACGAATAAAATACACGACGGGGATACAAATTTTACAATAATTTAACTTACTTTAATTTGTGCGGTCCTTGTCCATAACCTTTGGATTCTAATTTGCGATAGAATGCACGCAATTTAGCTTCAAAATCACGTCGGAACGGCGGTGGTGCACGTTGAGGAGCCCGTGAACTGCTTAAATTTGGTGAACCACCTGGACTTCTTGCCTCCACGGGAACATAACTCATTATCTCATTTTCAAACAAACTGTAATGAAAAAAAAAAAATACAATAATTTAGTAAATTTTTTGTATATAGGGGAGCATTTTTGGTGGATAAATGAATAAAATATTTTTGATCTCGGTATACAATATATACAGACAGAGTGTTTTTGTCGTGATACAGTTACAATAATTCAATATACGCTTGTCATGAAATAAAATTCAATTAAATTAGATTAAAGAGAAATGAAATTGATAAAGAAATATGTGCGACCAAATTTCCTATAAATTTTCATTTAATTTAATTATAGAAACAAGTTTATAGACTTCTTATTTATATGTTTTCGCTGTACAAGGGTGGCCCCACACCAAATTAGTCAAAACGTTTTCTTGCAAGGCAAAGCAATATAGTGGGTTATTTAATGTTTTACATAAAACTGTTTTGTCTGATGTAGTGTGAATAGTCTGCTTTGCGTGAAGTGAAGAAAAAAAACATGTTGACTAATTTGATATTTCATCGGTTGAGTTGTAAATTGAGGTGGAGGTTGAGCTGATTGAGTTAACAGGTTCAGTTAGGGATTGATTTGGGAGTTGAGTTAATTTTCAGGACTGAAGTTTTTATTACCTCGTAGGGTTTCAGTCCTTTATAATTTTCCTTTGTGTTTTAATTTTGAGTAACTAAACTACTGCCCACACACACATCGCACCTGACACAACTCAACATTTTTCAGGAAAGCCAAAGAAAAATGCTAATTTTGATTTTACTATACTATTCTCTATGGGCGTCAAAAAAAAAAGTACGGAAAGGTAAAGCCGTCTCTCGCTTTGTAAAATAAATATGAAAAAGTCACTATTTCAGGGTATGAAATCGATCATTGCGCATCTTTTTGATGAATTATCTCAAAAACTCGAATTTTTCAGTTGTATCACTTTTCTATGTCATGTGCGATATGGGCAAAATTAAAAGGAAATTTAACGACTATTAATCAGTTTATTACTGATAGATATTTCTATATAACAATTGTTTGACATAAAAACCAAATCCAAGGGTATAAACAAAAAATGTAAATTTGTTGTAAATTTACAATAACAATTGCATTGTACAGGGTGTTTTTGATGTGAAAACATCTTTAGCGGCAGGAGTAAGTAAAAAAATTGTATAGAAATCGGGTTACGGAAACAAAAGTGCCGAACAAAAAATATTGCAGGTATGTGTGAATGTCGACAAGAACAAAAAATAAGTAAAGCGTAAAATCAATGCAAAATCTACACATACATAAGCAATATATAACATCATCCGGCATTTCAAAAACATCGTGAGCAAAAACATCTATAATTCCAAGACGAATTATAGTTTGTTATTGAATGAAAACGACCACTGAAGGTAGTATTGGTAAATAAATGACGACGGCAACGTTGTATATTATTTGACATTTATTTTCATACAAACACATATTTACTTTTTATTTTTACACTCTTGACAAAAATATTGTATTAGTTCAAATTCATTTTTGAATTTAATAAAAAAATAATTAAGATAATTTTAATTTAAAAGATGTCTTGATGTTGAAAATCGAATTATGCCTTAATACTTTTATATTTAATGTGTAGTAAAGCATTGAAATATGTACGATTAACCGTATTTTTTAAAACAATAAAATATGCCATTTTTTGGTCTACTAGTGTAATAAAGATAGATTATAAATCTTTTTCCTGTCAAACACACTACGCACACACTCACACAGTGCATTATCGAAAACATCTGTACGACAAACATATGACATCTTGTTTTCTGGTGTACAATTAATTAAATTATGTCATTAAAACTAAATAAATTTAATTATTTATTACACTGACATGTTTAGGTAAAGGCCAAGCGAATCATTGTCTTCAAACATTTATCTCAAATCTCGAAATATTTATCTCGAATAATGAATGACGAACAAATATTTAGCGTATTTTGTTTAGAAATTTACAACAAAAATTGCACTAGGCAGAAAAATTAAGTAATTCAAAACATAATTTGAATTATTTAATTCAAGCTCGAACCAATAAAATACTATTTATGTAGAGAATTAACAACATAAAACCTATAAATTAAATCGAAAAAATAATTCTCAACTTAGTCTAGAGAAAAAAAAATATCCAAATGTTCATCCATAGTCCATACATTACAAATTTTTCTCAACAAAATATGCTGATTGTTGTTGTAATTTATTTTGTTGTTCCAAGAAACATACACATAAATAGGTCTTGTTTTATTCGATATTATTATACGGCGTTGCCGTGATGTAAATTGTTTGTAAATTGTTGTTGTTTCTAATGTATTTTTTGTTTTTTAATACCAAAACAAATTATATTAGTGTTGGTTAATTTTATTATTGAAAGTCTATATGTACACAACCAACACTATAACCAGTAGTCACTTTGTACCTTTAAATTTTGAATAGTTCGTCTTGGAATTATAGATGTTTTTGATCGTGAGCCGAACACAAAAAAAATCAAAAAAAAAAGCGCCTACTTTAATTTATTTTGTTGTAAAAATATCTGCTGTATGTATGTATATGGTCGCAGCAGCAAGTGTTTTTGAAAATGAAAATTGCATACGAGCAAAAGGACCACAAATGATGATTGTGTAGTGTAAAAAAATTAAATGGAAATAGCGAGCTGTTCAAATTGCACATTTGCATTGATACATAATAAAATAATAATTTTAAAATTGTTTAATCGGTGTACTTTCTTATTAGTATTGCTCATGCTGTTGGTGAGTTTGGCTATGGAGGATTTCGCGCTACTGTTTTTCCAATTGCAATGATTTTATGGTCAACATTGCGCCCAAGTAGAACCGCTCTATTTAATTTATTTTAAATTGATCGGTGATAAAGCGATGCGATTTTGCTTTGTTCAGCGAGTTAGCCGTAACCATTTACTACTATGAAATCTTGAACAGATTGATGTGTATGAGTAATGCTATATTTTAAAGCGTACATGGCAGGTTTAGGTGATTTAACATAACTGTACTTTGCGCATGCTCAATTAATGTCAGTAAGGTTCGTTCTCCAAATTCAAAATAGAATCTTCTGACTTTTTGAACCAAAAATGTAATTTAGTTTAAATACTGGACGAATAACATCCGTCTTTATGGGTTTGTGAGCCTTATTGAAATAGCTTAAAATTATTCAATAGATATTTATACAAAAAAGTTTTCACATAAATCTTTTGCGAGTTGTGGGTGAACTCGCTCGTTGTTTTTTTGTTAAGCTGTTTCTTCTTTCTTTCCCTCCTGATGTTTGGTAAAACTTTTGTAGTTTTTGTTTGCAGCATTTCGGATCACGCTAACACTATTTCCTTGCAGTCTTTCATACTATATTGCGATGTTTATTGCTTTTTCCAAGTTCCAACGTCAATTCATTTACATTCTCTTCGCACAACCTCTCAAAAATTGTTCCATCCATGTTTGTAATAAATTTGTCTAAAATATGTGACTCCAGTTGGGTTTTGAATTCACAATTTGATGCCAGTCTTGTTTGGCCATGAATTCCGTGGCTGTTTTACCGTCCTCTTTCCTTGCGTTCAGAAAATTTCTCCGCTCTTTAAATACATTTTTTATAGAGGTTTGTTTTTCGAATTGGCAACACTTTTGCCTGCGACAGCCAATTTAACAGTTGACAGCTGATATGTTTGCTCAGTTTGATTTGCCATTTCAACATGAACAGACTTACATCAGAACAACGGTTGTAAATTGTGCAAATTTATTTCGAAAGTCGCAGTTCAGTTTCACCATAAAATTTTATTCAGCGATGAGGCTCATTTTAGGTTGAATGGCTATATGTCAATAAGCAAAATTACTGCATTTGAAGTCAAGAAAATCCATAAGCTATGATTGAGACGTCGATACATCCAAAAAAGTCACTGTTTGATGTGGTTTATGGGTTGGTGGAATACAGTCAATGGATATCGCTATAGAGCCATGATTACTGACTATTTTGTTTGACTATTTTGAAAGGCATTAATGTGGAGGAGCTGTAGTTTCAACAAGACGTGCAACATGTATAGAAGGAAACATTCGATTATGATGGATAAATGGTTTTTACGAAAATTTAATTTGATTGGCACAACAATCATTATAGCGAAATATTTCATCTTATTAATATTTTCCACAATATTTTCCAAAACTTTTTTGCTAATGATAATAATTATTCATTTGGTATCAGTGGTGATAAATATGATTTTGTTTTTTTGTCGTTCTCAACAATAGAATTTAAATATACCTTTAATTTTTGAACCAAATCGGAAAGTAATTCAAGCATCCCCAAAAAACTTCCGTTGTTTGGTTCATAGAGTTTTTCATTTGTGCCCCTAAAGGGCAAATTTCGTTCGCTTAAAATAAAATCACTTTCAAAATACAATTAAAAATAGTTTTACATTTCCATTTATCTTTATTAAAAACAGCTTCACTGATATGGTTAATTTCTTTTTAATTTTTAAGGATTTTTAAACATTCGATGTACAAATAATTTCGAGTAATGGACCTGTGAATTGACCTCCAAGATCGTGTAATTTAACATCTTGGGATTATTTTCTGAGGAAAAATGTGAAGTCGTTAATTCACGGTTAAACCAGATAAGATGGATTTCTTTGAAGTCAACATTATCCACGTTATTGCCGATATAAGGCCCCAGCTGCTCCAAAAAATGATTGACAATTGGACTTCCATTAGTGTTTAAAAATGATGCCCGAAAACATAGTTAAACACTAATGGTATAAAATTACCTTTCCAATAAAGCCAATACCATGGCGATTATCACGATTTTTAGTTCATTTTGAAGTTCTATGTTCTGTATCACTATAAAAACACCATATACATATAAAACAAACCAGAAAAATGTGTCCTACTTAGACTGTATCCGAAACCTGTGATAAATATTTTATAGTACACATTTTTGACATTTAATTCAAAAATATTCCCCCTTCATTCACAATTTTTTATTACGTTGTTCAAATTGAGTATTAATTTTTTGGAAAATTTCCCCTGCCAACATAATATTGTCTCACTTTAAATACAGTAATTTCCAAGAAATACCAAGATTTTTAGATAGAAATTGACAACATTTTACGTCAATTTCCACGTAAAATGTCAATGGTATAGCCAAAAATAAACGTCATACCTCTTTTATATTGTGGCATAGTTAAAGAATAATTACGACTGTTTATATTTATGTAAATGTGAACAATGAAATATTGAATAAATTCCAAAATTTAGCTTCATGCCATTGAATTGTTAAGAATTGCAAGAGAAAAAAATGCTGGCTCATTTCATTGCTAATACAATATGTAATGCAAATAGAATAAGCAATTATGAGATATGTCTTGTCTTGGCGGTATAATTAATTGGAGCATAATTTGATTTAGCAGTGTAATATTGCATAGCAAATGTAAAATACGAACATAATTTAACCATTTTCAGTACATTTTAGTACTATAATTAATTATCCTAAATACCAGCCTTGTCTTGACGGTGAAATTAATTATAGTTCTAAAAATTAATTTTTTGATCTTAATTTGGAGTTTTCGTCTTGACGGTAAAAGTAAACTACTACCCTCCTTCCTTTCGTCAAATGTGCGAACTAATTAGTTTATTATTGTTATTAGACGCCAAATTTTGAATTAGGTGTCAATGAATTTTACAATTATTTACTTTTATAGCACTCAAGCGAATTTACAAAGCTTTTTAGTTTTTATTTGAAAAGGATAACAAACGAAAAATTCAAGAAAAGATGAAACCAAAGAGTTTTATTTATTTCTAATCAGTATGTTTAAACCTGCAAAATAAAATGGGGTACCGAATTAAAAAAGGCTGAATTAAAAAAAGTCTTCATTAATGAATTGAAAAAAGTCCCAATTTTCCATATAAAAACACTTTTTTTAAGTCAGCCTTTTTAAATTCAGCCTTTTTTAATTCAAGGAGCCAATAAAATAAATGCGCACATACTCAATAGTAAATAGAAAACTCATTTTTTATAATATTTTGACAAACGATTGAAGCGATCCACCCGTATTTTCTGAGAAGTAGAAGTTCCAATTAATTATGGGTATTTAGGATAATTAATTATAGTATTAAACTGTACTAAAAATGGTTAAATTATGTTCGTATTTTTCATTTGTTGTGTAATATTACACTGGTAAACCAAATTATGTTCCAATTAATTATACCGTCAAGACAAGGCAACCCATAATTAATTGGAACATACTTCTACTTATCGGAAAATACGGGTGGATCGCTTCGATCAGTTTGTCAAAAAATTTAAAAAATGAATGTTTTCTCTTTTCTATTGTGTACTAGGGGACCTCTGTGCAATTGCACAATTTTATTATTTATGTGAAACATTTTTGCCATAATAAATACAAACAACTTCTGCAAAAGGAATACTTCGAAATTAAAAAAAGAATATACTGTTAATAAAGGCCAACATTAATCTGATAAAAAAAAAAATAATTACATTAAATTGAAAAAAAATAAAAGACGAAGTTTATCGGGAATCGAACTCGAGACCTTTAACTTCATTGCGCATCGCTCTAACACATGAGCTATTGAACTATGCTTAATAAATTGAAGCTATTGAAGCTATTGAACTATGCTTAATTGATATATGAAATGGAAATTTATAGCTTAAGAAAATGTTGAACATTCTTGTATATTATATTATATAGACTAGGGGACCCCTGTGCAATTGCACAATTTTATTATTTATGTGAAACATTTTTGCCATAATAAATACAAACAATCTGCAAAAGGAATACTTCACTACAGGTTGCCACGACGAAAAAAAGACTTCGAACTCTAATAAAATAGACCGCATTTAATTTTTTGAAATAAAGGCCAACATTAATCTGATAAAAAAAATAATAATTACATTAAATTGAAAAAAAAGACGAAGTTATCGGGAATCGAACTCGAGACCTTTAAACTTCATATCGCATCGCTCTAACACATGATCTATTGAACTATGCTTAATAATTGATATATGAAATGGAAATTTATAGCTTAAGAAAATGTTGAACATGATTGTATATTATATATAATAGATGTGCGCGTTTATTTTATTTTTCAGGCTCAAACATTCACTGTTTAGAAATAAATAAAATTCTTCCGTTTCATCTTTTCTTGATTTTTTGGTTTGTTAATTTTTTTTTTTTCAAATACAAATTAAAAAGTAGGAAACGCATTACAGGATGTAATCGCATTACCGGCATCTCAACAATTCCGTCTATATAATATCTACATATACATACCATTAAGGCCGGTACACATTGAGAAGGAGCGTCGAGAACGATTTTTCGATTAAAATAATAAAAAGCGTTTGTTTTTAATTAACGATAGGCAAGACATCGTGCATTTACTAAGAACAGAATTTAAAATTTTAACAGTTTTAATACAAAATTTCAATTTATCGTTGATAATTTTTAATTTAATACGATAAATTGAAATTTTTTATTAAAAGTGTTAAAATTTAACTTTTTATTTTTGAGCAAATACACGATATTTTAGCTATCGGAATTAAAAACAAACACTTTTATACAAGCCGTAGTATTTGCGGTATAAACACAACATAAAACTTACTATGTACATATTTCTGTAAGTATTATTGTCGTACTTCTAACACTTTCTGCCGTAGGCACTTGGCGAAACACACTTAATACACACATTTTTAAATTTTTTTAAAAACACTTGTTAAATATTTCGCAAAATTACAAAAGGTTTAAAAAATCACTCGATCGATTTCGGCTTATTAGGCCATCATCAGGAGTATCTACTAAACTGTAAAAAATAAAAATGTAGTTAGATATATATATATATATATATATATAGTTGGAAAAAGCAAAAAGTGAAACCAAAATATACCAATAAAAAAATGTGGGAGTGGTAAACAATAAAATTGGTGACAGCAATAAAAATTAAAAAAGGGGTGAGTTGTAAACACAGGTAAAATTGGTGAGAGCAATAAACATTAAAAATTAAAAATTAAAAGGGGGTGAGTTAAACACAGGTATATGATTATTGATTAGTCAACGGTCGAATAACAAAATTCCAGATGTTGATTTTTTTTTATTTTTTTATTTTTATAACCCGACGAATTAGTAATTTTATATTTCTTAACCAAAATATCCTCAACGAACAGAGAGAAATCCGTTTCTCACCAATTACCGACCCCGCATTGTTTTATTCACATACTCATTCCATACCATAAAATTACTAATTCGTCGGGTTATAAAAATAAAAAAATAAAAAAAAAATCAACATCTGGAATTTTGTTATTCGACCGTTGACTAATCAATAATCATATACCTGTGTTTAACTCACCCCCTTTTAATTTTTAATTTTTAATGTTTATTGCTCTCACCAATTTTACCTGTGTTTACAACTCACCCCTTTTTTAATTTTTATTGCTGTCACCAATTTTATTGTTTACCACTCCCACATTTTTTTATTGGTATATTTTGGTTTCACTTTTTGCTTTTTCCAACTATATATATATATATATATATATATCTAACTACATTTTTATTTTTTACAGTTTAGTAGATACTCCTGATGATGGCCTAATAAGCCGAAATCGATCGAGTGATTTTTTAAACCTTTTGTAATTTTGCGAAATATTTAACAAGTGTTTTTAAAAAAATTTAAAAATGTGTGTATTATTGTCGTATCGTAACCCCGTATAATCTTTACATACTTCAATTTTAACACTAGTAGCACCAACCCGTCAAAATGACGAATTGTACATTATTCAATTTTTTTAATTATTATGTTTTATGTTAATATGTTTTTAGAAGTTTATGATGAATTTTAACATAATTACTTTGCTGTCATATTAAAAGTCATTACATAGATTCCCACAAAAATATTAACATAATAATTAAAAAAATTGAATTTAATAAATGTATAACCGGTCATTTGACTGGTCGGTAGTTCTAGTGTTAAATTGTAGTTTGTATCAAAAACAGTACAAAATATAACTAACACTTACAGAAAAATACTTTATATACATTACTTACTAGTTTATATACACTACTTTATATGCATTCAAACAAAATCATTTTCATTCATAGAAAGGAAAAACAATTTTTGAACATGTGTTGTATGAAAACCAACAAAAATCTTTATACAAGCCGTGACGTATAAACATTTTTGTTCGTTTTGGTTCCATTATGCACTTTCATTGTTTTTTCTTTGTTTTTTACGTGAATGTGTTGCAAATGAAATCTTTACGCGTCTATAACTTTGGAGTCCGACCACCTAAAGATCTTAGCCATACCATTTTGTTCTTATCTCATCAAGGTCTATAAGTCTGTCTTTGTTTCATGAAAATCGGATAAGTACTTTTCGACTTAATACTTGTTAACAGACATCAATAGCGGGGGATATAAGGCATCTCTCTCGCTCTAGCGCTTCGCTTGAGTTGAGATGCCTAAAAGCATTACAAATTCGCTTGTGCTCAAAGTAAATAACATTCATTGACGCCTAATTCAAAATTTGACGTCTAATAACAATAACAAAATAACTAGTTCGCGCATTTGACGAAAGGAGGGAGGGTAGTAGTTTACTTTTACCCGGCTACTCTACCTGACATAAATTATACCATTAGAATTACCATAACTGGTAACAAAAAAGTTAAAAATGGCGTCGGGTGAGGAAAACATACAATAAATTTAACGATTAAAAATCATTTGTGTCTTGATATTTTAAAGAAATTGTGCACAAATTGTTGCAAAAAAAATCGTCATAAGGAAATATGTATTTTAATGTTTTTTTTTTGGCTGTCGCATTTTGAAGTATGTACATATTTAAAATATCATAACAAAAATTTAATTTTTTTTGTGTAACAAAATTTTTTTGGAAAAAAATCTTCACGTCACAAGTCAAAAAAGTCTAGTAGATTTTAACTACAAATTAGAAAAATTCCATTCGAAACCGGTAGCCAAGTTTTTGAATCCAGCCAAGAAACGTACAATTTTGGTATACAATCAAGTTATGCCTTTTTGGCAGCAAATGATTGTATGACATCTGGCAGGTCGTTGCAATTTCGTGTCTCCACTAGCAACTGTTCGAATTTTAATGGTATAACTCGATGTTAATGGCAGGTGGAGAGTAGGTGTTACCTTCAAGACAATAACTTCAAATTATGATCATAAAATTAATTTTTAGAACTATAATTAATTTTGCCGTCAAGACAAGGCTATATAAACATAAGCAGAAATCGGAAATTGGCCTAAACTCCTTAATGGCCAATATACAGTGATGGACATAATAAAGTTTACACCAACCAAAATTTCATATCGAATAGTTGTTTTGAAGCAAAAAATAAAACAAAGGAATCATTCGTTATATTGCTATATAAACAGTAATCTGCGATTTTATTTTTAGTATATTTTTGGTTTTTCGTCAACCTTGTAAAAGCAAGGCTACATGTTACGACAAAACGTACGATTCGAATCGGTTCTTCGAGATCCTGGCTACTTGCTAACCAAGCAATATTTAATAAGCAGCGATATTGCGGTGTTAAGTTGGCCTTCCCAATCACCGAACTTAAATCCGATATATAATATATGGGCAATCCTGGACGAAAAAATACCCATAGATTCTCGAAAAATAACAGTGAATTTTTTGAAGGCTTGCGGCAGGCTTGGGAACTTATACCTCTTTTAACATTAAACCACTTGCTACGAAGTATGCCTAAATGACTTTCGGCGGTTATAATAAGAAATAAAGGGGGCATATTAATTGAGTCGTTTATTTTGAATGTGACTTAAGTCCATTTTTCAAAAAATCAAGTTAATAGTGACAATAGATAAATAACAGTATAATCTTTCTAACGCTAAATAATTTATTATCAAAATAAAAAAATGAACCGCTAATACATGTGCAATAAATAACAAAATACAAAATACCGTATATTTTTGCATTTATTGTTTTTTATTCTTTCATTATCTCGTTTCAACAAAAATATGGACTTACGCCACTTTCAAAATAAACGGCTAAATTATTAGTGAACAAAAAATTGAAAATATTAGTTTACCATAAATCCATAGTTTGTATTCAAAATACAAATGTTTATATGTCAAAAATATCATAGGATTTTACGGTGATAATTTGGGTGTGTGCGGTTTTTTCAAATAAATGTCAAAAATTAGTACTAAAAAATATTTATCACAGGTTTCGGACACAGTCTAAAAACAAAACTAATTTTTAAATTATTTACTGTTTACTGTTGCTTTGGGCTTTGAGCTATTTTCTCAAACGTCAAATGAAGTAAATTGACAATTAAAGGTGTAGGCCAAACATAAATATGATAATACATATAAAAATAATCAAACACATAAACAAGCATACGTTAGAAATTGTCACCTAATAACTGTAATTTATGGACAAAATGTTTTTATGAATTTTATTTTAATTAATTTGTTGAAGTTCTGACAAATGATTTTTATTTTTGATGCTGTCAGTTTATTTGTTATAATGGAAAACTTTTATTTGTACTTATAAAGGATTCTCAGCGATTTTATACAAGGCGTAAATGTAATGTTAAAGAAATCGTTAAAGTTATAATAAAATAAATTTATAGTTGTTAAAAATTAATTTTTTTTTTAATTCTTTTCCAATTATAATTTTGTTGTGGTTACGAGATGGTTTTGCATCTTTTGTAAAAATTTGAAAAAAATATATTTATAAATGTATGAAACCTTAGTTTCTGTGTTAAGCAAAAAAATTAAATTTTGAGAGCAAATTTAACTGTAAATAACATTTAGTTTTAAAATAATTTGATATTGTTTCACACAAACACTAAATCCCATTTATTTCGCCTAAAACTATAATTATAAAATGTTTGGGGTATGGCTTCGATGAATTTAGCTGCCACAATATTTGGACGAAACAGGTTTAGTACATTTTAGTACTAAAAATTAACAAGTGTTCGCGGCCAAAATTTTGACATTTCATATTCTATCGACTTGCGATATCACAACAAATATTTTTATTTTAAGTTTAAAACACTTTAATTAATTTTAAAATACAATTTAAATACAGTAGATATTTTAAATGACGTAAAATTATACAACATTACTAAATCCACAAAAAAAATGTCACGACGCTTGGATATAATGACGGAATTTCATAAGTCCCTTGGTGGTCGTTATATGGAGAATCTACTGTACATTTATAGTTTATTCGCGTGTTAGCCCGATTTTCAGTTTTCTTAACAAACATGAAGATTCATTTAAAAGTATCAACATAATTTTGTGCGAAAATTGAAACGGGGTGCACATCTTCTTATTTTTTCTTCGCTGGCGCTACATCCTTTAGAGGGATTTGACCGCTTCATGATGAGTTTTGTAATAATTTTTTCAACGGATAATGAGTGATTAATTCATTGATCCTACATTGCCCAGCCGTGATTTTTTCATCACCCGCCGGGAATCGAAGCCGGGACCTCCTCCGGAGAGGCGGCGTTATTTATCATTGTATATTGAACATGATAAAGAGAAGTAAACCCTAAAGTCTAAACCGTACAAGTGTACAAAATGTTACCTATTTATTTATAGTTTAGGTACGAATAAGCTTGAAAGTGTGCCACCGAAAATTCATTGACATGTTGACACTTCCTCGAAATATACTAGATAAAGGACTAACTAGCTTAGCTACTCTAGTAGGGATGGCGAACCTATTTCCTATGTTGGGTCAATTCTGGCCAAACAAATTGCCAATTGAGAATATTCCCGCGGCTTAACCATCGAACGCTATTGTACATTAACAAACCCGAATGTTGTGCTTCAATTTCATTTAATAATTTGGTAAATTGACGGTGGACCACGAACACTAATAAAATTAATAATCTTCGTCACAGTGGAAATGACACTTTCTAACGATTTTAACCCGGCCTTTGCACAAAAAGCTTCCTGGTGCAGAATTCAATGAGCGATTGATTTCTTCTTTCAAAAACTTTATGAAATCGTTATGTATGCCAACCATATTCGAAGCACCATCTGTTATTGCATTAAACTAATTTTAATTTTGGTAAATTCTTCTTTGAATAAGTTAAAAATGTCCCGGGCTATTGGTTGTCCAGAAATAGTCATTCATTTTATCAGATCTTCTTTCATTATAGTTCCAGTTTGGTACCGCTAAAATAGCAAGTCGCACTTGTGAAATAACATCTGTGCTTTCATCCAACGCAATTGAAAACATTCCCGTATGTTGTACATCAAATAATAATTGATTAGTAATATCGTTACTCATTTCCGTAATACGGACTTTGACGGTGTTTCTGCTTAAAGATAATTGATATTCATATTGGATAATTTCACTATTTATAATTATATTAATTAAAATAAATTATGTTTTTAATTGTATTTTATTTAATTTTATTTTTTAGATTCCTTATTGTGAAATTTGCTTTTTATTTTTATCTTGCGACCAAGATTGATTTCGATATTAAAATATCATCATCAGCTGGTAATTACTTTTTTATACTTCATAGTATAAAACGTAATTACCAGCTGATGATGATATTTATTTATCGAAATCGATCTTGGTCGCAACTTCGCAAGATAAAAATAAAAAAGAAAATGCACAATAAGGAATCTAAAAATAAAATTAAACAAATATAATTTTAATTAATATTATAAGGGCTTATTAATAATATTGTATTATTCATTTTTCCCACTGTCAGACATTGAACATAAATTAGAATGGTTTGATTCAAAATGACGTTTAATATTATAAGCTCGAGAAACCACCAATTCACCACACAAAGTACAAAGCGCCTTAAAATTTTTATTAATTACTCCATATTCCACTAAATGGTCGCCTACTTTTATTACTTGGATTATTTAATTTCATTCTTTTATTCATTCTAAATGCACTTTACTTTTTATGATTTAAAAATAGTATATTATTCAACGAGCATATAATGATAGCTGTTATTCACGAAGATGAAGTTTGCCGGCACGAGCCGATAGGCGAGTGTCGTAAATCATCTGAGTGAATAACAGCCATTATATGCGAGTAGAATACGGTACTTTGTCCACAACAGACAAATATCATTATGTTTTATAATCAAATCCTTTAAATACTCTTCAAATAATTTTCGTCGACATTTTGACGTCACAGTTTAATAATAATGAAAATGGCAAGAGACTACTAGATAAAATTTCAAAAATCAAATAATTTACTTGGAAGTGTTGAATAATGAAAGAAAAGACTACTAGATAAACTAGCAGTGAATAATGGATATCATTATAAGTGATGAAACAAACGTATAATGAACATAATATACGTTAGTCGTGGACAAATAATATTATTATTGCTCATCAATGGCACAAGACTTTTTGACATAATGACAAAATTTGATTCAGTGCAGCCAGCATTGCGGAGATTGAAATTAGTACTACATAGCCCGAGTAATCAAAAATTGTGATCACCACATTTTACACCCCAGTAACCAAAATTTATGATCACTAAATTTTATATTTGTCACAATATGGAAATTACTTTTTATACAAATTTGTTGAACGTTGAAATTTTCGCAGGTCAGTTACAATTAGCTCACGGGTCAGTATGTGACCTGCGGGTCATAGATTTGCCATCGCTGTTAGACGCTTCAACGAACAAACCAAATTTAAATTTTTTTATTTTTATAAAAGATCGACGTCACATATTCGTGTAAGTGCACAGAACGGGATAATATCATTAATACATATGCGGGCATAAGTAATACAATAAAATCTTGTCTATCCGAATTGTTTGCAGATGAAAGTATTCCGGATAAAAGATTCTTTTGCTAAATAAGAAATTTTTGCGTCAATTTCGCAATTTTGTTGTTATAATCAAAAGTTTATTTCTTTCAAAATTAATAGAAAGACAAATTGTTTTACATTTTAAGTTAAAATTCATTAAATTATTCCAAATAATAAACATACATATCTTGAGGGTTTCGTGTTAGTTGATGCCAGTTTTTAGTGTAATTTTAACTATAATCGATAACCGAATATTTTTTGAATGTACATACAGTCACTTTCGAAAATTGTCACAGAACCAGTTAGTTAAGGTGGATAGTTTCTCCTTAATGATTTGCCTAAAGGCAATACCATGTGATTTGTAATGAACTATCCTTATATTCTACTAAATGATGATAAATAAAATATACATACGGTGAGGGTTCTTTATAAACAAGAATAAAACCAATACACTTGAATGAAGAAATTGTCGGGAAAGCCCCCACTTAATGAAAATATAGGCTTACAACTTGTAACATCTTTAAAAACGCAAATTTTATTAACATTCCTATGTTTGATAATAATGTTAATTAAAAATGTAAACAATGGAAATTCACAATTCAAATATATAATACAAACCAAAACGTGGTTCAATATCCCTCAAGTCAAAAGATAACGTTTAATCAATTAAAATTAAAACCAAAAATATTTGAACTTAATACGTACATACATCTTACACATATAAAGTAATTTCGATCCAAATGACCGTCATATGAATCGAAAGTTGGTAGGATAATAATAAATAGTATATGGTTGTTCAAACCTTGTAAATTTGAATAATGACTAAGACAATAGATTCAGAAGAAAAGGAATTTTAGAAAATTCATGAATTTTAAAATATCCGCGAATACTTAAAAATTAGAATGTGTAGAATTTGAGGTTCTAGAAAAGGTGCGGACCAGCCACATATAAGGCTGGAATCAATTCTGAATTATAAGGTTCTTGTGACGAATAACCACAAAATTTACAATGTACGTAGTTAATGTAAATTTTCTACATATAATAAAACAATAAATAAAACCTTTAACATGTTTATCGCAGGCGTCCTAACATACAATTACAATGTCAATGGCGTTAAAAGAAAGTAAAAAACAACAACACCAGCAAATAAATAAATTTAAAATTAAATATAGTTTTTTAGACAAAGACTAGACATTGTTTAGAATTGAATATAATGTAACATTGTAGATAGATATGCTACTTTATCAAACTGAAGGAGTCAATTTAAGTCTAACACAAAATATAAATTACAAAAAAATACAGAATTTAATTATATTCAATTTTTATTTTATATTATACGTATTTAATCGATGTCTTTTATAATTCAAGAATTTTTTTATCGTTTTTCTTCCGTATTACGACAAATTGACTTAATTATACGAGTAAACAGAGATATGTATTGTAATAAATTGCTACAGGGCAGCAAGACTTAGCAACACATGACAACGACAAATGTCACACTTTAACTTTACGATTGTTAAATAAATCCATGTAAATAATTATGTTGATTTAATTAATTTTTAGGAACTTTATAAAATAAGTTTAATTATTAAAAACTATTTACTCATTATTATTATTATTGTTACTGGATCTCGACGATCGACAGAACGAAAATATTTCTATTAAACCTGGAATGATGTTGGCGCGCACACAAAAAAATCACGTAAAACACAAAATCACATCACCCACTGAGAAAATATCTAACAACAATATAACAATAACGAAACTATTAAATTTTAGCACTTAACATTTATTATATTGTGCACGTCTTAATTCAATCGTAATCCAAATTCGATTGAATGAAAATTGTAGTATTATCTCTTATACAGTCTAGTCTGTCTCTGTCTTGGTTGTTGTAATTTTTAATTAAGTGTTTTTATTTTTGCTACTTGATTGCGATTAAAATTCAAGTTTCATTGCATTCTACATTATTTATATTTATATTGATTGCCGGTATTAATACAAGTAAACAAATAAGATTTAAACTGGGGACAATAAAATAATTATTTTTTCTTTTTCTGTTTGTGTAGCTGTGACCATTACCATTTACAGTGTTTTTCAAATGTATGCGCCCAAGAAGCATATATTTGTATGTGAATATAGAATTTTAACTTAACGAAGAACAAATGGCTTCAGAAAAATATTGGATTCCATTAACTGGAACATAATTAACTATTTTATGGAACATCCCAAATTTTAAGCCATCATTTCTTAGATATACGTGGAAATGAAAGCACACTATTATTTAAGCGTTTTATTTGGGACAAACAGGCCACAAAAATAAATAAAATAAAGCCCCCATTATTTGGGGTATTTATGCACAATGAAAAAAATAATTCAAAATAATCAAAACGTTTGCCGAATCGGCAAGAATTGGTCATAAAACTTATCGGTTGATTTAAGTTTTGTTTTGAACAACAGTTTGTAACGAGCTTACATTCGTCGATTTTATTCAATCCCAACGAATTAAGCCAACCAAAACATAACTTGAAACATTCACTTGATCTGTGCCTATACTAGATTTGACGAAGCGTTTACCAATTGAATGCATTCTGAAATAAAACACGTATTGATTCTCCTATAACAGGAGCGGGGAATGTCATTGTTGTGTCTATGATGAAATTTGACCAACCTGTAGTTGATTGTTTCAATTCTTTGTTTCTAAATTCGGTTTTCTTAATAAATAGTTATTTAGAAATTTCTTGAACTTGAACTTCTTCACTGATGGTTCAAAACGGGATAGAGGAGTAGGGGCTGGGGTGTTCTGCGAGGAACTCATGTTAAACCTCTCCTTTCGTCTCCCTGACTACTGCAGCATTTTTCAAGCTGAGGTAACTGCGATAAAGGAAGTCGCGGACTGGTTGAGGTATAATGTAATATCGACTAGTGATATTCGCATATATACGGACAGTCAGGCAGCCATTAAAGCGCTTCAATCACACCTTCTCACGTCGAAAGTAGTCCAGAGCTGTCTCTCATCTCTTAACGAGATGACAGATCAGTTCAACATCCATATCATATGGGTGCCAGGACATTTCGTTAGTACGGGGAACATGAAAGCCGATGAACTGGCTCGACGTGGTACAACGGACCACATTTCAAACAGCAAAAAGGATATTGAAATTCCTCTTGCGGTATGTAAACTGCTGCTTCAGGAGGAAGCCAGTAAGTTGACGAATGACAGATGGTCAAATAGTACCTCATGCGTAATAACTCGGCAAATCTGGCCAAAGTTGAACTTGGCGAGATCCAAACAGCTGATCTCACTTCAGCGGAGTCAGATCAGTGTGGTTGTTGGAGTGATTACGGGGCACTGTCTCATAGGCAGACATGCAAGTAGACTTGGTTTCTTCTCACATGACTACTGTCGTAGTTGCGAAGACGAAGAGGAGGAAGAGACAGTACTTCATCTTCTTTGCACCTGTCCTCGTCTGGCACAAAACAGACTGAATTTTCTAGGGGCACACCTTTTCAACGACCTGGCGGAGCTCAGCGAGAAGGACGTCAGGAGTATCCAGCGCTTCATAGCAAGCTCAAAGTGGTTTCAATGAGTTGGAGGAAAAATTTTTAATTTGTGGTATGGCTACGGACCTTTTTGTGTCTATGCCTGGTCCTGGTGGACCGCCACCCAAACCTAACCTAACCTAACCTAGAAATTTCTTGCAAGTCTTTCGATGTAATTGCGGAAGGCTGTGTTCCATCGGATTTATAGATTTTGCAGATTAAAATAACTCTTTGCCAATTTAAATTAAACTATTGACAATCGTTAATTAAACTTTGTTCAATCAGAATTAAATTAAAACTAACCTGTTTTTTTTTAATAGTTAAAATCAATTGGACACAGTTTAATTATGACTTAAAAAAGTTTATGATCGTATATTCGTATAGTTAATTTAAATTGGCAAAGGGTTTTATTAATTTCTAAAAATAAAACACGATACCTTTCCCACCTATTCTACAGAACGAAATACTACCAGAAAAATAAAGGCGGATATTTTTTCGATTGTTTGTTTTTTCTTGTGGTGACTAGCAGTATTTGCCAGATTTGCCTAAGTTTGGACTTAAACAACGATCATTTTTGTTATGCCTACCGAGCTGAAGGTAAATTGAAAAGATTGAATTTGGTCGTCCTTGCTACCTGAACCGTATACTATTTTTATTTCCTTGGATTGCCAAAAATTAAAAAATTAAACAATTTGATTCAAAATAGAGCTAAACACAACCGAAAATATTTAATTATAGAGCAAAATTATCACTCGAACCAAAACTGACCACAAAGTAACGTTATACAAAGTAATGTTATTCACGCCGAGAAATGACAAGTCAGCTTTTTTATATGAGGAATTGATGATACAGATGTTGAAGCGGCGAAAGGAACATATCGAAATATTTCCCGCGGATATCATGATTGCTTACGGAAGTATTATGGTTCGGGTATGATCCGTTATAAAGTTCTTTAAGAGCTCCTAAATGAATATGCAGCATTTGTGGAGATACACGTATCGTTCGATGGTGTTTTATTGATTGATTGAGATGACCAAGCCTAAGCAAGAGTTTTTTTTTTTTGGGCAAGTTGTTAAGTCACAAGACAACACAATCTCCTAATCAGCGTTCCCCATTAGTGCCGCAGGTTTTTCTGAAAATCGGTAAAGATTTTTTTTTTTGGCTCCGCTATTTTTTCCATCGGCGGTTGTGAGTGGGAGCAATGGCGTAGCCAGAAATCTGTCGCGGGGGGAGTTCTTAATACATTCGAATTTATTTGAATTCAATTTTTTATAGTTTTATATTGATTCGTCGTGACACTAAGGTCAATTCATCGAGGACACAGTCTATTTATTGTAAATATATAACTACATCTCTGTGAATATTTAATGATGCCAATCCATTTAGTCGCTTCCCACCGATTGTGTTTCGTAGGTAATTCCCCTAAGGCGCCTGAACGTCCTGGAACTCTCAAATTGGAGAGATTATCCAGGTTAAGAATACCAGTAAAAATCTGGCAAATATTTTGTGCTAATTTTGTTATTATAGGTAGAAGCGTTCAACCTGACGGTTTTTTAAACATTTTAATTAACTTCCTTAGGTAATCTAATTTCGACTTAATCTGGAAAAAGGTCTACACAGATTTATAAAAAATACGGCTAATATTATGCCGCTTTGTTTACATTTCTTTTAAGTGAAGAATCAAAAATAGGTTACACATGTATTGTAGTACCTATGTATGTAACAGGCAATGAATATGTATTTTCCTTATTCGAATTATAAATTATTTTGTGTAGATCAACACATGACCATGTAATGATTTTATAATATGTGAAGCTCAGGGGGAGGGGGAGGGGGTCTTAACCCTCTTCGCTACGCCGCTGAGTGGAAGCGAGATTTCGTTCCATGCGGTCACCCAAATTTGTACTAACTGTACCAGTATAATTCGATATTATTTCATGATATGTCTAATGTAATCATTTATCTGTATGTGCAGGACTTTATCTAAGCAGTGTTAAACCGCGTAATCCTTCTTTCTCCATATTAACTGATATACCTTCTCAAAGATCAGAAACATGAATTTCTTAAGCACTTTGAGTGAATTTAATTTAGAAGCCATTTTCAAAGGTATAGGGTTGAAAAGCCGCAGCTATACGGACTACTCCAATTACATCTTAGTTTTAGTGAATTTAAATGAGTGTTTTATTTAACAAATAAATTTATTTAATTTGGTTTCATTTATTTCGAAAAAGGTTTCATTCCATTAGAAATTGGTTTCAGTCATGCCGTAAAAAGTTTCATTGAATTCGGGAAATGTTTCTTTTAATTCGAAACAAATTTTATTCATTTTGGAAATAGTTTCGCTTAATTCGAAAACGGGTTCGATGACTACGAAAAGGATTTCAATTATGAATCATTTTTGACGAAAAGTGTTGTGGGGTGGCCACGAATTCAAAATTTATTCAGCCATTCCACGCGAAATCGGACAAAAAACACATTACGAGGGCAAGGTGTGCAATTATTTTGAAATTGGGAGAGATGGTTAATCTTGATAAAAAAAAATATAATTTGAGTAAAAACTCTCTGGGATCAATATTCACGGAGTACCGTTATAATTCGTTTTTATCGACACTCGAACGTTGGCATCTTTCAAATACGTATATATTAAGTGAATGAAAATTTGTAACACCTGCCGTCTTAAAATTGCGAAAAGATCTGCCGAAAGAGTACAAAGACCAGAAAATGTTGACATGGTTGATGTCGGCACTGCGCAAACTTCACAGTTGCCGCCTCAATTATCATTCTCATCGTCGTCAATATCATTAGCATCATCAACATCATTTGATTTTTTGGCCAAAATGAATTTTATAAATGAATTAAATAAAATTCTTCCACTAATTGGAGTTACATCGTTTATCATCGACAAAATTAAAAAGTCACAGTCGTACTGCCCGAGTGTAATTGACCAAATATCAAAGAAACTGGCAAGCAATATTTTTGGAATATCATTGGACTCTACTGCATCTGAAACTGAAACAGGTAGTAGTGAAAATGAGATGGTGAACCAGTTAAAAGTTAAATTTGCTGAAGCCACCATATTTAAAATAAAAATACTGTCAGTTCTTCCACGATCATCGTCAGCGCGAAGAATTGTCAAGGAGTTCAACAACACAATGCATTTAGCGCTGCTTGCCAAGAGACTTGTGGAAGAAAATGGAATCCCGGGCAATCTCTCACAGCGCGTTGGCACGATTCTCATCAATCCTGAGATAATATATGTGCTGGAAAAAGAGAATATGTGATTTTCGATGAGAATAACGTGAAGATTTCAAAACAACGGCGACTTATTCTCATGAATCTCACAGAAGCATATGTTTTATTCAAGCAACAAAATATTGGTCACAAAATTGGATTTTCGAAATTTGCATTGCTGCCGCCGGCAGAATGTCTTTTGGCACTCGACCACTACGGAACACATTCTGTTTATGTTTGCTGTTATCATCAGAATGTTAAACTGATATTTGAACCAATGAAGAGGTTGTTCGGCGTCGATACATATCGTGATCTCTTCAAGATGATGTTGTGTAAATTCCCCAACCCGGATTATTTTTTAAATATTTGCGAAAATTGTCCTGGATTATTAAAAATGGAGAAGCACCTTAGTCACCTTATGGAAGATAATGAACTAAACATTGTGTCTTATAAACAGTGGGTTAATCAAAATGGAACTAAACATTTATTTCCAATTTTTAAGGAAAGTCAAACTTAGAAAAATTATCAAAATCATCGGATGTTTTCTTAGCAGAATTCAGCAAGCAGCTTGCTGCCTTGATACAAAACAACTATTGCAACAAGATGAGTTCATTGTGATCTGCGATTTCTCCGAGAATTTCTCCTTTGTCGTTCAAGTATGTATACATACTTAATTTGCATTTCAATTTTTGTTTTTCCCCAAATTTGTTTATTTTTATTATTATTTATTATTGCTGTTTTTGCTTTTATATAGGATGCTGTCCAAGGGTGGCACTGGGCCAATGCACAAGGTACCATTCCATCCGTTTACTGTCTATTACAAGGATGAGAAGGACGTCTTGCACCACCAGAGCCTTCTAATAATAGCAGAAAGCTTGAAACACAACTACGAAGCTGTGTGTCAGTTTCATCAGGAGCTATTTAAATTTCTGATTGAACGATTTAGCACCATACAGAAAATAATATTTTTTTCCGATGGATCTGACGGGCAGTACAAAAACAAAAAAAATTTCTACCAACTGTGTCAATACAAGGCAAGTCATGGTTTTGATACTGAATGGCACTTCTTTGCTACGTATCATGGAAAAGGTCGTGGCACGATCACTAGCAAAAAAATTTAATTCAGTAAAAGCCAACATGAATTTCGTAGTATGGAATTAATAATTGTACTGAAATGATGCATGTCGCCCTAATTTGTTATGACGTTTTGTGCTATAAAACTCAAACGCATTGAGTCTCCATCATGTAAGACGGCTTGTTGGAAAGGTATTTTCAAGTGCTTTGCGATAAACATAAAAAAGTAAAAATAAAACGGGGACTAGTTTGAGTTTTCAGCAAAAGACTATTTAAAACTGAAATTCAATGGATATATTGTACATTAACACCAAAGTTTAATATGCTTATTTGAAAGTATGTAAAATTATCTTTCTAACGAGCTATTACACGTGAAAATCTGACAAGAAATACATAAGATTCACGTATTTGAAAGATGTCAACGTTCGAGTTTCGATAAAAACGAATTATAACGGCACTCCGTGAATATTGATCCCAGAGAGTTTAACCATCCAACCAAGATTAACCATCTCCCCCAATTTCAAAATAATTGCACACCTTGCCCCCGTAAATGTGTTTTTTATTGTCCGATTTCGCGTGGAATGGCTGTATTAAAAGGTTAAAACGAGCCAGATGATAATTTATCTGAACCTCCTTAGTGTATTAACTTTAAGTTGAATTGCAGATTAACCATAGTATGGTTATACTCCTGATTCAGAGCACAATCACAGAGCCTTCAGAGTAGGTTCCTTCACTCTATAATTTGCTGATCGTTAATCTCCTTCATGCAAAGATCACGCACTGACAATTCAACAATATTTAAAAAAACTGACAAACAAAAAGAGAAAGTCTGAACAAACATAATGGATGCGCCCGAAATGGAAAGTACGTGTTTACCGAAGACACATTTCAAAAAACTACATGCGATGTAGCTTTTAATTGCATTTTTAATGCGTTGCTTGATATCAATTTATATTTCCATGAATCATCCATGAATCATATTGCCAATTTTAATTAATTTAATGATTATAACAAATTTAATTTAGTTGAAAATTGCACATTTTAAATAATATGCATTTAAAAAATTGGCATTTCGGACGCACCCAATGAATTTCAATTCCAAAACGAAAAATACTCTTAGAATCAATAAAGCATTAGCATTTCTTTACAAACTTGTGGCACAAATTAAAAGTGTTCATTATAAACAGTATAATCCAAGACGGAAAATGACAGCTAAAACCAAAAGCATCCTCGCGAGGAGACTTTTCATTAACCAGCCGGAGTTTTAGTAGAATAATTTAGTTTAGTCAGAAGTTTAGTCGAAAAAAATCGATATGAGGCACGCAGCATTACCACAGATTGGAAGGATGCTATTTCAATGTGTAAATATATGTATGTTTTTTAGTAGTATGACAATAACCGTACTAAATATGATCAGTAGAAAAGTCGAATTTTGAACAAAGCAGCTAACGAAATCTATAGACATAGATAAATAAATTAACTGTGAAATAAAAAGGGTGTTTAAAAGATTTGTAAAAAATCAAATAATTTCCACGAAGCTCAAAAAACAACAATATTAGAAATCATAACATTGCTTGCTAGTTCTATTTTCATAACAAATTAGAATACGGGTCGAATCGATTTCGTTTAGCCACACCTAAAAGCTACTCAAGCATTAAATCTGATAGGAAGGATCGATTGTATTCACCTGATAACTATCCACAGATGCCCGGTGCGAAAATCAGTAAGAACATTACAGAATTTAATAAAATTAATTGCTTAATTAATATTTAGCTTAAGAGCGAAATTATTAAGAGTTTTGCCAATTCAGCTTCTTTCTGAAAGTAAGTACATGGTGAAAAAATATACATCACGAAGTTAGCTAAATGAGTTGAACTATTCTCAACTCACACAAAAATGTATCCAGGGTTACCAACATAACGTAACCAAAGTCAAAGTAATTGACAGGACAAATATTTTCGCAGTGTTACAAACATATTAACCAATTCGTTACGTATTCAACTCATGTAACTAAACCCATTTTTCACCAAAATTGAATGAGAATCACGAAAAATTTATTTTCAGTCAATCTCATCAGGCTAAAAGTGACTGAATTGCTTAATTACACATTTGATTACTTTCCTTATATAGAAAGAAACCATGTAGTCGAAGTATTAGCGAATTATACGCAATACATATTGAATTCTTAATAATTTCAATTTTATTTGTTATTTTATAGTGTGGTTTATTTTGTTAATTAATAATTATGAGTGGGGCAGTTAATTGTACTAATCCAATAAACACAAAATTCTTTAATTTTAACAGTTTTATTGAAAAATTATTAAACTAAAAAATTAAAACTCCAAAAATATTTTTTGTATGCATGTCTTTGCATTATTAATTTTTTAATTTAATAATTTTTCAATAAAACTGTTAAAATTAAAGAATTTTGTGTTTATTGGATTAGTACAATTAACTGTCCCCTAATTTTATTTTATTTTCGATAATAAATACTTCGACTATCCGGTTGCTTTCTATATTTAGAAAGTAATCAGAGGTGTAATTAACAATTCGTTTCGCTGTAGCCTGATGGGATTGACTGAAAATACAATTTTTGTAATATTCATTCAGATCGAAACTAAATTTGGAAAACTCTTGAAAACTTTGCTGCTCTTCGTAAAAAAAATATTCTGGCTATGATCCGGAAGAACCTAATATTTCAAAATGAATTTAGGAAAACGCTCAGCTAGTTAGTTAAACAAATTTTTGTATTTTGGAAAACCATTTCCAAAATGTTATTTTAAATTCAAACCAATAACCAACGAGATGGTTGAAATTAGTCTGATGTCTTAATAATTGCAAATAATGACACGATTTTTCCGCATAAAAAAATATTAAAAGTCACATCATAAGCTAAGCAATATTTCAATAAATATTATTAATTATTGACTGCTCATTAACTGGTTTAGGCTCTTCTTATTAAAGTTAGAATAGAAAATAATATCTTTTAAACGAATGAACAAAAAAAAGTAAAGGCTTCACCGCAAATTATGTCCTTTGCTCAATTTAGAATAAAATTTAAAATGCCGGCTTTAAGAATTCAGCCACTGTGTAGTTTAAGCAAACGAAAACTTCGGCTTCATGTGTATATGACTGGCGGCCTGACTGTAAGCCAGTTAGCCTGCCTTTATAAAGTCTTTTTCAGTTAATGACATTTATAAATTGTTGTGATATCGATTACAGGAACAGTGTTTTTTATATCATTTCACTAACAATAATGGACTGAGGATCTTAAAACGAATAAAGAACTATACCTACTACTTTGAGACAATAGAAAATTTAATATGGAGCCATCGGCAATGGAATCAAAATGTCTTAAACCTCCCCAAATTAATTTTGGTATGTCTACTAAGGCCGAACTCGAATACTGTGATAAATATTTACACGCAATCATTTTTGGTATAAAACACACTCATCCATATTATCATAGTCTTTCCTACGATACTTTTTGACAGGCTGAGAAGAAATATTGTACAGTTTGTATTTTAATGATGAAAATATTTTACTAACAATCGGGTTTGACGATTGCGGAATATATTGTAGTTGCTTCAATTTTCCGATAATATTAATTTAATTTATAACTGATTAGTGATTACATACTTTTAATTTATTATTTATTTAGCTTTGCTCGTCTCTGAATTTTGTAGAAACATTTTAACGAGCCACTTAAGGGTTATGGCACCTTTAAATGAGAATCCTACAGTATGACAATGCCACAAATATTGCAAATATTAAATTTATTTTTGGATTTAAAAAATATGAAAGGCGGACAAATTATCACTATTATGTCACAAATTATTATTTATCACGATATTTTCACAGTATTCGTGATTCGTGCAAAGGCTAAATATAAACTGACAAAAAACAAGAGAACCTAAATGGTAACGTCTCAAAGTAGTATAGTAGTTTGTTTTATGACACTGTGTATAAAATTTGTTACAAAAAATAACGTTTGCAGTTATTGCATCCTCTTTAATGTGACTGCGTAAATCGCGCAACCTGGTTTTATTTGCTGCAATCAAATCAGCTAAGAACGCACTGCTTTTTCTGCAAAAGTAAATTTTCCGCCGACTTGTACATAAAATGTGCAGCGGCCGAATTCTTGATTGCAGCCTTAGCTTAAACCTCAATTCTAGAAAGGTAAATTTACACTGTTATTCAGACCAAAAGAAATTTAACAAACGACATAAATTGGAGAAAATCTTAGTTATCTCTTGTACATACACAACGGAACCTAGAAAAAAATGGCCTGCTGCTGGAAAATAAAAAATTGATAATAAAATACATAAGGCAAATTTTGGCTGACAAATTTACTGTAATTCATACAAATTATCTGTAAATTAATTTTGATACGATTTTATTAAAAACTTTTCGTAGAAATTAGTTTAATTTGTTTTAAAGAAATTCAAAATTTGTTTCACTTTTCATTTAAACTGGAGCTACTATAATAACCAACAATACACAAAATTTAAAACTCGGCTTAAAGCTGCAAACTTTAAAAAATAAATAATTTTAAAATAAAAATATTAATTTAAATTTACTTACATAGCAAATAGTATTGAAAATGCTTTTGTTATAATTCCCATTTTGTTTGACAAAATTTAAAACTTCAGTCATCTCCTATAATTTTACATTTATCACTCTATTATATTTTCTTATTATTGAAAACAATTATTTTTAAACATATTTAAATCATTACAATTTTTGTTTTTTAAAGTCACTCTTTTCCATTGGTTTACAAAATCAAGATGAACTTAACGCAATCAATTCTAGTTCAAAAAACCCCAAAAATATTTGATGATAATCTTTAAACGTTACAAAAATTGATTTCTTTATTATCGTTATACAACATAATAACGTACCCGTACAAAAAAAAACACGGCTTAATATAAAATTATTTTGCCGCTTTAATGTAAAGCATTGTTATAATACTTTTAGCTACTTAACGCTTTTATCAAAACGCGCGAATCGTATACACCTAATTTGTACAGTAAACCAATAAGCTTAATTAAATATAATTGAAAAAGTAAATTTGCTCTCGTGTATTGTAAATTTGTCACACGACATTTTCGAATAGAGTAAATATTATAAATTTAGTTTATTAACAATTATGTGCTAATAAAAATTTACAATTGATTTATTTGTGTTTTATGGTTATTAAAAATTGCAATTATTTTACAAAAATCATTTTATAATTCTTTTTATTTAATTAACACTCAATTGATAACCATTCTGTTATTAAACCAAATATGTAGAAGGTAATCGGTTAATAAGATTTTAATAAAAACAATTATTCAATTATTTCTGTTCGCATTGATAATTAACTTTCAATACCGCTATTAATTAATTGATTAAAAACTACCAATCTTGATGCATGTCAAAAGATGTTTCGGTTAATGAATTTGAAGGTGCCAATTTTGTTGTCAAAAATTTGTTTGGTTAACTTTGGGTTAAATATTAGCTTAGTTTAAAACTTGTTTAATTCTGTGCTTATTGTAATCCAAAGGCAATAACTTTTATAATTCTGCCTAAAATCAAGTACATAAATTGGAACAATTCTCGAATAATCAAAATTTTTCTTCTTTTAAATTGAAATTAAGCCTTATTAAGGGATTATTAATTTATTATATTTCAATTAAATTGTGCGATTAAAAGCCAAATAACTGAATTCTTAATCAATTCGTAAGTGGTTTGACATTACAACAGGAACTGAAAAGAACTTAATATTTTGCATAATTTCACTATCTGCCAAATTAAGAATATTTTATTTTTAACTAAATAATTTGCCACTCCAAAAGGAAAATAATTCAGGAAATAAGCTCAGGACTAGCGCCGAATAGGAAGTACAAGTGTTTTTAAAATAAAACTTTATAGATACCAAAAACCCCTTATCTTTAAGTGCTGGTATATATCTGTGGCTTTCGATAATTTTCGGTTCAACTATTTTGTCGCTATTGAATTATTTTTGTCTAAGCGCCTTTTTTGGGTAATTTGAGTTATTATGTAGAACCACTAATTCGACTACGAGAAATTCTATTTTATTGTTAAAAATCGTCTATTTCCACTAATTAGAGAGATATTTAGTAAGGGTTTTGTCTAAGTCCATAAATTTACCTAAGAAATAGAGCTACATTTGTTTATATCCAACAATATTATAATACTAATTGTCTATATCAATTGCAAACACGTGCATTTTACTTTCATTCGTAATACAACTAGTGCTCAATTATTATCGATAATTTTTTACGAGTTAAAACCGCGCTGAAAATTCAACGAGTGCGCAGCACGAGTTGAATTATCTGCGTCGGTTTTAACGAGTAAAAAATTATCGATCATTAATTCATTAATTACAGTTACAGCACGTGTTGTATTTAGTAAGAGAATACAACTTTCCCGTAAGCGATTGAATCAAAATTCATCCATTTGTGTCATGTTGTATGCAAATTATTTGACAAGCTTTTGTTTGCATGGCTTTTTCTTTGATGTGTGTATAAAAAATTCAATCATAATAAAAAAAATTGAAATACAATTACAAATATAGAGATAATTGTTTAGCATTTTCATGTTGCTATGGTAAAATTTGTAAAATTATCGCGTTGCTATGGTGAAAATCGTAAAACTATCGCGTTGCTATGGTGAAAATCGTAAAACTACCGCTATAATAACGTGTTGTGGTACGTATTTTGCATGGCAATCTAAATATTATTGCTGTAATAATCGCTTTTTCGTAAAATTTCCCATGGCATATTCTGTGAAAGTTGTATTCTCATCAAAATAATTTAAAACACTTTTGCCTACATCCAAAATTTACTGTAATAAAATCTATCTCCTTCTTTTTCACTATTTTATGTACACATACATTATAAGGCATATCTGTCTTTTTCCTATTTCGATGAAAAGAATAAGTTATAGAGGAATAATAAGTATTGATAAGGTTTTAAAAAAGGATGTATTATAATACATTAACCAAAAAAAAATAAAAAAAAAATTTTTTAGCGGTTTTTTACGTGGAGAAATTATTTAGAATTTAAAACTGTCAAGTAAAATCGCATCAAAATTCGAAGTGGAAAATAATTAAAGTAGAGAGAAATTTATTAACAATTTATCCTAATAGTTACTCCCAATACTATGAGTAATACATAGTGTTCATACGAAAAACTTCAAAGTTTATTGAAAATGTCAGAAATTCCGTTTGAATTAAGAGGCAGTAAAAAAAAATTTGTTAAATGATTTTAGCGAACCCAGGTACGACAAATTCATTGAATACAAATAATTTTTGGAAACAATTATTTCAATTTTATTTAATTGATTTTAGCGAAACTTTACAAACTTCTGAAAATGTGGAGATTGAAGTAGTTGATTGCCAACCGGAACCAATGGTACCAATTCAGACGCGGTGAACAATTTGTTTGATACCGAAAATGAATCGATTAGAAAATCAAGAAACATCAAAAGTAATCCAAGTAAATGGAAGCTAAATATACGTAAGTACAACAGACAAAGTGGCAAAAAGTTTATACTGATTCTAGAGGTAATCAACAAAAATGCAGAAAAGTTAAAACAGCTGCTTGTAGAAACAGTGCTACTTGTATTATAGTTTTCAATGTATGGCAATCATTACCAAAAATGAACGGGACAATCTCAAAAAAATTTTTGACGTTTAGATAATAATTAAAAAAAATTTGTTTATTCTAAATTCGTGCAGAAGCTAAATAAAGAAAAGTGGTAACGTGGTAACTCCTTTAAATATTTTTTTAAAATTAATAATCAAATGGTACAAGTGTGTCAGGAATATTGTATGAATACCTTAAATATTAATAAAGGTATCGAATATAGAATTTATTCGGTAGAAATCGGTTCCCAAAACACAGTTAAAGGGAAGTTTTCAGAAAAGAAAATACTAGAGTCGGAGGCTACTTCTGCTTATCATCACATAAATCAATTTCCACATATTGATTCGCATTATTGTCGATCTTCGTCATCGAAAAGTTACTTGATCCAGCCTTAAACGTTTCACGCATGTATGGTATTTTCAAAGAAAAATTTCCCGATTCAACTGTAAAATTCTGGAAATACAGAGACATATTCAACACGAAATTTAATTTAGGCTTTCATGTACGCAAAAAGGATTTGTGTGCCAAGTGCGAGTTGTTGAAAATGGTGAATAGTCCTTCTGATGCTGTAATAGTAGAAAATAAATTTCATAAGACAAATATATGTACTTCAGGCGAAATTGGAGAGAGACGGTGATCTAATTGTTTGCCAAAACAACCAGAGGATGAAAGTGTTTAGTTTTACATGCAAAACTTTTTCGAATTACCTAAGGTAAATACGTCAAATTTCTTTTACAAAAGAAAGTTTTGTACCTAAAACTTAACTGGGAAATGTTACGGAGATACAGAAGTCTTTAACTCTAGTTGGTAAGAAAATTGTAATTAAACTGATTTTAATGATTTAAATTAAAAAAAAAGTGTATAGTATTTTTTTAGGTATGAATCATTATGCGGGCGAGAAGATACTCACATCGCAAACGATTTACATCCCGATATAGAAAGAATAATAATCTGGTCAGACAGTTGCGTACCGCAAAATCGAAATTGCATAATGGCATTTGCATTACAAAATTGTCTGTATAACAACAACTGCTGTTTCCTTCGTTTCATACAACAGAAATTTTCAGAGGCTGGCCGCAGCAATATTCAAGATATAGATGCTGCACACAGTGTGATCGAGCATTACCTTAAACATAAATATGTATATTATATTCACCTGCTGTAGGACTGGTAAAGGAATTCATAGAAATGCCAGTAAGAAAACAAAAAATTACGGTGCTAAAAATGCAAAAATCGCACTATAGAGGAGCATATAAATTAAATTACAACAAAATTCCTTTCACAAAGGTAAAACATTTAATTTATGAGAGAGACTCACAAAATTTAAAATTTAAACCATCAAAATTATGCCAAAATTGAAACACATAAAAATTTGGCCAAAAGTTGCACCGCTAGGAATAATCGGTAATGTTTCCTGCGAAAAAATGAAGGATCTCGCGGCTATGTTGGTTTATATGCCTCAAGTTGACAAATAGTTTTACAAAAGTTTATTGGATCGAAAGGAAAGAACAGCAGCCTAAGGCGACCGAAATCCTCAACGAAAAAGGAAATGATACTTAGCTATAGTGTTTTAAATGTTTAAATGAATTTAATGAATAAAATTTGACTTTTCGTTTAAAACAAATAAAATCTTACTTAAGACAAAAGGAGATAGATAAAATATATGTCAACATCTATTTTAGATATAGACAAAATTTTGTATGGTATAGACAAAACATCTAAAAATTTACTTCGAAAAATGGCGCTTAGGCAAAACGATAATAATTTTTGAATTGTTGTAACTGTCAAAATTATTAAGTTACACTGTCAATATTTGTCCAAAATATACTTCCTGTAGTCAATTAAAGGTAGGCCAAAATGGCCTTTAAACATATTCGTTTAGTACGTCAGTTTTTGATTTAAACTTTGATTGCGATTTCTCAAAATTGGGATAAGTGTGATATAGACAAAAATAATACTCGGGCGACGATTTATTCGTAACATACTACATAGCCACTTAAAGTTATGCTGGAACAGAGCTCAGTAAGAAGATATTTTCGTATCAATGTCGTTACCATACATTAGAAACAGGAATGGCCAGCGGCTTTTAGAGGTACGAAGGGGCCGGGGTAATTGAAGTTTGTGGCCCTTTGTAATGAACAATATTACAATTTTTTTAATTTTAGCAAAATCAATTTTGCATGACAATAATTTTGGAATGTAATATTATCATGCCTTTTTTCTGTGGTTCGAAAATATTTTGTTTAAACATTTTTGTAATTACAATAGGTACACAATTTGGAGCCCCTTAGTATTGGTGGCCCGGGGAAATCACCCTTATCTACATACCTCCCCTAATAGGGTCTGAAAATGACCCAAAATAGGTAATTTGACCCACAATAAACATAAAATCTTAAAGCACCCTGAAAATGTATCATCCATTAGATATTGCAGATTTTTTGTAGTATTAGATCGACATTGATCAACAGATTCGAAAAGCTTTGGAGAAACAGGATTTTATTGCAATTCCTAATATGTACTTTCCAAAACTATTTTCGTCCATTTCTAACAAACACTTTTCTATAAAACAAAACGTGGCTGAAAGACCAGTGCCACAGTGTACTTTAACAATAAAAAGTGTGATCATTAGATCAATCTGAGCCTTTGTGAGATAACTGTACACAATCACAAATTTTAACTGGATCATGCCAATTTTGACCGTATTGATTGTTAATCAACGGTAAACCGTTAGTTTAATTTTTTAACTTAACTCTTTTCGAAACTTCTTCTGATTATATCGCAATTTAGTATCAAACATATTTATTACCTTAGTAAATCGCCATTCATCCTCTAAAACCAAATTTAAAACTTGTGTTTGTTGCATTAAATTTCTTGGGATTTTTTTTTTTTGAAGGACATTTACGAACTGTTTTATATTTATTGTAAGAATAAATTTTCAGTCAGCCCGTTTGAAAAACCAGATTCCAACTGGTTCATTGTTATCTCAATATTTGCGCCATTTATTTTGAAAGTGGTCTAAGTTCTTATTTTGTTGAAATGGGAAAATGAAAGATTTGAGATTCAATAAATGTAAAAGTATACGTGATTTCGAATTTTTTTATTTTTTGCCCTAATATTAGGGATTTAATTTTTTTATTTAGCTATAATTATTTTCGATTGAATGATCTCCCGAAAATATGTTTATTGTTATCAATAACTTAATTTTTTAAAAAAATTGGACTTGCGTTCCTTTCAAAATATACGTCTCAATTGTCGAAAATAGGTTGAAATTATTATGGGGTAAGCGAAATCGATATGAACTGGAGTAGAAAAAAAATTGAGCCTCCAGCTATCTCCCCGCAAACCGAAATTTTATATATCTGAAAATAAGATCCAAGGCCTCTAAAAATGATAAAATCCTTATTAACTTCATTAAAGTACGGCTTAAGCATCCTGTTAAAGTTAGCCGAAAGTTGGTAGCCAAAAGTGAAAAGTCGATAATGCAGATTGTATTAGTCTGTCCGGAAGTAAACAAAGGTAATGCAGATTGTGGTATCACATCATAAAGCAAAAAGGTCGATATTGTATATTATGCCATCCTAGCCGAAAATTAAATCGACATCAATCGGTAGTGTTTAGCCAAACATTTACTAAGGACGCATCAATAGCATTGAAGACCTATGATTCTAATATGGCAAAACCTGGCTTCAGTTCCTCGTGGAAAATTCGTGGAACCAAGTTTCCCGTGGGAAATCTCTAAAAATTTGAAAAAGTTTCCAGCCGAAAATAAGAAATGAATGTATAAAATCAGCTTCTATAGTGTTATGTCTCGAGATGTATTTTATTGATGTGACTTGTCAATAGCTATTGCGCAGAAAAAAAAATTAGTAGAAGTACAAGTTTCTTCGTGGGAATTCGATGCGATAGCTATTGACAAGTCACATCAATAAAATACATCTCCAGATATACATAACACTCTAGAGGCTGATTTTATATAAATTTTCTAATGATTTTTAGAAAATCGAATTTTCCGAGATTTCGAGATTCGCCTAATTTTCCGATATTTTCCACGATTAAGTTAACGAAAGTTTTCCACATAAGACCATTTACAAAAATTTGTATTGTAATCCATACATCCTATTTACTTTCATCTGATAACCACTAAATTTTTATTTTCGGCTGGAATGTTAATAATGTAATCTGCATTATTTACTTTCGGCTGGAAACTTTCGACTACCTTTAACAGGATGGCTTAAGCTACACAACCAACGTACATTCTGGCAGTTACAATCTGGCAGTTATATACAGTGATGATAACTGCTAGGCTGTATAAAATGAGGTTTAAAATTTGTATTATGGCTATATGCTTAAACCTTATTTTATTGCCGGTAATAAAGTTTTATGATGTTTAAAGGTCATGAATACGCCTATTTATAATTGTAAAAATTGCGGTTTGTGAAGATGTAGCTAGTTGCTCAACGGTTTCCTGCTCCTGTCTATATAGATTCCTTTTAACCTATAATAATTGTAATTTATTTTTTCCAGATGCAGTGTTCTGTCAAATAGTGAGGGTACAACAAGTTACGATGAAATTTGTTTCAGCTGGTTTTTGAATTCGGCTAACCTAGAATTTGTTTTTATTATACGGTCGCTCAAAAAATATCTCAAGAGGTTCAATGTAACAAAGTCCAAAGTTGTGGTCGAGAGGATTATAAATAATCATATAAGTATATCAGTGTTATACAATATGTTATTTAAATCATTTTAATATAAAAATTTATGACAAAGTATAATGTATGAAAGTTGGCAATGGCATAATAAAGCGCCCACCCGCAACAATTCACTTGGGCCTCTAAAAAATGCTAACCACAATAGTAAATGGCTCTGTAACATTCACTTTTTTGAAGTGATGTGGATTGTTTTTTTAAAGAAGTAAGGACAAACAGAGAAAGACAATTATTTTTAGTGTAGATTACAAGATATACCTCGCAGTCAAACAATCAAAGATAGAATATCACATCTTTATTAGAATTATCTAATAGTGACATCCTCGTCTTCTATAATTCCTGATGGAATCCTTAATAATACAAAATTTAAATTTCCAATCGGGTTGATTCAAGTAAGGGTCATCCTTTAGTTACGTTGAAGATATGTTCTTGAAAAATGCATACGGTATGACCATATACAATGAACACAACCAATTAAATAATTATTTATGAGTCTAAAAATATGTTTGGTTTAACTAAAAACAAAATTTCAAAAATATAAAACTCTTCTGAGGTGCTGTTAAAAGTATGAAATATTGTTAAATTCGTTTTAGGCATTTTACTCAGCGAAAATCTTTTCCAAATGTTACGCCGCATCCTATTGACTATTTATAAAAAAAACTGGATGGTTCCAAAAGATCTCCAAAAAAATGTAACTTTTTTTTTGTTTAACCTGGTTTCATAGATCGAGATTTCTACATTTTAATCTGGATAACAAAACAAATTCCCATCATTTTTGGAACGGCTCTGTAAATAAACAAAAACGCAACACGTGCGCGAAAATGATTCATATTCAGAAAAAATTCAAATTACCGTGATAACAAATAAAAGCAAAATTACACGTAGTAAGCACACTATGTGTATTTTTAGGCGCAATACGTGTCAGTAGTCAGTACCATGCAAATCATTTATCTCAAAATAGTATAAATGTGACACTTTTCATAATAAACCGCTCTTATATTGTCACAGCCACAACTCATAATATAGGAAATTAATAATGTCGTTTTCGATTCGTTTTTTCCACCACTTTCAAAAATCAATCCGTGAATCGAACAAGAAAATCGAATTGCCCGATTTTTTTTATGTGTGTGTGTGTGTTTTTGACGTCTTGAAAATATTATTTATTTGAATTAAGAACAACAACAAAATGATAGTTCTAGTGAAAATGACAGTATTAGTTGTAGGATAGTAAAAGAAGGGTAAATCTGACAAAAGATCGAGATTTGTAACCGAGCAAAAAATTTGCTCGACCGATTGATTTTATTGGGCCAATCGAACAACCTGACAGTAGTAGAAAAATCAATCGATTGCGTCACATATTGAATTTTTTTGGTGAATCGAAAACGATAAAAGATATGCTCACGCGGCTGATGTCATCATCGAGTGACAAAAATACAAGCATTCTATGTATAAATAGTAAACGTAGTAAGACAAGTTTAAATGAAATCACGATACAAAATTATGTAATATTGTTACTAGACCTCGGCATGCGCAAAATAAACCCAATTTTGTAAAGCAATTGTGCGTATCTTTATATTCTATAATGTGGCACAATCACAACTACTTAAAAAAAAAAAATTAACGATTGCTATTCTCTTATATTCAAAATTTTGATTTTTTTATAAATCAGTGGCGTTTACGTACTCATATGTACGGTTCGAACAACATTTGGTTTATGAATACACGGCAAAAGTTTAAAAGCTTGGTTCGGTTCAACATATAACAAATTAATTTCTGTGAAGATAATGTCCATTTAATTTAGCTATAAAAAAATATTTTAAGATTATTATATTTAATAGAATAATCCCGGCAGAATTTGAAAATTACATTCTCTAATTCTATGTAGTTTAAATATTTAATAATGATTTGTTTTATACGACCCAATTAAATAAGATAATTATAAGAATAAATGTAATAAGAACTAAAATTTATAAATTTATTTTTATTTTTTATTTTTCAATAAAAAAAACGCCTTTGGCATTTCAATAGGTTTATTCGATTGTGTCGATAAAATAAATCCGTGGAAATGTCGGAGGTGTTTTTATAGAATTACTATAAAAAAAATGAAATTAAGTTAAATCTAATTAAATAAATATTTTATTATTTGAACATTATTATTTTATATTACGGAAAAACAAATTTATGTATGTAATAGATTCCAATTGCAACATAGGAAATAATGGGCGATTCGGATTTAAAACGGGTCGCATTCAGAAAATAATAAGTTGAATCAAGATTGTTGATTTTATTCGACATGTTGGCAGAGCTAAGACTCATTGAAGTACCAGCAGTATGTAAGGTGCGGGTCAATTCTCGGGTATATCATTTACTTGGTGAAAGTTAACATTTAGGCCCGATTGTATGAACAAGGATAGAACAAAACAAAAGCCGAGAGTAAAGATATATCTTCATCCGAAAAATTATTTATATTACATTTTCTTCTTTATCGTCGTTCATACAATGCAAATGACGGTAAATCCGAGGTTGGTATATCGTCTATCCGCGTTTATACAATCGGGTCTTGAAGAATTTTTCAAACTTTTCTGATTTTCTTAATTCAATAAAATTCTTTTCCCTAGCTAGTAGCTATAGAAATTCATTTAAAGGTGGTCTGGAATCTAGTCGGTACATCATAAAATCCGCATGGGTCTGACGGTTATTGTCTTTCGTCAAACGGAAATCCGACCATTAATGCCAGTACACATTGAGAACGAGTGACGAGAGCGAAAAGATCTTTTTTTTTACCAAATTAATGCAAATAGTATGATTTAAAGTAATCACAGTTTATAAATCTCACATTTAGATTTTCAGCATAGAAACCAAGCGCAAATTTTAGCGAAAAAAACTCGATAAAAATTTCTTGTAAGTTGGCTTAAAACGTTCAATTATTACATTTTTTTTACAGCAGACGCATATGCATGCTTTATTCATTTTGCTATGTTTACAAAACATTTAATTGTTGTGGCGTAAAGATTAAACGCGGATACTTATAGTTTGCGCGATTTAAATTTTTTTACAATTAAAAATAAATAGAATAAATTATATTTAATATCAATGTTTAGCGTCGACAATGTGCACAAAATTTTGTTAACACTTTTGTGAAAATAACAGCGTATTCCGTCAAACAAACATGTTTCTACGTATCGTTTAAGTAACGTTAATTTATTATATGCAGTTCTATTTTCCAGTGAAATGCAACAGACATTTTATCTTTTACGTGCCAGTATCAGTAAACGCCTGAAACGACAAGAGTTTCATTTATCTGATTTTCTTTATTGTTCTATGGTACTCACTGGTACTAATAAACAAAATTAAATCACCTGTAATACCTCACTTACAGTTACAAGAATACAAAACAATATTTTTACGTGAACGCTTATTTTCAATACAATTATTTATGATTTTGTTTTATGAGGACATAACTGAATTTTAAAGGATCGAGAGTCTTCCTGAAAAATCTGGATAAATAAAAGTAAAATTCAGTAAATTTTCGATTTTTAAATCGGACACTTAATTATACAAATAATTATAATTTAAAAGTTCTAAAGTCAATGATAAGTGTATTATTATTATAAATTAGCAAAGTTATTAAATTATAAACTTCTATAAATAATATAGTATAGTATGTTCAATCAAATAAAAATAAATAAATAAAAAGTGAATTAATTCCTAAACCAGGGGTGCGTCCGAAATGGAAAATGTTGTGCATTTAGTGAAGACACATTTAAAAAACTACATGCAATGTAGTTTTTATGTGCATTTTTAATACATATGTTTAATGTCAATTTATATTTTAATTAACCATATTTATCGATTTATTAAATTGGCTTTGTCCAATCTTAATTAATTTAATGATTTTAATGAAATTTTATTTAATTAAAAAATGCGCATTTAAATTCACATTTCGGACGCACCCGATATAATAATAAGTGTACTTTACTGTCTAAAATCATAAATTATACACTACTCAATTAATTAATACTCTAAACTATGATTTAAATTAATAATAAAATAAACTAATGTTAGATTGTGCAGTTTGAATGGTTAGTGTGATTGTAGTGGAAATTTAAACGTTGATGATAAGTTAAAATACCCGTAGCCTTAGCACATGGTAATTTCAAGTGAATCTAATAATAATAATATAAATTACTTAATGTATTCATGAATAATATCCAATATCAACAAATGTTATCAAATACCGCATTAATAATTAAATACTACATGAATTAAAATCCAACACAGAATTTAATTTATACATTAAAACCATTATGTAGTATGTACATATATACAGTCGTTGATCAAATTATTAGAGCCACATTGAATACTCACAATTTATGTAGGTATTTGATTTACTAAGTATTTGAAAAGAGTTGCCACATTAAAATATTATGTTTATAATTGTTGATATAAATATTACGTATTTTAAAAATAAACATGTATGTACTCAATTATTCTTATAAGTACTAAAAGCTTAAATATAAAAACCAAGAAACATTTCTAGCAGAGCTAGCTCAAAATATTTAAAAGATGAATTGTTTTCTAGGACTAGTTCTACATTTTTTTCATTTGGCGTTCTGCCCTAACTAGGCTAGAAACAACTCTAAGGCGTTACAAAAAAAAAAAATTAGTACATTTTAAATTTAGCACCAATAAAAATATTTAGTACAAAATAAATTTATTTTTTTACTGACCAATTCATTATGTGTACTAGTAGTAAAAAGTACTTTAGGTTGTGTTCGAAACATTATAAGTACTAAATTTAACATAATATTTTTTTTTTTTTGTAACGACTCAGAGCTGTTTCTAGCCTAGTTAGGTTAGAACACAAAAAGAAATAAATGTAGTACTAGACCTAGATAATAATTAATCTTTGCATATTTTGAGCTAGCTCTGCTGGAAATGATTTTTTTTATACAGAAATATAGCTAAATATTAGTATATTTGAACTTTTGGTACTTATTCGCGATTTCCAACAAAGTAGCTGACATCTGGTGAAAACAATATGAACAAAATTTAACCATAGAACAAGGGTGATCAAAACTGTCAAACAGTTGAATTTGACAATACTCGTCCCCTTTACTTACATAGAAACCAACGCTAACTACATTTGATGAAAATCGCCAATATCAATAATTTAGTACATAAATATTTATTTTTAAAATACGTAATATTTATATCAACAATTAATAACATAATATTTTAATATGGCGATGCTTTTAAAATGGTTAGTAAATCAAATAAATTGTCAAAATTCAATGTGGTTCTAATAGTTTGATCACCGACTGTATATTCTACGGTCAGTACAAATCTGAAATATCATTGTAAGTGATTTTTTTTTTTTTTTAATTAATTTACATTATATGTACATTATATTTTATTTGTATGTGGTAAAATAAAACCCAAAATCCTTAGAGACAGTGTTCAGTTAGTTTTAGTGGTTTTCTATTTTGTTTCTTTATCTCAATAATGATTTTTCCGATTGAATTAGTTTTTTTTCTTGTTCTATAAAAAATATACATAATTATTTAAAATTTAATATTTTATTATATTAATTAATTATTCTGGTTATCATTATCGTTATTCTATTGTTTAAATAAATACTTCTATTGTTTAATGAAATTCAGTGATGAATTTTTTTTTTATTTAAATTTTCTATTCCGTAATCTGATCATCATGATCCGTTAAACAAACCAATACGAGCGAGCATGTATCTGAGTGATTTGCTTTATCAGTAAGGTAAGTATAAGTGATTGTTGCAAATAAAATAAGCGGTCAAACCAGTTTTTATCATGTTTTAAAAAACCTTACCCCATTGTTCAACTGAAGCTAGCAGGATATAGTCATACAGCTCTAAGGGCTACATTCTTGTACATCTAGCAAAACAACCTGTTGATATTACGAAAAATGGCGGGATTGCTAGTGACAATTCGCGATATCAGCGCGATGCTGGATTAAATTTTGACATTAGAGTTTTGCACAACGAAACAAAAATGGATAACTCGAAAAAAAGAAAACCTAATTACACAGAAGAAAAATTAATATTTTAATTAATATCCTCGATAAAAAGCGAGAACTAATAAACTGTAAGTGATGCATTCCTCTAATATGAGATGGTATGTCTCTAATTTGCACATTATTTTCAATGGTATCAAGTTCGTCTTCTGAAGCTGAGGATTCATCATCGGTTATGTTGGGCTCATTTTTCAAACGTGCAATATTATGCAAAATAAAGCAGTAGGTATATATTTCGACGGTTTTTCTAAATTATACCAAAGGAATCCACCACTTTTACAAATGCCCCTGAATTTACTTTTAAGGACCCCAAATGATTGTTCGATTATTTTACGGGGTTTCTTATGGTAATCATTATATCTCGTTTCCTGCGGATTTGATGGCTTTAGGATCGGTGTCATGACGCAATGTTGTAATTGATATCCACTATCGCCTAATTATTTCTATTTTTTTAAACAATTTAACGAAAAAATTTTGGTCGAAAATCGGAAATTTTTTTTTCGGAGTTGCCATTTTGTCAAAAATCAAAATTTCGTCTATTCCCTCGATCAATACCTAGATTTATCTATCCACTAATAGAATCTTCTGGTTTTTTTATTTCAGATAATCCAAACCGGAGATATCTTGCTCACCGCCAGACACCTTTTTTTTTGAAGGACTTCCAGGAGACTGTCTACAGCAGCAGTGTAAATTAATATTTTTAAAAATAAAAAATGCCGAAATAAAGTTAAAAGTTACCGCTGCATTTATTGATACTTCTTGTATTTTCCAAATAAAATTACTTTTCAGAAAAAAAATCGTAAAAAAACGACTTCGTCCTTGCAACTGCATATAACCCCTTAACCGAGATTACTTTTGGTAATTTAAACACGGATAGATCGTGGATTTCTTGTGTCGTAATTATGGACGAAGTTAAAACCGGCGATTTTCGAATTAATAACTGCTTACAGGGACATATTTCAATTTTTTTTTTGTTTGTTTTCCTCAAAATTTTTTTTGGTTGGTTTCTGAAAATCATGTTATGAAACACAGTAATTCTAAAAGCATTTAAATCGTGTTGTGACATAGACTGGAAAAATAACTACTTAAACTCGAAATCGCGACAAGCTAGTTTGAGTCTGTCTTGGGTATTAGTTTTTAGTCAATATCGTGATTTGTGGCATTTCTGAACAAGAAGTAAATAAAATGGAAAACGAGTGCTGCACGTAATATGAGTTAATATAACTGATAATATGCATCCAAAGGTTCCAGATCTTCTCGGAGGGTGTTGGTCAAATAATGAACCCCTTGTTTCCTTATTGTAAAACTCCACGTCTATTCTATCGTGAAATACTTTAGGACGTAAAGATCGTATCGACAATATTGTCCCGTGATCTGATTAACCAGGCTCTGATGTCGAAGACGAAGATTCAATTAATATATTATCCATTTTTAACTTAAATTATCAAAAATTAATTTAAATTTAAATTTACAATTCATTGAGCGTATCCAGCACACTGATATCTACTTTTGAGATATTTTGAAATGTAGAATAGTCTAGAATTGGCAATTGCAGACTGCCAAATATGCTGGACGTAAAATCTACAAATTGGTTTTGGTTTGTGTCTTAGATCATCTATATATGCAAATACCTTCATTGTTGTAATGATCCATTGTTATCTATTTTCTAATTTCAATTTACAAATGTCAAAAAAAAAACGAAGATACAAACCAAGAAATATTTACTCAAATGTAGATTCAATTTTTTTGCCTCACTAAATAGTGAGAATATCTATATTTTTTTAGTGAGATATTTTGAATCCAGCACGTCAGATGTGATATATCTACATTTTTTAGTAAGGAATCTATGTGCTGGATACGCCCATTATTTATTACGACCTCTTGTATTTGTTTGTTCGGTTTCACGATATTTCCAGATGAGATCATTAAATTAGTACTATATTTATGTATGTATGTAAATATGCCAAAGGTGTCTTCCACAATCCGCCTGGCCCGGCTTAATCTGAAGAATTAAGTTTTAGTTATACGACATACAATAACTACCTTCAGATATATACCTATAATTAAAAATTATTTTTTCCTACTAAGGTGTTTTTCAGGTTATGGTCTCAGAATTATTGGCTTGATAGCAAATGCCTCATCACCTACAATAATTCTTAATACTAAGAATAAGGCGTTAAAGGCAGTTTACAACTTACCAAGTTAGACTTCAACCAAATTATCGTATAATTCAGTTATCTTGCCTTTCCCTAAATTGAGTAGTTATGAATTTATATAATATATTATTAATTTATAAAGTGGGATTTCCTAACTTCTAATTAGGGAATGCAACTCCGGTATTATATATAAGGCAATACCGAGATCCCGGATTTTGGGATTAACAAAAAGACCGGGATCCCAAGATTTCAACGGGATTCCGGGATTTCCGGATTGACAAAAATCCCGAATCTCGGGATTGTACTCCCTACTTCTAATCTTTCTATTTCTAGTCGCATTACCAAATCGTAAACCCTATCGACTGTCGTAATGTTAAATTTGTGGTTGCAGTGAAAAGTGAGTTTTACAAAGGAATCTTGTTGTATCACAAATTACCAAGTAATATCAAAAGTAGTAATATTGGCTCCTATAAGAAATCAGTAAAGCAAATGTTATATAGTATGATGAATTTTGTATAGAATATGATTTGACTCACTGGACTAATTTTAACTCTCTATTCTAATTTTAACTTGTTGGTTGCTTATCTATATAAGAAACCTAAGCTGAATTTATTTTAATAAGAATTGTTGTTGCATTGTTGCTTCGCTGTGTTGTTTTAATTAATGACTAAATTTTAAATGAGAACATTATGATTATTTTAAATCTTTAAAATCTTTTGTTTTGCTTCTTTTGTTCTTTTATTTGCTATTTATTATAATTTAAAACTAAGGACCAAAAATACGTAGCCGAATTATATTTTTTTGTAAACCTACGGACTACGACACCGACATTGAAAAGCAAAAACACTTACCGCCACTTAGTGCACAAATAACTATCAATAAATACATTTCAAAGCGGTATCAGGAGTAAGGTTAAGAAGTAAGAAGGAACTATTTTAGGAATTATGTTAGCTTTCAGATATGTGAGGATTGGGTTAAAAATAGAATGTAGAATAAAAAATTCCTTATTATGGTTTGAATTCAAATAAACTTTGTTAGTTGTCAGACTCGCAACTAAGACGGCATTTTAGTTTTGCGTAATCAAAGCGTAAAACAAAATCAATTTAGTTGAAATTTCAATTTAATATTCTTAATTCGTCATTATTCCACATTCTCGAAATCCAATAAATGCAATTTCCTAACTAGCAATCAGACTTATAGACAATAACGCTAATTGCCACACAAAATAATAAACAGAGCAATGTTTACTCGTAAATTATATGCGGATTTACCTTTATCGATTATAGAAATAATAAAAGGTGCTAATCGTTGTGATAATTTATTCGATTTTATTAATCATTTTTGTTATCTACAATTCAATTGTTACTAAACCAATATTGATTTTGAAAATATGCGATAATTAAAATATTATATTATGTAAATAGGTTAAGGGTTAACCTACATAAAAAAATATCCCGCGACTTAATTTATTACACATTTAATTATAACAAAAACCGCGTCTTGTTATCGTTATGCCGCACAAAAACAAACAAATCGTGTAATTATTCTAACATATACATAATATGATATGAATGAATCACATTATAAATTTCGAGAGTTTCGACCGTAATTATTATGTTATATGCGCACATACTAGACACGATAGTAAAAGGAGTGGTGACGACACCACCAAAACGTATTTTTTTTTTATATCAAATGAAATCATTTCTTATACATAGTTGTACAACGACGATGATTGAACATGTTTTGTTAAAGATCTTCATTGTTCAATAATACACTCATTGCATCAAATCGACTAGAATACAATTTTATGATTTCATTCCTTTTTTAAAATAATACACAAACAATTTTTAATTAAATTTAACTACCCGCCATTAAACAAAAAAAAAACAAAATAAAATTAAAAATTATAATTTAATAATAAAATATTTCTTAAAATGGTCAGCTGCTAGTTTCAGCTGAATGTAAGGAAATATACGTTAAATATTAAGTTTATGCGTGATCGAAACTAAATCTATTTCACTTGTTGGGTAGTGGTAGTAGTTCAACCGAACGGAAATAACATACTACATTGTTATTTAGGTCACTAGGGGTTACTTTAAAACATAATTATTTCCATTAAATTAAAACTTGAAGAAGTCTGTTATTTAGGTGTGGTGTAATTTTGCACAATTTAAATAATTTACCAAAAGAAAACTGGTATGGTTTCGTTTCCCTCAATTTTTGAATAGAAACTGATTGTACCCACTAGAATTGTATTAATTTAACAATTTAACACAATCGATGCATTATACAAGTGAATCAGTGATTCATGTACATTACTTTTATTACATATATAAAATGCCAACAATTATTTAGAAAGTAGTGAATTGCACAAGGTTTGTGCGAAATTACAATTATGCAAATTTTTGGGTGATCAAAATATTTTTTGAAACTTCCAAAATTACTCTTTGTCTCTTTGACTTTAGTGTTTAGAGTAAGTTGGCTTTTACTTTATCATTAGCTTAAGGCGTGTCTACCCGAGTCACTTTGGATGATTATCGCGGAAGAACATGTTCAACTTCTTTCACTGTTCATCTTCGGCAATCATTCTTGATGAAAGATGTTTTTATGGGTCATTTTAAATAATTCATCCGAGATGATCATCCAAAGTGATTCGTTTAAATTCATCTTAAGTACTCGTATATGTTAGAGAAAATTTATTTTAATAAAAATTTTTGAAATTCCGCTTTATTTATATACCTTTCAATCTAATCAATAAATATCATAATTTGAACATTTCTTAAACAAATTCTTCTAATGTATTTCGTGTTTTTGATGCTGATCAGGATATGTTCCAACCTTGTGCTGCAATAGTTCCGCAGTAGTTCGCCTGGATTGGTGTCGTGGGCTTCATATAAATTGTATTTAGGTATTTAAAATACTCTGCATACTTTTGATTCCATGTTTGGAGTCGTTAATCCTTCCGAAAAACGAAGCTCATACAATTAAGCGAAAAGCAAATTTAATTGCATAATTAAAATGACCAACAATACAACTGAGAGGCATATCAATACTTCACTTCACTTCATCGAAGTACACAAAGTTCCTTCTGTAAATTGTTGCATTCATCTCTTTGTTAATGAGAGAGGCATACAACACTGCGTTAACACTGACCTGCGTCTCTTTCTATTTGGTAAAAACAAGCCCTATTCTAAATTTACAGGAAATATTTTGCTAATCATCATTTATCTTTGTGGTATTTGGCTTGCTGTAGTATTTATACTTTATAAAGTAAGTATTGGTTAAGTTTCATTCCTTGAACAAGATACGCGTCACGGATGATGCAGAGTATCAACCATCCTTTTATTTGGCCCATATTATAGCATAAAATAATATTTTAATTTATTGTGGTTTTCAAAATCTATACATTGAGGTCTTGGGGTATCAGCGATATAAACTTACGGCTTGATTTTGTTCTTATGCAAGGTTCTACTTTTGAGAACCAAAAACATTTCATCCATTAAGCTTTCAACGCTTAGGCAAAAATATCCTCTACGTCTTTTGATTTATACACCGACTTAAAACAAATGAAATCCTATATTCAGCACTATCTGTGCCATTCAAAACTACCGAATTTGGCGTTTCAGCGACTATTGTAGTATGTAGTAAACCACTCTTCTTCCCCGTGTCTTTGAGGACGCTCCTCCAAAATAACGAAATCCTCAGAGTGTTTGCTAAACTATCGCAAATCTTCTGAATTTTCGTTCAATATTTGTCAAGTTTAGATAAAATTTGGTGCTGTAAAGGAATCTTTCTCAAAATTGCTACATCCGGGTTTGATGAGATTTTTTCGTAATTTAGATTTTGTACTAAACGAGATTTTTGCATTCTGTTTCAGTGGAATGAGAAAATAAATCACGAACGTATGTAATTTTCTCGTCAAGGAATTTAAAACTAAAATAAAAATATTTGTGGTGGAATTTTCTGTCACAGCTTGCGTCCCAAAAAGAAGTTTTGCATCGATTTGCTATCAGTATTCGAAAATAAACGAAAAACTGTGTATTTTTTGGGCGCGTATCAAGAAAAATTGACACTTCATTAATAAAGCTCTAGCACTAGTACCTACTACACAAATTATCTCGCAAAGAGTACGAGAACACAAATTTGTGGAATGAAATTATTCAGTGAGAAATCAAAATTCGAAATAACCAAAAGCCTCATTCCATTTTATTCCATCTAACTAAACCGGAATCAGCCGCCCCGGTGGCACAGTTGTTAGCATGCTTGCTTCAAGCTCCGGAGGTCCCGGGTTCGATTCCCGGCGGGTGATGAAAAAATTACGGCTGGTTAATGTAAGGATCAATGAACTAATCACTCATTATCCGTTGTAAAAATGATTATGAAACTTCACTATGAAGCGGCCAAGTCCCTCTATGGGATGTAGCGCCAGCGGAAAAAAAAAAAACCGGAATCTATACATACAGTATGCATATTTCTTAACTATTTCTGGCTGATCAGTTTTCTGGATCGTCAAATCGCAAATATTGGCAGCCTTTGATTTTGGTATTGTTATTATAAAATAAATAATTTATAAATTCATTTATCACAAATATCATTTGCAATATTGGAGTATATAATCAAGATGCGCATAAGATGGTAGAAATACACCGTTATATTGATTTGAATTTCCCTTCTGCCAGTAATCAGTAAGAGGAATCTAAAATGCTGAACTTTTCTGGTACCGAGTTTAAAATGATCAAATACGATGTTATTTCCTTCTACTTCTGTTATTGAGTCTAAGAGACTCAACGCATGCTTGTATGTTTGTTTTTTGAAAATGGGCCGGTTAGGCTATAGCTTTCGGTTATTATTTAGCTAACAAAATTAAAATGAGTCTGCGAGACTCAACCCATGCTGATTAGGTTTAATACTTAAAAAACTGGTTTGAATCTATGCCGAAATAACTTCTAAAAATATGCGCCATTTTGTATTTTTGGATAAACACTTTAAAAATATTCTGGAAAAGGGAAAACGTATCATTAATTTATTAGCAGTTACTATTTCCGGAAAATTGTAAGAGAACTTAATCCAGTTTCAAACTGATGAGCTTATGATTATGAAAAAAATCAATCTTCTCATCAGGCCACAGCGGCGACTGGACTTATTGTACCACAATTACATTCTATAAATACAAAATGTACTGTGCAGTGAATTATACTAATACAGCCAAACTCTCTTACACAGTTTTCTTCGTCACATTCACACAGCTCTAGTTCTGTGTAAGCAAATTTTATCAATTAATTTATAATACGCAACCGATCCTAAGACCATTTTAATGTGTTTTTTACAGATAACACATAGAAGTATATAACATCCCTATTATGGTTCTCACCTCACCCAGAGACTCACCTAACCTATTGAGTCTTATTTTCGTATTATGGTTCTCGCTTTTATTTGGGTGAGTAGTGTGCGCTGCGGCGAGCGTCATTTCATATATTTTGGTGTTGTCAAGTTTGTATAATTGATTTTTGACAATTGACGCTAACATTTTTTCTGTGTTTATCAACAAGAATCACAGTGTACCAAAAAAAAACGACATAAAAACGATAAATAGTAATTTTGGATGTTTTAATACGTAATATTCAATATTTCATAATACATAAAATAATCAACTATGATAAGCAGTGTCGACTTATTTTTCGAAGATGATATAATTTGGTTTTACCCATATCTAGATTTTGCTCCATAGGGTCAACCAATTTTGAAGACTGGCTGATATTTGTTATTTTCATCTTATATCTTAAATAAAATAAAGATTTACTTAAATCAAGATAATAAGACAAATCAAAATTATTTAGTTATTTAAATTTTATAAAAAAAAAAAAAAAACAAATATCTATTTACGTGTTATTGCTGTCCATTTTTTTTTTGGGTTCTGTCAAAAATAAAATTGTTTACTATGAAGTCACCAACCAATTGTAGATGAGCTTATTTGACACTAGACTCACTCACCGCGAGATCATAATACATACACAAAATTAGAATAGGGCGAGTTGAAGTGGGTGACTCAAATGTGAGAACGGTAATACGGAATCCCAGACTTACTCAAGAACTAGACAGCTTACAGCATCGCAGAGATGTTGCAGAACTCTGCGTCTTCTACAGATGCATACATGGTAAATGTTCTGCAGAACTATCGGAGAAACTACCACCATTCGTTACAACAACAAGAGTAACAAGAGGAACAACCAATGCACATAGGTTAACGGTGAATCTCCCGAAACCTCGAACTGAAGAAATCAAGCGCGAATTTATATACCGAACATCAAAAAAGTGGAATTCGCTAATACATTTCAAATTACCGAAGGAATATAAAATGAATAAATTTAAGGTAGCTATTAATCTTTACTTGCAGGATCGCGCATTGGGGTGCAGAAGCTCTGACAGTTACAAGGAGCTAGGACCGTTAATAAGTCCGCTCTGCACCCAATTAAAAAATTGATAAAAAAAAAAAGGGCATTAGTATTTACGAACAATTATTTATCACCCCATAGATAGACAGGTTTTCAATATTAATAATTTGTAATTTATTTGAAGCAACTATTCCCGAAAAAGGTTGTATTAGCGAATTATACTAATAAAGCCAAAGTCTGTTAAGCAAATTTTATCAATTAACAATTTTTTTACTCTAATTTGAATTAATTAATTAATTCGTGTAATTTCTAATGTTAATTATTTATTAAAATTAAATTACTTTCAAACATTTTACGATAGTTTCTTAAACACTGCTTTATTTCCCTAAACCCACAGTTAAATCTAGTATATTTTAGCTGTCAAATAATCCCTCTAAGCATTACCAGTTTTTAAGCACACTTGAAAATAATAAATTTTACTGCTAACGAAACAATTTCGATACTGTATTTGTAAAGTTCTCTTACAGCTTAAGTGGTTAATATGTCTTTAAGGAAACAATTTCGCCAAATTTTAATTGGTTACGGTGAACGACTTCAATCGTTCTCGCTCAGTTGTTTAATTTGTTGTTTTACACTTTTTTTTTGGCAATTTTTAAAGTTTCCGTTAATTGACCTGCTAACAATCGACAGTACTAACAATTAGCCAAGCTTACTCGAATAATAATTCCGTCATCAAGACTTGGTGTGACTTTAAATTTTTGATGCACAATTTTAGAAATTTCTTCATGGAAAGGTGTTTTACAGGAATTTGATTCTTGAATATTGTTCAAGTATATTATGTAGTATAAAACCTGCGAAAAGTTTTATTTTTAGCACTTTTTTGGATTAAACCACTTGAGTGCTTAAACTCTATGATGAATGTAATAGAACGACGAAATTCAAATTATTTAATTAATGAAGATTCTCCTAAACAAAAGTTGTAACAGAGACAATACATGATCTATTTAGTTTCAATAGCTTTCTATTTTCTGTGTCATCACAAAATATGAATCTTCATTTGACTCTGCCCATAGCTTTTGAAAAATTCGAAGAAAACTAAGTTTACAAATACTTTTCAGTCGAAAATTTAAATTGCTTTATACTAACTATTTGAAAGATTAGGACACCAGGTAATATTTGTTCAACCATTAGAGCTATTGGGCTAAACGCCAAAGTTTATTTCAAAATGTACAAAACTTATTAATTTGGTTTTGAATAATGAATTACAAATACGGCTTTATTTTAGTTTTATGAACTTTGATTTTAAATTAAGTGATTTTTGTTGTTTCTTTGGCAATAAATGTTAAATTGAATTTTTTTTCAGAATTATGTTTTTAAATCACTAATAAGACTGCAGTTCGAGCATGAATGGATTAAGTTATAATTTGTTTAGTTACATCATAAGTGGGGTTTTCAGTATTTAAAAATACAGCGGAGTAATGATGATCGAGTTCTCAGTGAAGAAAAGTTAAATATTTTCAAATTTCAATCATTACACAACATTTTGTAATAGTTCAATTTTATCACCTTTTCACATTTATGTAGCGTTACTGCTGATACACCAACTCATAAACTTATGTGTTTATTAAATGTATTATGAATCATAACAATCGTTCGAGGCAATGATTAATCAATATGCGTCTAAGTGAACGCATTCATGAGTAATTTTGGTCAAATAGTGAAGCTAAACATTTAATAGTGAACAAGTAGTTCAACCATGCTTAAAGTATCGATTTTAGTTTAGAATTATCATAAGTAAAAGTTAAAATTCCATGAACATGTCTCTGTAATTTTTTAACATGTTTTTGAAAATTTCCTTATCAACTTTTAATGCAAATAGGCAAAAGAATGACTTAAAATATAAATTTAAACCGCAATACAAATGTGTGTTGTTTTTGTCAATTTGTTTCCTCTTTAGATAAACATGTTTGAAGATTGTTTTTGTTATAATTAAAATGTACATAATTTTAATATACCCTATCTGCGTATTTTTTTTTATCGGTATAATTAATTAATTCATATTCGAATTTTATATTACCGAAATGCAGAATAATGTAACAATTTAACGGAATTATACAGTAGAAGATATTTTAATTATATATATACCATATATATATATATATATATATATATATATATATATATATATATATATATATATATATATATATATATATATATATATCAATATTTATTATATCACGATAAAAAATCGGAAATACCGGCCACCTTAACAAATATCCAAATCACAGCTAAAAATGATACATTTTATTTCTAAGGCTGCGTACCAATAGTCGGGTAAATCATTTAGTACAGTAAATTTCAATTCTAGTACAAATTTACCTCAATTGGCGTACCAATTCTCTAGAAGTAAAAATGGTTTGATGGACCCAAATTATGGTTCGGAGGGTTAAAATCGCTGGCTGCTAGGTGCAAAAGGAAACGTCAAATATTTTTTAATATTTTTATTTCGCAAAATAAAAATAAAATTTATTTTATTAACTTTGTGTACGTATATTATTTATAATGAAAACACGGAAATTTTAACCTAAATCACTGAAACTTCAAAAAGTTAACAACAACGTCACTTATTACTTTCTTTTACGTAAGTAAAATAAAGTATAGTACCTAATCATGAAAATTTTCGACCTTGAGATTATTGAAGATTTATCTGTTTTGAGGTCCCCTGAGTCCGAAAAAGTGAGTTTCGAAATGATGTCTGTCTGTCAGTCTGTCCGTCTGTCAGTCTGTGTCCTCTCTACAGCCCAGATGGCTTAACCAATCCAGCTGAAACTTCAGATTTAAGCTTTTTTGATAAATTGGGAGGTCCCAGTGAATTTTGCTCCAAATCGGTCAACCGGAAGTAGCCACTCCCGTGGGGCAGAAAATTTGTTTTGCAAATATCTGAAAAAGTATAAGGTTTACAAAAAACTACTAAAATAAAATGTTTCCAAAAACTAAAAGTAAAAAAAAATAAACAAAAAAAAATTAAAAATTAAAAAAAAAAATTTAAAAATTAAAAAAAAAAAAAATTAAAAAAAAAAAAAAATTTAAAAAATTTTATAAAAAAAATAAAATTGATGTGTGGCCAACACATTTCTTCTACGAACAGGGAATTTTGAGACACCAATTACGCAAACTTCTTACAAATTTATTATTTTTTATTACTTTCTTTTACATAAGTAAAGCTTAAATCTAAAGTTTTTGTTAGATTGGTTAAGCCATCTGGGCTATAGAGAAGACACAGACAAACAGACGAGCAGACAAACGGACAGACTGACAGACAGACATCATTTCGAAACCCACTTTTTCGGACTCAAGGGGCCTCAAAACAGATATATCTTCATTAATCTCTTACATAATAACGTATGAGGAATAAAATATGGACAAACAAAAAAAAGTAAAAAAAAAATTATTTACTAATCAAACGATTTTAATCCATAATTTATTTAAAACTTTAATTCTTATATAAAATTTACAGAAAAATTTGCGCTCCATATCGATTCGCTTTCCTGATCCTTTCTGGCACTCTTTTCATTGCCGCCTGCGTTCCTGATGTATCAATCTTCTTTAAATCTCTTTTTACCTTTCTAATCAGACATTCAACATTTTTGGCACGATATCCATTGCTGTATACCATTCTCTTCAGATTTGCCCAAAAAGTTTCAATGGTCCTTAATTGTGGAACATTTGGTGGGTTATAGTCTTTAGGGATAAATTCGATTCTGCGTTGACGTAAATCAGATAACGTTGCGTTGGCATAATGTGAGGATGCCAAATCAGGCCAAAAAATCGTTTTATCATTTTTATGATATTTATTTATAAATTTCTGAAGCACAGGTAAACATTTGTTTGTGTATGTTTGCGCATTAACCGCCAAACCACTTTTGAAAAATACTGGATCACTGACACCTCGTTCGCTAATAGCCAAGAGCCAACCACAACATAACTTTACCTGGAAACTTGGTCTTATGAATAAACTTCTCCTTTTCTGGTGCTTTGTGATCGGGAGACTCGTAGTAGTATTTTGGCTGCCATTCATTACCTTCAACAGTGAAATAACTTTTATCATCCATCACACATTTATAAGCTGAAGAAGCAGCGAAATATGTTTGGGAAAGCACTCTTAATCTAGATTTGATTGTAGCTAATTGTTTGTCTGTAGTTGCTGGTGCCGATTTTTTGGGTTTGCGTTGAATATTCATACTTTGTAAATATTTCTTGATAATTTTTGGGGCAACTTGATATTTTTTACCCAGTTTTCTGTACGATTTTGCAGTTCGACCCACTGTTTCACCATTCAATTTCATTCGAACTTTGCTACCTTGTAGTTGACATTTTTTACCAGAGTCGAGTTTTCTTTCCACAGGTTCATTATTCTCAAACAGTTTAATTGTTTTGTAGATAAAGAATTTTTTGAATCCAAGATCCTTGAAGTAGTGAAAAATCTCGTTCTTTTTTTTGTCTGGATTTTCCTGACAAAATTTATAAATTAATTTACGACGATCTACTTGTAACAACGACATTTTTGTAACTAATCGTAAAATGACGCAGTTGTAATGTATTTTTTATAAAATATACGGGAACCACCTTATTTAAAAACAAGGAAATTTTTATTTTTGGTTGTACAATACAAATACAAATACATTTTACATTCGTCCATATTTCATTCCTCATACGTTATTTCGGGTTCCAGGTCCCAGATTCCGTAAAACAGAAAATTTATTTTACAAATATTTCAAAAATATACAATTTACAGAAAACATGAAAAAATAAAAACAATCTTAATAAAGTTTGCAAGAAATTTGCATTATAAAAGTTTCTTAAAATTCGCTGTTCGTAAAAGAAAGTCGTGTGTTGGCCACACCTCCATTTTTTTTTTCTCCTATTTTACCCAACTTTTTGGTACAGTATTTCAATTTACCCTGTACACTGTTAAAAAGTAGGTAAAAGAGCAATTTACCCGACTATTGGTACGCAGCCTAAAAATAAATGCTCTCGAAATTAGCTTGAACTCGTTGTTTAAATGATTCCAATTTTGACATCATCTGTGAAACAACGTACAACAACAAACATCCTGAGCCCGAATTCTTTCCTAGCCAATTTTAGTAACATCGTCTCCCGTTGTGAGACTTCAATTTACCATCTCCTTTTTAACTAGACTTTTGAAGCTGGAATGAATGAAATTTTGAGCGAAAGTTACAAGTAAAGAAGTCAGTCGAGACAGAAGTTTCGACAAATTAAAAGTCAATAAAGTTAGCCCGAACCCGAATTGTTTACTAAAGTGTAGCTATCCAGAAAAAGTTAAACTTAAAATATAGCACTATCCCGAAGAGAAATATGTTTTTAAAACGTAAGCGATTAGAAAACAATCTAAATTAAAAGAAAAGGATTTTAAAATTATTTAGAAAATAAAGTTTATTAAAAAATAATTTTTTTGAATTTTTCTAAATAAATTTAAATTTTGTAAATTCGTAAATTGAATGCTCGTAACCAATAATAGAGATAAATCTAATAAAGATTGTGTATGGCCAGTTAGGCAATGGCAATATCAAGAGACGAAGTGACCCATCAGATCGATGTCATGGGGATAAAATCTTTTTTTTTTTAATTTTTCTAAATCAAGCTAAATCCTAACTGGCCATACAAAATCCTTATTAGATTTATCTCTAGTATTGGCTCTAATTCAAGAATTTGTCTTATTATGTATAAGAAATTGATTTAGAAAAATTAAAAAAAAATTATTTTATCCCCATGATGGGGCTCTTGGTCTCTTGATATTGCCTAACTAGAAATACAAAATCCTTATTAGATTTATCTCTAGTATTGGGTACGAGCATTCAATTTACGAATTTACAAAATTTAAATTTATTCAGAAAAATTCAAAAAAATTAATTTTTAATAAACTTTATTTTCTAAATAATTTTGAAATCCTTTTCTTTTAATTTAGATTGTTTTCTAATCGCTTACGTTTTAAAAACATATTTCTCTTCGGGATAGTGCTACATTTTAAGAAATATCTACACTTTTCTGGATAGCTACATTTTAGTCAAGATACAAACCTAAACAATTCGGGTTCAGGCTAACTTCATGGACTTCAAATTAAGCAAAAAATATTTTGAGATTTTCTTTGTCTGGCTTCTAGTTTTTCGAAATTTTATACAATATTTTCATAATTATACACTACTCCAAAAAATTAAAGGAACACTAATTTTTTTCAATTTTTTTAGTGTTTTTTGAAGAGCTGTATCTTTGTAAAATACGGTCGTACACCGATGAAAAGAAAAGCATTTTAAAGCTTCAAATCTCTAGTTTTGAGACTTTTGAGCGGAAAATTTTTATGAGATACCGTTATCACGCAATCATAAGAAAGAGCGCGTAATAAAAAAAAACGAATTTTTTTTTTTTTTTTTTGTAAGGATCCATGGGCGCAGGAAATTAGTAAAACCAATGCATAGGTCGGTTAGCCTGTTAATTAGGCGTAAATTTAATTTCATTCTGGTCTCTCTATGTCAACTTTTTGCTGAGATATCTGACTTTGAATCAAAAAAGATCCTTTTGCTTTTGATCATCGATATCTCAGCAACCAATGATTGCACGGTAAACTTTAGGGCAGCCTTAAAAACTTCAGTAAATTTCCTACAAGACCCTTTAATGATTAGTTGAGAACAAATTTTTTTTTCACCCTCAATACTGATTTGAAAAAAGTACAAAAAAAACGACTTTTTAGGTTGTCTTAGTAAATCTACCGTTACTTTACAAATATTGATGAAAAGACTAATGTTGCCAGGTCATTTTACAGTTTAATGTACAGTGTAATCCAACCGTTTTTCCGGACAAATTGATCAAAGTTTTACAAAACAATTAAAGGAACAAGTGATCATCAAAATAAAAAAACGACTTTTTTCACATTTTGCGTTAGTTATTTGTTAACCCTTAACGATCTTACGATTTTTTTTTGTAATACTAATACGACAGAAAATTAAATAAAGTTCTGCAAGATGACCAATTATTATGGAAGTTTGCCATTTCTTATCCGATTTTAGTGAAATTTGGTATGCGCGATGGAAATGGGATTCTAAAATGATTCGTGAATGAAGTTCTGGAAAATGGCCAACTAGGATGGAACTTGCCCATTTCTTATCCGATTTTGATTAAATTCGGCATGTACGATGGAAATGGGATTCTAAAATGATTCGTGGATGAAGTTCTGGATAATGGCCAGCTAGGTAGGAACTTGGCCATTTCTAATCCGATATTGATGAAATTCAGCACGTGCCTTAGAAATGGGATTCTAAACTGATGTTTGGATAAAGTTCCAGAATTTGGCCATTTGTTATGGAACTTGGAAATATTGTATCGTATTTTTATGAATTTCAGCAATCACGATGAAAATGATTCTTAAATTATTGATAAAATAAATCATTGAATACATGGAATAACCATTTTAGTTTTTCACTTTTAAAACACATGTCGAATTTCTTTTATTCGGTTAGTAATAGGCAAGCGCCTTCCAAATTAACCATATAAATTTAACCAAAAATAATTTTAGAGTTTTATTTCTATAGTACATGCAGAATTTGTTTAAAATCGGATAAAAAATGGCCAAGTTCCATCCTAATACGGCTTATTCCAGAATTTCATCTAAACATAATTTTAAACCCCAATTTTTATTACACATGCTGAATTTCATCAAAATCTTAAAAGAAATGGCCAAGTTCCTACCTACTTGGCCATTTTCCAGAACTTTAGCTAAAATTCATTTGAGAATCCCATTTCCATCGCCCATACCAAATTTAACTAAAATCGGTTCAGCAATAGCCAAGTTCCATCCTAGTTGGCCATTTTCCAGAACTTTATCCAAAAATCACTTTAGAATCCCATTTCCATTGTACATTCCGAATTTCATCAAAATCGGATAAGAAATGGCCAAGTTCCATCCCAGTGGGCCATATTCCAGAACTTTATCAAAAAATCACTTTAGAATCCCATTTCCATCGTACATTCCGAATTTCATCAAAATCGGATAAGAAATGGCTAAGTTCCTTCCTAGTTGGCCATTTTCCAGAACTTCATTCACGAATCATTTTAGAATCCCATTTCCATCGCGCATACCAAATTTCACTAAAATCGGATAAGAAATGGCAAACTTCCATAATAATTGGTCATCTTGCAGAACTTTATTTAATTTTCTGTCGTATTAGTATTACAAAAAAAAAATCGTAAGATCGTTAAGGGTTAACAAATAATTAACGCAAAATGTGAAAAAAGTCGTTTTTTTATTTTGATGATCACTTGTTCCTTTAATTGTTTTGTAAAACTTTGATCAATTTGTCCGGAAAAACGGTTGGATTACACTGTACATTAAACTGTAAAATGACCTGGCAACATTAGTCTTTTCATCAATATTTGTAAAGTAACGGTAGATTTACTAAGACAACCTAAAAAGTCGTTTTTTTTGTACTTTTTTCAAATCAGTATTGAGGGTGAAAAAAAAATTTGTTCTCAACTAATCATTAAAGGGTCTTGTAGGAAATTTACTGAAGTTTTTAAGGCTGCCCTAAAGTTTACCGTGCAATCATTGGTTGCTGAGATATCGATGATCAAAGGCAAAAGGATCTTTTTTGATTCAAAGTCAGATATCACAGCAAAATGCATTGGTTTTACTTAAAAAAAAATTCCCGCGCCCATGGATCCTTACAAAAAAAAAAAAAAAAAATTCGAATTTTTTTATTACGCGCTCTTTCTTATGATTGCGTGATAACGGTATCTCACAAAAATTTTCCGCTCAAAAGTCTCAAAACTAGAGATTTGAAGCTTTAAAATGCTTTTCTTTTCATCTGTGTACGACCGTATTTTACAAAGATACAGCTCTTCAAAAAACACTAAAAAAATTGAAAAAAATTAGTGTTCCTCTAATTTTTTGGAGTAGTGTATAACTTTTGGAATTTTAATTATCGGTTATAAAATATTGGATTACCCTCGATTTGACAAACACAAAATTCCAAAAAACCAAGTTTTTTAACTATCACAAATTTTTGAAAGGTTATTTTAAATCGCTGTAAAGCTTTTAGAGGATAGGAAACTTGGGAGTATACCCTCTCTTTGACGATTTATTAAAATTCCAATATTAATAGAAATTAGATCGTTTTTCAAAAATTTGTGTTTTTAATCAATTTTCACATACTAAAATAAAAAACTCTTTAAAGCCGCTTAGCATTTGTCTTCTCTGCGTACGGATGACAAGAAATTATGCAACATCCTTTTGTTATCAAACTGAAGTTAATCGTATTTAACAAAAAGTCGAATGGGGTCTGCTAAAAAATTCGTTTCTTCAAAAAAATTTGTTAGAAAATTCTAATACATAGTTAATCAATTCATCGTTCATCACATGGGCGCATAAATTAAAAATATTTTTTTTCTTAAATCCGGCAAATACAAATAAATAAGAAAACTTGAATTTTAAATAAATTATTTTTAATTGTCTCAACCTATATTTGTTTCTCATCTTGACATATATGTACGTAAATTATTGCTCTACATAAACTTAACAACTTTTTAATTTTAAGAATAATCTAAATATTTCAAAATAATTATAAAATATTTTACAGAAACTGCACACTAATAGTATACCTACCTTCCAAATTAACTATCCTATCAAGAGTACTACTGGAACAAAAGTATTTTTCCAATAAATTTGGAAGTTTTCTTAAGCAGATGATCGGTACAGAATAATATGAAACCAGTTTACCAAATGTCAATTAAACAGATTTTAAATGATCTTGTTAGGTTTAATCAAACTAAGTTAATTGAAGGGAATCCTTAATGTAAATTTTTTTGCGGGGATGATTAGCATAAGAGATTCAGCCATTTAAAAAATTCAAAATGTGTTTTTGATTACATAAACGCTCGAGTCTTTGATACTGACATTATTACTGGTTTTAGTCCAAGTTTAAATAATATTCATTTTTAACCTTTTTGCAGGGCCTCTAATTTTTGCTTTAATGTTCATAAAAGTAAAATTAAACTCAACGTTATGTAACTTATTCTTATCGACAATTGGACCGCAGCATAAGTAACAGCAAAGACCCAATATTACACATAAGGAAAGATATGATAAGAATACCTCTTGTGCCAATTATTTCCGCCAAAAAAATGGGGGGGGGGGGTCGTTTCTAAAAAATGCTTGGTTAAAATTTTTTATAAAAAATTGGTTTCGTTAATGTCTTACAGAGTACTACTACAACTTAGAATTGTTTTTATAACTTTTTGAATTTTACAGTTTAAAAGGTTCGCTTGTAAACATAACAATCGAAAAATGAAGCCTAAAACACATCAACATACATAAATAACAACTTAAAAAATTCGTTTAATTTTACAAACGAAGTTGTGGGTTGGTCCGAGTCTAAGAAGTAGGGAAAAGTAATTCTTACGTTAGAAAAGAAGTTCAATAAAGACTGCGGAATTTTCGGGCTCGTTTTTTTTATTAAATTACGCCTTTTTTCTATTTTATGCTGTAAGGAATGAACTTATAACAATAAAAACAAATAATCTAAATGTGAAACAATTACGGTTTATTATTTTGCTGACCATCCTTTTGAGAAAGGTAAACTCATTTACCGCTTTCAGTGAAAGTATTAGGATTTAAGTATTACTTATTTGAGAAAGTAGGAAGGAATTATCGAAACGCCATTGAAGATTTAACGGTGTAGTGATCAATGTAAGATACAATTTCGTATTATAAACCTATTGATCTTGAATTCACAAAGAACCAGACAAACACAAAGTTCTAAGAAAATATTTTTGAACTGATAAAATGGATGTTCCAATTGGATAACGAGCCTGTTCAGATAGGCGATTTTTTGCCATCTGATCTGAATATTGTTACAAATGTATGAAAGGTGTTAGCGTAATATTTTAAAATAATGAAAATTATTCAATTAATTTTATTTCTTTTATTAGTTCTATAAAAAAGCAGTTTATTGCTTAAGTGCAACCAGCGAAAAATTATAAACTTAAAAATTAAGAATTAATAAAAAAAAAAAAATGCCATACTTAGTACTTCTGTATTCTCACTAAGCGAAAATTTAACGTCACTTAAGAAATTTAACGAAGCTTGTCATATACAATAACAATTTGTAATTTAATATTTTTTTTTATTTTGTGTCACAATAAAATATGTAGTTTAAAATATTCAAGTTTATTTCATTAGAAGTAAGGGGTTGGAAATCAAATATCAAAAGGCAATGGTTCCACTAAAATTTTTAAGTTTATAATTTTCCAGTAGTTCGAAAAAAAAAATAGGTAAAAATGGTGCCGCCAAAATTCTTAAGTTTATAGTTTTTCGCTGGTTGAGCCTTTCTTTGCTTTACGGAATCAAAACTACAAATGTAAATGTAAAACGAAAGCTAAAGTGTCTTTTAAAATACAAATTTCACAAAAAAAAAAAAAAAATTGTTCTTAGCCATTAAAAAAAAATCACAAAAAATCGCCACGAATAAAATCGTGTGGCGCCTCGTAGCGACATACACAGCTTACAACACCGTAGGTAAGAAATTAAATATCGCCTTTATGTCAATGTAATTGCATAATTCAATTACTTGAAATATGCGATAGCTCACTTTGGCCAGTTTAAATGAGTAACCAAGAAAAGTTTTGTGCCGACAAACATTAGCATCAAAATTAATAAACTGCAAATTGGCAACAAATTTAATATTTTGAAACAAACTAGTGAATATAAAAAAATTACTTTTATTAACAAAACAAAAAACATTCGAAACAAACCATCAAATTTAAAAAATGTTAGTCTCTAATTTGTAAACGAGCGAGTGATAAACTAAATTTGATCTGTGTCTGCAAGATGGACGAACCAATTTCAAAATTAAATCTCCATCTTCTAGAATATTTTAAAATTAATTTTAATTTAATTTTTCATAGCAGTTAATAAATTTGCCCAAATATTAAATTTGTTGCCAAATAGAAAGATTTACAGTGAATTGGGCCCATGTTAATTGTTTTGGTGCTGGTTTATTGCCAGCCACTTAAAATCATGTAACTTAAAATTTTTTTTTGAAAATTTATTTATTTTTAACTTTTTAATCTTTGATGCTTAAACGACCGGCGTGCACAATATCCCCAGGTTGATATTGGCGACTTATTGCCATCCAAATATCATTCAGCCATCAGCACGCTGATCCATTTACTTGGGTGGAAAACCCACAAAAATAACACGAAATTCTAATATTCGACTGAAATGTGTATGTCATCGGGTGTCATCGTAATTAAACCCAAGAGGCCCAATAACTGAAACCTGAGAAAAACCACATTTTAAATCAGAATAACCTGAATACACTCCAACAACATACTATTGGTTTACGGCCCCTTAAGTAGGAATTGCTTAGTTTAACAGCTCTTTGAGATAGATCGAATTCATTAAACAACTTCCTGATAAGTCATGGCTAATCATATCAAATGATTTTCTAAAATCTTAAAGAACTAAAACTGTTACAACTATTTTGAATTTTATTATTTACATACTTACATATGTTAGAGCAAGAACTACGCTTGAAATTCACAAATGTTTAACCTTGCAAGCTGCAACAACATTCTTCATCAGTTGATCTTTCAAACCATTAAGCCAAACATGAGGAAATACCCTAAACCTTGGAAATTTTCAAAGAATCTCGATCAACAGAGGTAGATATAGTCAGAATAGGATTAAACAATTAAACCACATATGAAAATATTAATGTGGAACAATAATTTCATAAACCGAAAGTTTATGCTTTCAAGAACAATGGATTCAAAACGTAAGCACGGTATTAAAACTATTGAATACCGCGGTTAGGTAGCACAACATCAAATAGATTTTAATCATAAATAGTTATATTTAAATTGTAAGTGTTATCATACAACAAAAATAAACATAATTTTTTTTTAGTTCCGATAGAAGTACAAAAAGGAGCATTGTTCATCATTTTATATTTACATAATTTTTGGCACACTTTATTTAAAACATGAGCTCATTTGCAACTGAGTGTAAAAAAGGCTACAAACCAACACATAATATGTAATACAAAAATCTGCATGTTTTCCGCTGAGCTCGTCGTTTATGGTAGCATGAAAATTTGCGGAGCAAACGAAAATTCCGAATGAACATTGTGAAAAATTGAGCGGTCAGGCAGTGGCATCAACATCACCACCAAGGCCTCAATCTACTAAAGTTACCTTCAGACTAAGGGAGCTACATTTCATATCAGATAATCTATTTGGAATAAAGTTTTGAAATAAATTGTAAGCATTAAAGTAAATATGTAGAATTCCATCCTGGAGTTGCGTCGTTTTGAGTTACGTTGTTTATAAATTACTCCCTTGAGTTTCGTTACATTATTTTTTGCTTTTAGTTACGTCGCATAAAAAATGAACTAAATAACCATCGAAAAAACGACAAAAAATTCACATAAAATGGTGATTGGTAGAAAACATGTGGGAAAAATTTGTGACAAAATGGATAAATCTGATGGATGAGGTTGACGCTGATTGTAACACGGAAATACACATACTGCGGGCAATTTCATCGGTTTTTGGTGGAATAATTTGTGAACTTTTCAAATCAAAATGCAATTTGCCTCAAATTATTCGCATAAATATGTCGAAAAAGTGTATAGTAGGTAATCCATATTCAGAAAATCCGGAATAAATTCCAACTTAATGATATCTCGACTCAGTAAAATCTCGACTTAGCAAAATCGTGATTTAATAAAATCTCGATTCAATTAAATCATGACTAAACAAAATTCCGAAAAACTATCCCTGGAATTTTTTCGATTTTTTAGGGAATAAATTGTATGTTTATAATATTTAAGTACTTTAACTAACTTAAATTTAAGTAGTTTAAATATCTAGCAAATTCACCACTTAGGCTCATGGACGTTTGAAATTGTCACAATAATTAATTATTGATTAATTATTTATGATTGAAACCACAAACTCGAAATATCAAATTGTAAAATAATGAATTTCTATTGAAATTTTGAAACATGGAATTCAAATTCTCGATCTTGAATCTCGAATAATTAATATAATTGCTGCAGGGCAAATAATATTACAAGGTCGGTATGAAGCTAGCACCTAATTTATTGTTCTATTAACTATTTGATAATCGATCGCTTATTGTATTCCAATGGCTTGAATGTATCCCTTTTTAAGATTTTTCAAATTACTTGATGTCATGTAAATTAATTAACAGTTTATCCTAAGGAAAAAATACTGTCGCGTCCCTATTAGGAATAGTGTAACTTTAGCGGTGTGACACTTATTAATTTTTTTGGTATCAATTTTATTGAATTGGTTTTATCGTTCCGATCTCTGAGATGTCCAAAGAACTTCACCATTAACCAATAAGCTATCGATATTATCTAGTCTAATTAATGGCTGACCCGTGATAAACCATCCTGTGACTTCATTATCATTATTTGGAACTGTTCGTGTTTTGTTTTCGTTCGTTTTTTTCTTGAAAATACGAGTATTAAGTTCAGTATTCCATTATTTGTTTATTTTTCTGGTACTACTATAAACAATTTTGTTGTATGTACGGTATATTGGCATTGCCTAAATTCAGTTCAATGAGTGCTCATTAAAAATAAAATAGGCATCCCACATTTTAGCCCATAAAATAAGTGAGGATAATTTTTTTTAGTGAGACCTCACTGGGCTGCACATACCTGTATTGTGGACATAATCGATTAAAAGTTCCAATTCGGTAGTTCTTCTAATCAAAGAACTACCTAGTTCTTGTTTTCGCGAGTAGATAGTAGTTTTTTTCAAAATGAAATTAATGAGTTTTACTTTGTTGAAATTAATTTGGAATGAATTGGGTCGATAACACAGGCACACAAAAAAAAATGTCAAGACCCAGAGGGTAGACCGCCTACCCCTGCGTTTTTGGGGTAGCTGAAACCGAATATCACCATAAAAAAAATGTAACAAGCCATTTCCCCGTTACCACCCCCCTGGGGTCGAAATTTCAATTTCCATACAAAATTGAGATGGATGTGCATTTCTATGTTTTTTTGGGCGTTGGAACCGAAATTGACAACGAAAAGTAAATTCGACCCTTCCGTCATCTTCTAGCACTCCTTTACTACCCCCAGAAAGGGGTAGAAATTTCAATTTTCCTGCAAAATTGAGATGGATGTACATTTCTACGTTTCTTGGGGCGCTGGCATTGAGAATGACAATAAATATAAAATTTGACCCCTCCATCACCCCTAGCATCCTTTTACCACCCCAGAAAGTGGTTGAAGTTTTAATTTTCTTGCAACATTAAGATGGATGTCGAAAATGGCAACGAAAAGTAAATTCGACTCTTCCATCACCCCGTAGCACCCTTTTACTACACCCAGAAAGGAGTTGAAATTTCAATTTTCATGCGAAGTCGAGTTGGCTGTATATACATATATATATATATACTTACATCCAACTCAACTTTGCAAGAAAATTGAAATTTCGATCCCTTTCTGGGGGCAGTAAAGGGGTGCTAGGGGTGATGGAAGGGTTGAATTTAATTTTCGTTGCCATTTTCGAGTCCAGTGCCCAAAAAACAGAAATGCACATCCATCTCAATTTTGCAAGAAAATTGAAATTTCAACCTCTTTCTGGGGGTGGTAAAGGGGTCCTAGGGGTGATGGAATGGTAAAATTTTCTTTTTATTATCATTCTCAATGCCAGTGCCCCAAGAAACATAGAAATGTATATAGTGAAAATAATATCTAAGCGAAACTCATTTTTTCATCGTTGTGCGCAGTCAACAGTGAAGTAGTTAGAAAAATTTAAAAATTCAGAGAAGGGTCGGTGAATAATATTTTTAAAAACAAAAAAAATTATAAATAAAGATATGTGAAATTTGAATCCATTACATAATGTAACTTATTTTGGAAAATATTAAAAAATCTCATTATTTTATAGGTAAATTCTAAAATTACATTTGAAATTAAAAAATATAAAAAATATTAACAACACCACTGGATATGTAACGTTTATACTCATTTAAGGTACGAACTAGGCATATTTAGAAAGAAATGTTATTTCCGTTTTAAAGCAAAACAATAAAAAACTCGATTTTAAATTTCAATTTGTTCGAGGCAAGCTAATGACATTAGAATTATCTTAAATTAGCCTAAATACATCGCTGTGTTTACGCCATTTGTTTTTTTTTTGTAGATGCGCGAGATCTATCAGAATTTCGCTGAGATATTATTTTCACTATACATCCATCTCAATTTTGCATGAAAATTGAAATCTGAACCCCTCCCTTTCTGGGGGTAGTAAAGAGGTGCTAGAGGGTGACGAAAGGGTCGAATTTACTTTTCGTTGTCATTTTCGGTTCCGGTGCCCCAAAAACATAGAAATGCATATCCCTTTCAATTTTGCATGAAAATTGAAATTTTACCCCCTTTCTGGGAGTAGTAAGGGGTGCTACGGAGTGATGGAGGGGTCAAATTTATTTTTAAGCGACCCCAAAAACGGAGGGGTAGGGGTCACAACCCTCTGGGTCTTGAAATTTTTTTTTGTGTGCCTGTGTTAATTTATTTAGTTTTTATTTAAGGGGGGAACCTCCTCCAGATATTAATTGTTTTGCGTTTTTTTTTTTGCTTTAAAAATTAATTTAGTATCTGAAGAATATATTTCCAAAGTTTCAAGCCCAACAGAAAGTCCTAAAGGTCTCTAGGAAGTCTCCGAAGTGCTGCGAAGTGATGGTCGAACTGAAGGTTCACTCCAAGAATGAAAACTTCAATCGAGTTTTTCTCAAAACGTGTTTTTTTTCGCGCCGTGGAATGTAACTCAAAAATTAATGGACCAATTAACTTGAAATTTTGTAAAGATATTCTTTAACTTATCAGCCTTTGCACAAACCTAAAATTTCGTATAAATTATTTAAATAAATATTGTTTTTAACGAATTGTTTATAAAAAAACGTGTTTTTTTTTCTTTTTGTCCTGAAATTTTCAATTTTTTTTTTGCTAAATCTAAGTTCATGCAAAGCGGAGTGAATTGTTTTAATGAAAACAATTTGTTTCGTTGATTTTAGTTAACTACAAGGACCTGGGCGTTCCACGGCGCAAACTGTAGGAGCCAAGTTCGAGCACCTCTAGCGCCACCATTTGGATTTTTTTTCACTCATACAAACATTTTTTTGTATTCATTTGAACATCAATATTATTATGTAATTTGTTTCATTGGAATGAATGCTCTCAATTTTTTGTAAAAAAATTAATTAATTTTTTGTGAATTAGACTGCTAAAAATATTTTGAACACTCGCATGATTTTTTTTTTTAACAAATTTTGTTAAGAACCTCACAGTGGTAATTAATGTTCCTTATAATAAAATAATTGCAATGACTTTTAATTTCCTGAAAATGTATTCCATGTAGCTCCGAAATTTTGCACTTTCGCAATTGAAAAAGTTCCTGACATCTCCCTTCTTTAACAACTCTGTAAGTTTCTAAATTTTAGCAATCAATATTTTCGAAGAAAATATTGCAAAATTCGGTATTTTAAATTCGAGACAATTTTTAGTTCGATATCATGTCTAATTAGATATTTTGTTTGGCGACATGACATTCTACTAAACATTGCAAAATAAATAATAAAATTATGCCTATGGCATACAGTACCATGACCAATAAAAGCAGGTTTGCATATACTTAATAAAGTTTTCCAACTTTTTGTAGTTACTGTGAAAATGGAATAAATACACTTATTAATCCAAAATTCATTAGTTTACATTTGCAAAAGCGGTTTCGCCGGTCAAAACTGGTTGCTTTTTTTTGATTTTGGAAAAAATGTATGTCAATAAGAAGCTCAGAAATGTAAATTAATAATGAAAATTTTAGTTTGAAGATGTCCTTCCTGAAAAGTTTGTCATTCCGTCAATTAGTTGAGAAGCGAGTTTCATTTGGTTAGCCAAAAAATAGTTGTTTGACTTATTCATAAACATAAAATGAATAATTATGTAATTATGTTAAATTTACGAATTTTCGAGTCGATACTTTGTTGAATCGGGATCTTAGTGAGGATGACCAGTAACCAATTTTATATCGAAATAAGCATTTATTTGATTTACATACATTTTAATGAAAATTGAGTTGAAATTGAACCGTGCGGAATGAAACTCGCAACGCTAACCAAATAATGAAATTATAAGGACGACTAACAACCTCGATTGACTAATATTAAAATTTTGCACTTCACTACCCACTAGAGTTAATAAAATCCTAAGAAACACTATTCAATGTTCTATCCGCTTGAATAAGTTGAGCACACACATAAGTGTTTACAAAAAAACAAAAAAAAAAAGAATTGGATGCCAACCCATTTCGTATAATAAACATTAAGCACATTTTAACCATAATAAGACTCAACACTCTCAACATAACAAATTTATTTTAAAATTTTAATTACAAGTAATAGACACATAGAATAAACTATTTGCATATTATGTATATTACGTTACGTACTTATGACACACAGAATATTAATTTCGTAATGAATATCCGTTAAGCATGAAACATGGCAATTTAAACACACCAGAGAAATATGTATGTGTTTTTTATTACATATAATTTATAATATCGGCAAAAAATTATATATTCTCTTGTATGTATGTACATATGTACGTACATACATGAACAAAAATAATTGTATGTAATTTTAATACCTAAATTTAGCAATAATACTAAATCTATCCGTTGAAAGTAAAATTGTGCAAAAAAATCGATCAAATCAAGTGTAAACTTCCAGTCAATATTAATGATCTAAATTTATCAACAAACTATAGCCCGTCAGTTTGGGCGCAAATTTATTTATAGGCTAACTATTATATTTGATGGTCGATACCTTTAATTAATTAAAATGCCAATCATAAATTAGTCATACATTTATGATCAGGGTCAAGCGCAAGAGCAGAACAACCTTAATAATTGATGATTGTTATATTGATTTTAACAAACTAATTAAATTTATTTTGCGAATGTTCCGCGTAAATTATTTTTAATTTTTAAGACTTGTCGTGTTCAACTTGCGGTTTAGTTGCATATGTCTAATAATTATATATGCAATTATTGTAATGTATATACTTATACGTATTAATACTGTTAAAAGAGGGGTAATAGTAATTAGAGCGTTACAATATGTATTAAATATAACCAGAAATAAAACAGAATCGCGTATATATTTATAAACAGACTGCCGAATTAAAATTTCCTTCAAGTACTTATTATATTTTATCAAGGATTTCTTATTTTTTAATAGATCTATTTTACCGAATACGGCTAATTGCAAACAAATAAAACCATGCGTGCAAAATTATACGAAAACAATGAAAACAAATGGATAAATAAATGCAAATTATTTATAAAATAATTTTCATGTCACGTCTTATATGATTAATTTACATAATTCAGAGATGATGAATAAATTCTAATAAAAAAAAAATAAAAAAAATATTCAATGGCGTTGCTCTTGTTGTACCTATCCGAACAACAATTGAAAAAAACTTTTAAACATGTTGATATAATTTGCAGTTTGTTTGTAACGCAAATCTCATTATAACACCCACTAACATTATCGAATTAATCGCAAGTTGAAAGAAATTCAGGAAATTATTATCGAGTGGAAATTTTAGATACTAAGCAATGGAATAATTTATCGACAAAATTCTTGTAAAATTCTTGATGTGTATAACTTGACACTTAATAAACTAATCCCTGCATATATACGCGATATGTTTTGTGATGATACGAGCATATTTATTTTTAAGGTAGGTCTGCTAGCAAAGAATAAAATATTATGTTAGACAACACCTGAACGCAAGACGACAACAAATGAATTTACAAAACTTATCGATATATTAAATATTCACAATTATAAAACACTTCATATAACTATATTTAGTATTACATCGAAATACACAAAAGTTGAATGACCGTATAGTATAACACTTGTTTACATACATACATATTATACATATTTGTTAACCACAATTTTACAGAAGACTGTTTTGCTTCAAAATAAACATTTTCTGAAGTAATTCTGAATTTTAATTAAAATTTCGATATGTAGTAAAAACTAAAACGAGTATTGACTTACTGAAAGCTCATTTACTATTTTAAACTGTTGTAAGTAAACTGTATTGCTAAGAAAATATTCCTTTGTCACATTATTGACGACAATATGCGCAGGATGGCTAAAAATATGTATAAATAAACAACCAATTAGAACTAACAATAAGAACAAGAACTATTTTTCGATAACTAAAAGGTGTAAAGTTTCAAAAGGGATAGTTTCTATGCACAGAAACAATGAATTGCGTATCTATGGATTCAAAGTCTGACGTACACAATTAAACGAACATTAATTTAAAATGGTCAATGTCTAAATTGGTTAATTATATACGTGCATGCAATATTATGGTTGATCCTTTTAGATTTTTGGACAAAGATTACGAGAAAAATAAGCCGCACTCGTGAAAAGTGTTATTTATCATTTGAAGTAAAATTACTTTAAATTTTATAACTCAATAGTTCTGATCATCGTAGAGACACTTAGTTTAGCTTAGATTCTTCTTAAAGCTTCACAGAATTAAGGTCGACTATAATAAAATATCAACTGGTTCAATACCAATGAGTTGAGCCAGAGCCTTCTAGATTATAGAGCCATAATCATTATGACGTATTTTTTAGAAGCTTTTTTAGTGGTATAACTTTTCACTAATTTCCATAGGAATCCATAGTAAAAATGGTGTTTTTTAGCTTCAAATTTTTCATTGAAAAAACCAAAAATGTTACAAAATGTTTATACAAAAGTGTTCTACATATCTTTAGCAACAAAATACAGGAAGGGTTTATTGGTATTAAGTAAATATTAATTGCAGAAATATTAAAATTAAATTATTTCTAAAATATATTTTTCGAACTTTCATTTTGAAAAATACATCAAAGTTGGCTCTGACGAATTAAAATAATACTTGCTACATTTATCTTTAGTTTTACTAGTGTACGTTAGATGTCTCAGATTTATACAGAAAAATACGAAAAAAATTGTTTAATCACAAAATTATGACACGTTCTTAATATTTTGAGAATTTGTTTTGCTTTTCCTACAATTTTTGAACTTAAATTTCCCCAAGTGGCGATTTTTGGTACGGATTTTCAAAATGTTTACTGCCCACTGCCATCTACATATGTATATTGACTTAATGTACACGATTTTTAGTAAGCTTTTCTTTTTAATTTGACCAGAATGCTGTTGTTATGAACTTTTTTTATATTTTGGTTTAAATAAACCAATTATTACAAGAAAATGGAAACGATTTACTTAAACGAGATTTATATATGTTAAAATTCAAACATTTATGAAAATATTTCAGAAATCATAATTAAGAATTTGCAACGTTTTCATTTACAAATTTGTCTTCGGAAAAAAAGTGATTTCCCATATGTTTTATGTGTTTTACTATGAAAATTTTGGTTTTTTCCTCGTTTCTAATTCCCTTATAAAAGCTTCGTTTTTTAGATTATGGCTTGTATAATCAAGGTTGCTTTGGTTGAGCCCGGATTTTTATGTAAATATGTACATATTTTTGAATATAAATGAATATGAACTATTTAAATGCATATATTTGTAGATATTCTAGTGTTTATGATTTGTGTGCATATTTTATCATTTTTCAATGTTTTTTACGCAAATTTCGAGTTTTTTTTACCGAAGTATATAAAAGTTGAAAAATTAAAGAAAATTTATAAAGCATTCTTGATCGATGGCACCACAATCACAATACACAATACTTACTCGTTCTGTCGTGTAAAGCTGCAAAAATCGATGTTTGTCTGATTAATATAAGTTAAACATGTGTAGAATTAAAAAAAAAATTAGAAATTACGGAATCTGTAGAATTTCTTGAATTTTCAAAATTTCTAGTATTATTATTGGAGTTGAAACAATTTATAGATTTCATAGTATCTACAAAAATTAAAGAATTTATAAATTGATAAATTTATTTAGAATTTGTAGAATTTATAAGATTTATAGCATTTATAGAATTGAAATTAATAACGTTTATAGAATTATAGAGTTTAAAGACTTATTAGAATTTGAAAAATTTAAAGGATTTGTAGAATTTAAAGAATTAACTGAATTTTTAGACTTTATATAGAATATATAGGGATTTATATAATTTGTAGAATTTAAAGAATTTATAGAATTTGTAAAATTTATAAAAATTATAGAGTTTATAGAATTTAAAAGAATCATTTAATTTTAAAATAAATCAAATTTCAGTTTGTAGAATTTATAGAACTTACAGAATTAAAACAATTTATAGGAACTCTAACTCTTCTATAGAAAGAATCTACAAAATTTCAAGAATTTAGAGAATTAGTAGAATTTATAAAATTAATAAAATTAATAAATTTACAGGGTTTGTAGACTCAGTAGAAATTATAAAATTCACATAATTAGTAAAATTTTTAAAATTTGTAGAATTTATCGACTTTAAAAAATTTAGAGAATATATCGAATTTACAGGATTTGTAAGATTTTTAAAATTCACGGGATTTGCAGAATTTAAAACACTTTCTAAATTTTTAGACTCAATAGAATTTTTGTAATTTATGGAATTTAGAAAATTTATTGAATTAAAATTCATAGGGTTTATAGACTGACAAGGGATGATCCCGAACCCGAAAATTCAAAAAATTATGAAACTTTGGGAACATGTACATCTCATATAGGTATGTACTACGCAATTTTTTTTTCTGCGGAAAAACACTCTGACTGGGTGAAATGGATTTTTGAAAATTGGAAATTTTCCATTCTGCCTCTGCGCATAACTCGTTAACGGTAAGAGGTAGAAAAAAAGTGTGTGCTTGCTTAAGACAGCAGGACGGTGAGCATGGAAGTAAATAAGCTTTTAGAAATGTCAGTTTCACGATTTCATGTCAATCGATCTTGTCCGCAAGAATTCTGAGCGAAAAGCCGTCAATGACTTGACTATTAATAAAACTCATCCAAACAAATATTTTTTGTGTTTCTCATTAATGGAGATAAAAACTGACATTTCTAAAACATTATTTACTTTCATGCACACCGTCCTGCTGTCTTAAGCAAGCACACACTTTCTCTCTACCTCTTACCGATAACGAGTTAACGAGTTATGCGCAGAGGCAGAATGGAAAATTTCCAATTTTCAAAAATCCATTTCACCCAGTCAGAGTGTTTTTCCGCAGAAAAAAAAAATTGCGTAGTACATACCTATATGAGATGTACATGTTCCCAAAGTTTCATAATTTTTTGAATTTTCGGGTTCGGGATCATCCCTTGGTAGTAGAATCTATAAAATTTTTAGAATTAGTAGAATTAGTAGAATTATTAATTTATCGATTTTTTAAAATTTAGAGAGTATATCGGGGTTTGTAAAATTTACAGAGTTTGTAAAATTTATAAAATTTACAGGATTTTTAAAACTTACTATATTGTTTGACTTTATAGAATTTATATACAATTTGTGCGATTTATACAACTTGGAGAATATATAAAATTTATAGAAATTATGGAATTCAAAGAATTTGAAGAAATCATATTTAAGATAAGCCAAATATGAATTTGTAGAATTTAAATAACTTACAAAACCTAAAATCTACAAAATTTGGAAAATTTATTGAAATAGTAGGATTTCAAATATTTATAGAATTAATAGAATTTATAAAATTTCTAGGAATTATAAAATTCTAAATTTTTATTGTTTATACATAAGGGAAGGCTTAATAGAAATAATGAAATTTGTAGAAATTATGAAATTTATTGAATTTATCGATTTTTTATAATTTATAGAATATATCGCATTAACAGAGTTTAGAAGATTTATAGAATTTACAGGATTTGCAAGATTAATGGGTTTGTAAGATTCATAGAATTTGCAGAATTTAAAACCCTACAATATTTCTTAACTTTAAGAATTTATAAAAAATTTGTGGGATTTATAAAATTTAGAAAGTTTATAAAAATGTATATATAATTTATAAATTTAAAGAGTTTATAGACTTAGTAGAATTTATAAAATTTAAAGAATTTATAAAATTTAATTTTATAAAATTTATAGAGAATATATCGTATTCACAGGGTTTGTAAGATTTATAGAATTTACAGGACTTTTACAACTTAAAGAACTTCCTGAATTGGTCAATACCTTATAGAATTTATATAAAATTTTTGCGATTTATACAATTTATAGGATAAATAAAATTTTGAAGTTGATAGAATTAAAAAAGGTCAACCAATGTTTAAAATCAGTTAAATGTGAGTTTGTAGAATTTAAAGAATTTACAAAACTTTAAATCTACGAAATTTGTAGAATTAATAGAATTTAAAAAATTTATAGAATTATTAGAATTTATAAAATTTATAGAACATATAAAATTCATACAATTTATAAATTTTTATAGTGCTTACTCGAAATTATAAAATTTGTACAATTTATAAAATTTATTGAATTTATCGAATTTTGTCATTTATAGAATAAACCGTATTTACAGAGTTTGTAAGATTTATAGAATTTAAAAGGTTTGCAGAATTTAAAGATCTGTCTAAATTTTAAGACCTTACAGAATTTAAAAAAGTTATAGAATTGTTAGATTTAGAAAATTGATGGATTTTATCGGATTTATAGAACTTATAGAGTTGAAAACAAAATAATTTAAATTTTAAAACTTGAAGAATTTTTATTGAATTTACAAAATTATTAGAAATTTAAGAATTTATACAATTTATAGTTTATAAAATTTGTAGATTTAATCGAATTCATTAATTTACATTTATAGAATTCAAGGAGTCTATAATATTTATAGCATTCATAGAAATTGTGGAATTTTTAGAACAAGTATATTTCTTTTTCAAAAAAAGTTTATTATAGAATTTATCGAAACCATAAAATTTATGATATAATTTTTGTTTCATATTTTACAATTTTTAGTGCATATTTCATGTTGTTTTGAATGTATATTTTCTTACATATTTTGCTTATTTTTAGAGCATAAACATCCGGGCTCTACCAATGAGTTTTATCGATTTTTAATGGTGAGCCTGAAAAATTACCATTACACTATAAAACAAATCAGGATTGAATATTTTTAGTGAAACCAACGTGGATAACTTCTATACGTATAGAAGAACAAATTAAGCCCATTTTTATGCACTTTCGTAAGGGTGTTTGTGATTTAATATGAGTCTACATGTATCTACTGGTCCTTTTAAATTTTTACAGGAAAAGCCTCGATTTGGTGCACTTTCGAGTGCATTTGTATGCATTCTAGAAACAAATGTTTTTGGGATCAATTGGTTCGTAGATTTAAATAGGAGACATCCTTGTTGGTTCTTTTTAGTGTGAGGATAGTTTTAGACGCATTTTGAAAAATCAAAAAAATCCATTGGTAAACCAATTTTTATTTATATCGAGGTCGATCTTTATTCTATAAAGCTTTAAGACAAATGTAAGCCAAACAAAATATCTCTTTGATAATCAGAATTTATGATTTTACTTAAAATGAGCATTTATACGGCTTAGCTATACACCCTCTAGAAGGGTTTGCAACTTTGTACTCTAAGAAAAATCTATGACAATTTGGCTGGACATGTTTGCAAAAGTTCGACGATTCATTTTATTGTTAATGCAAATGAAAAAAAATTCTTGAAAAACATTTTTTAAGACCCCCTTTTAATTGTGAGATTAAAATAGTCAACAGTAAAAACGATAACAAAGAAAGACTATATTTTATGTATAATTTTCATTTTGCGTTTTATAACTGCCAATGTCGATATGCAGTTACTTTATAAAGGGATTGGCGGTTTTCGTGTTTTAAAATATTTGCTTCATCAAATCATTTTTATTTGCTGATCTTGCTTCTGTATTCATGCATTTCAAAATTTGTATTTCCACTTCTTGTTGTTTTCGATGCCCCCTAACTTCTAACCTCATGTAACGACCTGCGGCCTAACCTACAAAAAAATTAATCAAATTTTCACTTTTCATTTTTTTTTTAACTTTCCATTTTATTCTGTTCCAACGAAATAAAAATATGTCAAGTGCTAAATGTAACATGATAACAAGTAAAAAATACAAATTTTTGTTCCTTGAATTTTTTATTATCGAAATGCAAAGTGTAATTTGCTAAAACTTTTCAAATAAATATTCTGTTTGGTTCCACAAATTCGTTTGCTAAGTTATTATTTGCAAAGTGTGAATGATTTTCGTGTGAGGAAAAAGTTCACCCCGCAAATAGTAATTTTTAGTATTATTGAAGGTTTCGAAATGTTTAGACAAATATTTTATTTAGTGAATTTATGCGTGTGAAATTATGATGTACGGCAGCTAAATTATAATTTATTTTATGAAATAAAGTGAGACTTGACTTGAATATCAGTCGTGTATGTACTTTCACCTTAAAAATAGTTGAATCTGAGTATTGCATTTCATGTGCCATGGTTCCCGCTGGTGAGTAAGACAGCGATATCATTGAGAGATCTAGGCATTTAAATAAAGAGTTGTGGTCATGATAGCTATGTTCCACGAAAATAATTTCACGCTTTGATTCACAATCTTTACCAATTGTGTTTATTATGGCTTTTTAAATACGTACTTTTATTACTGGAATATAATGCATTAAGGAAAAAGCTAAAAACTAGCCTTTATTGGGTTTTGTTGGCTGATTATTTGAATAAATTACTAAATGTATTTTTTGAAAAAGGCTTTATTTATTTAATCAACCAAACATAGACTGAATTAAATTTTATAAATTACTCGTGGTAAAATTGTGTTGGTGGATATTGTATGGCCATTGATAAGGCATCGAAGATATGTTGAAGTTAAAGATGGCACTTGCCAAATATAGAATCATCCATCTTTCAAAAATGCCACATGATGATAACATTGTATGAGTTGGTATTTGATATTCATTGACAGGGCTGTACACAATATGCACTTACATCAATTACTTACAGTAACATCTCATTCTCAGTATTATAGTACTACTTATACATCTCTAACAAGCCGGGTCAAAGGCTATCGACTATCTGATATCCAGCTATATAATTTTTTAAAACTTGTTTGCGTACATTGGTAGTTTTGTACTTTGATATTATTTTAAGCAGTCATCTAATTTTCAATATCTGAAAATTAAATGCTTAAATAAACATAAGGAGCGAGTAAATTGAAATTTTTGCCGAAATCATAACCGGTGTGAAGTTTTTAACACTTTTTTTTTAACACATTTGACGCAAGTGTACATTTGTTTAACAGTGTAATTCAAGTTATTAAACACATTTTTTATCACTTTTTTAACACATTTTATTTAACACATTTGATTTAACACAATTTTTTAACATATTTGACTCAAGTGTACAATTGTTTGATACAGTAACTCAAGAAAAAATTAATATATGAGAAACAAGGTCCTACCATATGCTAAATAACACAAATCTCAGAGATTGGCTCGCATAGTCACTATATAGAATAGAAAGAGGATGCTTTAGGCTTTCCAAATCTGTACGTGGTATTCCATAATTTAGGGTTGGGCTGACAATCCTGACATACAGATTTGGGCTGACATACAGATTTGGAAACCCTAAAGTATCCTCTTTCTATTCTATATAGTGACTATGCGAGCCAATCTCTGAGATTTGTGTTATTTAGCAAAGTTTAGTATCATGATTTTCCATATATTCGATCGTTTTGGTAATATTTGAAAATTTGTCATCAGAGCCCAACCCTAAATTATGAAATACCACGTACAGATTTGGAAACCCTAAAGTATCCTCTTTCTATTCTATATAGTGACTATGCGAGCCAATCTCTGAGATTTGTGTTATTTAGCAAAGTTTAGTATCATGATTTTCCATATATTCGATCGTTTTGGTAATATTTGAAAATTTGTCATCAGAGCCCAACCCTAAATTATGGAATACCACGTACAGATTTGGAAAGCCTAAAGTATCCTCTTTCTATTCTATATAGTGACTATGCGAGCCAATCTCTGAGATTTGTGTTATTTAGCAAAGTTTAGTATCATGATTTTCTATATATTCGATCGTTTTGGTAATATTTGAAAATTTGTCATCAGAGCCCAACCCTAAATTATGGAATACCACGTACAGATTTGGAAACCCTAAAGTATCCTCTTTCTATTCTATATAGTGACTATGCGAGCCAATCTCTGAGATTTGTGTTATTTAGCAAAGTTTAGTATCATGATTTTCCATATATTCGATCGTTTTGGTAATATTTGAAAATTTGTCATCAGAGCCCAACCCTAAATTATGGAATACACGTACAGATTTGGAAAGCCTAAAGTATCCTCTTTCTATTCTATATAGTGACTATGCGAGCCAATCTCTGAGATTTGTGTTATTTAGCAAAGTTTAGTATCATGATTTTCCATATATTCGATCGTTTTGGTAATATTTGAAAATTTGTCATCAGAGCCCAACCCTAAATTATGGAATACCACGTACAGATTTGGAAAGCCTAAAGTATCCTCTTTCTATTCTATATAGTGACTATGCGAGCCAATCTCTGAGATTTGTGTTATTTAGCAAAGTTTAGTATCATGATTTTCCATATATTCGATCGTTTTGGTAATATTTGAAAATTTGTCATCAGAGCCCAACCCTAAATTATGGAATACCACGTACAGATTTGGAAACCCTAAAGTATCCTCTTTCTATTCTATATAGTGACTATGCGAGCCAATCTCTGAGATTTGTGTTATTTAGCATATGGTAGGACCTTGTTTCTCATATATTAATTTTTTCTTGAGTTACTCTATCAAACAATTGTACACTTGCGTCAAATATGTTAAAAAATTGTGTTAAATCAAATGTGTTAAATAAAATGTGTTAAAAAAGTGATAAAAATGTGTTTAATACTTGAATTACACTGTTAAACAAATGTACACTTGCGTCAAATGTGTTAAAGAAAAAGTGTTAAAAACTTCACACCGGTGAAATCATATTCGTATTAACCGCGGTACATTTTAATCAAGGGACAGGAGTATAACACGTGTATATTACACATACATTAATTAACTTATTAAAAAGACAATTTGTAGTCTAAACAAAGGGCCCCACTACGAAATTCGACGACTATCATTTTGTAGTAGAACTGAGAAGGCATTAGGCATTAAGTTTATCGGTATTAGCCAAATCATTTTTATTTTTTATACGGAGGGAGATCAATTTTGCAAGTATCAGTTTCGATCTGTACCAGAATAACGAAAAAATTATTATTTTTAACACACTCAATCTCATCATTGCGTATAATTCGCTAATACCTTACTACATGGTTGTTTATATTGGAAATAATCAGAATATGTAGTTAGCATTTATTCAGTCGCTATATAGCCTGATGAGATTGACTGTTGTCAATCGCAGTCGCTTTATCCTGATGAGGTTGATTGTTTCTTAGAACTATATTCAAAGACGACTCATGCTAATTGGTCAGCCCCCGTTGGCAAAATCAATCTGTGCGTCGCCCATTGAAATCCCAAGAATTAAATTAAATGGTTTGCGCCTGCGTATATAATTTGCTATGAAAACTAAAGCAATTTTTTAATGTTTTGTATTTATTAATATTATGTTTTGTGCTATCAATTGTTAATTTTATTTTTTCTTCGTATGCCGTACTTTCCTAAAACCGTGGAATAGCACAGTGTTTCACTTGTTAATATTTCACTGCCAATCAAAAAATAAATAAATAAATTCAACATTGAATTTTTTGAATTGTTTTACTCAGTATTCAGTTTTTTCGAAATAGAAATTGATTGACTTGGCCATTTCGATGGATTCAGTCGAGGTTAAAACAAAAATCCATAATTTACAAATTCGGTTGCTAATCAATAAAATAGAGTTGTACAAAGGGTCTTCGAATATAAATAAATAAAATAAAGGGGAAACAAACTTTTAATTTGCGGCTGAATAATTCTAATAAACGTTTGTTTATTGCTAATCGATTACACAAAAGTTCGTATGATCGTTATCACCTTAGTTACGTTAACTTAGCTATAAGGAAGATCTTCATTATTTTATCAATAATATATAGTTGGGGCCTACAAGAAATGGTATACTTTTAAACAAGAAATTTTAATGAAATTGGTCAATCATTTTAGAAACGAAGTAAATTTAGTTAGCTTGCAATTTTAATTTTCGACTTAGGGAACATTTAGGTCCGGTTTTATGAACGCCGATAGAAGATTAATCCTCGGATTAATCATCGTTTGCATTTTATGAACGACGATAAACAAAAAAATTAATCGGTGGCTTTTTGTATCCTCTGTTTTATCTTCTGTTTTTGGCGAATTCTAAAATGATATTTAGAAATGCTGCAATATTGTCAGTTAAGAAGCAACTCGGCTGTTTATTAATCGATTATTATGAAACCCGATTTGTACGATGAAAATAGGATTCTAAAATGATATTCAGTAAAAGTTCTGATATATAGTCTATTAGGAAGAAACTTGGTATTTTTAAACCGATTGTAATGTACCTAATTCGATAAATACAGAGTTCCTTCCTAATTAGTATTATTCCAGAATTGCATATAAAACTCATTTTAGAATCCCATTACTATCGTGATCATAATCGGTGAAGAAATTCCAACTTCCTGCCTAATTGGCTATTTTCCAGAACTTCATGTAAACATCATTTTAGAGTCCCATTTTCGTCGTACGTACCGAATTTCATCATAATCGGTTGAGAAACTGCCAAGTTCCTTCCTATTGGCTATATTCTAGACCTTTTTCTTATATCTTTATAAAATTTTATTTTCATCGTGCAAGCTAAATTTCATAATAATAGGTTACGAAACGGCCAAGTTCCTTACTAATTGGTCATATTCCAGAACTTAATCTAAAACTCATTTTAGAATCGCATCTCCATCTTGCATGCTTATTTTCATCATAATCGGTAAAGAAATCACCAAGTTCCTTCCTAAATTACCATTTTCCACAACTTCCGGTAAAAATCATTTTAGAATCGAATTTCTGCGGTACGTGCCGAATTTCATAATAATCGCTTAAGAAACTCCCAAGCTCCTTCTAATTGGCCTTATTCCAGCACTTCATTATACAAGCTAAATTTCATCATAATCGGTTAAAAAATAGGCAAGTTCCTTACTAATCAGCCTGAATTTGACTTGAAAAATAGGCAAGTTCCTTCCTAATCAGCCTGAATGTGACCTATGCCGCTAAACAGTTAAAAAAAATTGAAAACCGGGAATTGCCGGGATTTATCGGTCACACTTTTGTGACAAAAACGGGATCCCGGAAACCCCAGGGCCCACATGCCCCTTTAACAATAATAATAATAATTGCGAGTAAAATCGTGCGGTGGACTGACCTCCCACACCGTGTATAATAAAAGGCGCAATATTTTCGTACTGTGCTAGTACCAGCGTTAGCATTGCTAAATATTAGACAGAGCCATCTCTTTTTCAGCGGGACACCTAAATTACTGAATAGAATATTTTTCATCTAACAATTAACGGAGTAACGTTTTTTGTAATTTTTTCATGGGTATTCCAGTCAATGGGCGCATTCGGACTAGCCAACTGTGGCAACATCTTGGGTAAAATCAACACGTTGAGACCAAGCAAATGATACATTCAAAATTTCATGGCAATGTGATTGTTTAAATGTCATTTTTCCCATCGGTAGATTTTTGATGCCAACATGTTGCTAGACCTGAATGCGCTCAATGTGACAAAAAGAATGCCCCTAAAGTGTACTAAAATATAATGTTTTAAATAACCTTAAGGTCATAAGGTTTTGAATTGCATAGTTATGCCTCTGTGTTAATGAATTTTGAAACTAATAAGGCGGCCAGTTAACAGAAAATATGAGATGTACGTACATATCGCTCATTTGATCTGCTTCAATAAAATCATAACTCAAAATGGAAATTTTTTAGTTGTTTTTGGATTATGGCCCCAAACGGGCGTTATTAAAGGTATTATAGTACATATTTGCTTTATCAACATATTCCCCATTATACCTCTAAATTTTTCATTTATGTCATTTTTTAATTACTGCCGGAAATTATTATAATTCAATATTTTAAAAGTGTTTTCTGAACAATAGTAATTTTTGAGTTGTGCCATCGTTGCAGCAAATTATCGATATATAATTCGTTAGCCTGCTCACTAGAACAACAGAAAAAAGAACGGCGTTCAAGCTACGACTGAACCGCAAAATGTATATGTAAAATGTTTTTTTGCCAGTGTTAAAATAAAGAAGGAAATAGTTTACTGTCAGTAGAGATTTTATTTTTTCAGGCATTTTTACAAGCAGTGTAAAACACAAATATGTAAATGTTTATGCCTCTGTAATGATTAGCCGTTGCCGCATGGCCTACTGTCTTGAGTTGTAGAGGTACCTGGTGAAAATATGATCTGTATGTAAAGCGAGATCGTTGCGGAGTTATAGATCGCGATAATCTTTCATGAATTCGATGAACTATTCATTATTCTTCCCGGATCGAATGTCTAGGTTGAAGTTGACGGTGAACAGGATGGGCTGCTCATATAGTTTTCGCACTATGGTGATTTTAAAAGCGTTATCTGAATTTGGCTTATTTACACATGTTAATGTTCAGAATGAACTACGGATGAAAAAATCGGCGTACAACTTTTTAAGTTACAGCAGTTTTTCGGGGGCAAAAAACGTCGGCTTTTGAAATAACGCCGCCATTTTGTTATTTTTCAACCAAACTTTTTCTTTTTAGTTCATTCTATAGCGGCTTTGATGTTGATTAAAACCCCGTTTTTTTTTGTTTCAGACTTTTCTGAAAGCAGAAATCCTGCCCACCGTGATATTTTGGTGTTTTTTTAAAAAAATTCTAGCAGACGACGCGGTTCCAAAAAAAATTAAAAATTTTTTTTTTTTGTATAGTTAAATACTAATAAAACATATGTGCAAAGGTTAATTAAGATATGTCTTCGTTTTCATTTAAAAATTTACATTAAAAAAAAAAAAATTGAAATTTGAAGGTGCTATGTCCCCTTAACTAATTTTAGTGCAAGTTGTAAACCAACCTCACTAAATCTGACTAGAATTTAGTTGAGTTTAGTAATTGTGAAGATTTTAAATAAATTTGATAGGGTTTAAACAAGGGGGTTTTTTGTTTTAATGTACAAAAGTAAATCCAATATCCGTATAGAGATTGTGAAAAATCGTTTCGTTTTTTCAGTCACTTTTGGCAGTGATACTGATAAGTGAGAACCATAAGTTGTAGTCATAAATTAAATTTTAATTAATTTTCAATCTCAGTTTTAAGTAAGAAATCCCCAATGTTAATAATTACTTTCTAGTATATTAATGTTAAGACTGATTATAGTCTAAGAGCTGGTAGACAATTTTGAGTAGGTATTTGAGGCAGCACGAAAATTTGTGTGACACCTTTTTAGCAATGTCTAAACTCAAAATCAAAGACCTGGCTGAAGAGTAGCGGGGCAATTGTCAACCCTTGAATTTTTTAAGTTACGATTTTTTTTTTTTTTCAAAAAGTGTTCTTAAGGCATTTTGAAATTTGAATACTTTTTAATTTAGTATTTAATAAAATATAAAATAAAAAAGCCAGATCATTTAGTCGGGTCTAAAATGTTGCCAGGCGGCTTCAAGGTGTGTACATGCTCCAATTCTGGTGAAAAAATGTACACCACGAAGTTAACAATTGTTTACTATTTTTCATATTGAATTTTTTTTTATTGGTAACCCTGGTCAACTTTTTGTTCTAGTTAATTCAACTCATACAGCTAACTTCGCGGTGTACATTTTTTCACCAGAATTGGAGCATGTATACACCTTCAAAGTAGAATTTCGTAGATTTCTAAAAAATATAGTTCAGGCAAGCTAAGACTTGGACAGAATAATACCGAAAAAAACATATTTTGAAAAAGACAGGCCATTTTAGGACTCTCTACCTGCCAGGTGGTTGCGAATTTTGTACATGAGTGCGAGTAAGTGACGCTATGGGTAGGTTGAAATGTGAGAGAGAGCGTATATCGACGACCGGCTGAGTATGAAGCATACTGCGGTGTGATTGGCTCTTGCAAGACCACATGACATAATAGGCATGCAGCTATCTTAGATGAACTACGCTATTAAGCTATTAAGATGAACTACGGCGACGATTTGCTGAAACGAAGATTTGAAATAAGAAAGAAACTAAAACAATAACTAGGATCAACATTTTGATTCAAAAACCAAAAATTAGTTCCATTTTTATTGTTGCTTGGAATAGGTAAGATTTTGCGTGATTCAATTCGGATTTGGGTCGGATATGAGTTACAAAAATTATTTGAATCAGGTTGCTTTGTAATTCATTTAAAATTAAATCCAAATCAAATTGGATCAATTTGATTTTACTCACTCAATTTTGAAGGTAATATTTTTTTTAAAATCAATAGTCCAGTCATTATAAACATTTGGAAATGCAAATGAACCGAACTACCATAATTGTATATATTGTGTAAGGGAGGGGGGGGCTTAGAAAAGCTTAACTTAAGATTTCCTAGTTGCATTCTCTTTCTTCACCATCTCGAAAAAAGGGGTAAATTTTGTTTTTTTGCGATAACTCGGCTCTTCATCATTGTACGAAAATTGCGATTATATGTATACATTTTGTTGCTTTCTTCACGCTCTACAATTTAGTTTATGTGAATTTTTCACCTACCGTTGATCGTTGTTGAGGTATCGAACGTGAAAGTAAAAAATTAAGAGATTGAAACTTGTTTTTTGCTGTTTTCTCCTTCCTCGTAATACATATCGACAAAATTTCTACTATCAAACTTGTAGAGCATTTTAATACTTGCAATGCAGGGACGAAAAATTTGGTCCTATAGGGCTTTTTTCGAGTATACATATATGAAAAGTACTTCGATACTTACGTATGATCAACATTTCAGTCCTTTCGAAAAAATATTTATGTATATTCAATTTTTTCTGTAAACGTCAGCAGGATTTTTCAAAAATACAAAATAAGCATTTAACCCTTTAACTGAACAATCCTAAGAACACGAAAAAAATGAATAAATATAGTTTGTCACTTTTAGAGACATCTATCGGTGAAATATGTCAGCACATCAAAAAATTAAAAAAGTACTTTGAAGGTCGATTTAGCCCTCTGTTGCTCAACATTTTAGAATTTTAGAATTTTCGTCAATTTCATCCCTGCAGTGCAATGAAGTTTTTTTATTTGTTTTCTCAGTCAGTTGTCTCGAAACTTACGAAGCGAGCGTATACGTACTTAAAAAAAGTGTTTAAAAAAAAAATGGGTGATTGTTTTATTTGCAACAAAACTTTGATTCAAGACATTTATGTGGCTAAGAAGGAAGCTGTTCAGACTCTTGTAGTGGCGAGCGGGAAAAGAGAATATGAGAAACATCAATGTATGTTACAAACTGTCGATTCAGTGAGTGTTCAGAACGCGTGCTATAAAAAATACAGCAAAGAACGACTAACGTCGTTTGCCTCTCGACGAAGTAAATGTGAATGTGCATCGGAATAACCCGAAGAACAAACGCAGCTCCAACCTGCTTTTGATTTTATAAATAAATGCTATTATGTGGAGAAGCAATTTACGATCAACATAAATGGTGGATACACAAACGGACAATTATTAATTCGCTAAACGACAAATCAATGAAAGAAAATATTATGCAGCACATTGCTGGACGCGACAATGATTTTGCCCTTTCAATCATGGAGCGTATTCAGCATGCACCTGATCTCTTGCCACAGGAGCTCGATACCATCACGCATGCATTTCTCGTGTGTACTCACTACCTACCAAGAACATTAAGAAAGGACGACCTACTGGGAACAAAGTAGACGAGGCCATGGAGGAAATTTACTCTTTTAGGAAAGAGAACTTTCTTTCAAGGGACAGAACCAAGATAACTTTGTACAAATACTTCGCTCTTATTTTGCAAAAGTCGGAATCGAAATTGAACAGGATTTTGAGGACGCTGTTACTCTGATCCTAACTACAGCAATTAAAAAAGCATCGATTTATGACTCTGTTGAAATCGTTGGCGAAAACTTCGACCTTTTGGTTTTAATCAGTGGACTCGCGCAGCACAAAACAAATATATGCTTCCGAAAACCAGCAAAAGGAAATACACCCGGAAAACTCTATTCTCCGACTAGTATGTTAAGTCCGTTCTCAACAACATACATTTCCTTCAAGCTTTTAGCGGTTGCGATACCACATCGTCATTTTTTAATATTGGCAAATTAAAATTTTTCAAAATTCTCGAAAAGCATACGGAGCTACAGTCATCGGTGGAGCTATTCAAACAAGGAAAAATCGATCCAGAGGTTCTGACTTCCAACCATGATGGAGAAAAGAGTTATCGCAAAAAAACAAAATGTACCCCTATTTTCAAGATGGCGGAGAATGCAACTAGAAAATCCTGATCGAAAATTGCAAGTTAAGCTTTTCTAAGCCCCCCCCCCCCCCCCCCACCCCACACAATATATATAAATCATCCAGACTACAATTTTACAAAATTATTCTATTGTGGGTTGTTGTTTGAAGAGATTTTTTTGAGAAAATTATATTGTAACGTTTTTAGATAACGACTCAACATTTTATATTTTTTAATTGATGTGTAAATCTTGGAATATTTAAATAATTTGATTTAACCATTTCAGGAAGCAATTAAATATTTCAAAACGATTCGTTTAATTATTAATCAACAGTCAGACATATAAAGTATTATAAAGTGTTTTAATCAAACTGTGCCCAAGTAATCAAGTATACTTGTAATTATAATAATGCAAATAACTTTATATATGTGCACTCGTAAAATTATATAAAAATTTAACGTGATTTAGGTAGGTCACTTCTAAACAATAAAATAAATGATTGTACATTTTTGATTTAATTTGTTAAGTTCTAACGGTATTTAAATAAATACTTAAAGACGAATTTAATTACTAATTACTTTTTACATTTTCATATATGGTAAAAAATAATTACATATATTAATTGTCGTCGCATTTAATGTATATAAACATACAAATGATATATTCATATATTATGCAGTAGGGTATTGTATACCAATCAAAACATTGACATATTTCTCAGTCATTCAATTTTTTATTCTAAACTAACTTTCAATTTTCAACTTATAATTAATGCAATTATGTATATTTAAACAAAAATAATGAAACCAAAAATTGCATTTCCGTACAGTACAAAAAAATCGAAAGTTATTTAGTTACGAGTACAAAATTGCGTTTAAAATTATTTTTTTTCTACTGTCGGTTTATTCAACTTGAACTTGAATTTTCACGGTTTTTTTTAGTAGAAGAATTACACAATTTTTTTAGATTAATTTTTTGGAATATTTTTATGTTTTAAGAGTTAAGTAATTTCGCGTAAATCAAAAATAAAATTATTCACTTAATTTACTTCAATGTTAAAAATAGATTTTTAATATGTTTAATGCTTCGTTATTGCAGGAATCTTAAACCGTTTTCAAAGCGCAAGTATAATGAGATAACAAATTTAGAACAGTGGCATATAATAATCGTATTGGTTAATTTTGTCAGTAGCCTTGGTTTTTTATAATTGGTTTGGTATAAAAAATGTAAATTTGTTTCAAATAATTAGTAATTGTAAGAAATTTGCTTAAATCGCTTGATTGAAGTAAAATTCTATAAAGAGCTTACCATTCAATAAATTCTAATTATCTTCAATTCAAACCATACTCAAAATGAATGCAATTGGAAATACCAACCGCACCTGAATAGGTCTACAGTTTCTGATGTTCAACGAAGCTAGAACTTAATTTGCATTCTAAGTTTTCGATGTTAATGATTATTAGAAAAATAAAAATGTTTTATTGATTTAATTCGGGCTGAAAATATATTCAGACACCTCTAATCCCTGCGCTTTGAAATCTTTGAGTTTTCTCAAATTAAATTCCAGTTACTTTTTAGTTGATTTTAAGCAAATTATCAAATCAAATTTTACCGAAATCTTACTCACATTTTTTTAAAGCTGGTAACCCAAGTGAAATTTGAAGATTTATACGGATATTGAACCAAGTTTGAGTGAAGTTTAAATAGTCCTGGAATGACTGTCGGAGAACTAAATTGTAAAGAGGAGTGTTTTAATTAAGAGCAACAAATAATTTTGTAACACAATCTTGAAAGTTGATGAATTATAATAGAATTTTTGTTTGTTTTTTTTAAATTTCTGTAGACAAATTTCTCACGAACTTTTAATCGTGTAAATCAGCTTACAACTGATGATGTACGGTTCCAAAAGTGAAAGATAAATAATTACTGAAATTTAGCACCAAAAATTTAATAATAAAATTTGCATATAACACAGCTAACAGTATTAATAATATACATACAAATGGCTAATAATTACCAACGTGTAAAAACATTTAGACGGGTTGATTTTTAAAATAAATTTTAAATTAAATCAAGAAATACAATAAAACAAATTTTAAAATTGCGGCATTTTGGATATAGAACTTCTGAAGCTTATCGAAAATTAATGAGTCATTTCCGTAATTTTAAAATAATTTAAATTGTATATATAGAATTTAGGTTTTCTCTTTCTATACATAAATAATAATAACAATAATATTATGTGTACTTGAATATAACGCTTATTTTTAATTTAGTTTTTTTAAATAATACACAGTCTATCACCCATCATCCATCAGGATCTAATACTGATCATTTATTGATTAACAAATTATTTATTCAATTTCACGTATGATTAGTTCTATAAAAAAAATAAAGAAATCAATTTTTTTTTTGTGTTTAATCAAATTTATGTTGTACAAATATTATAGTAATAAAATAGTATCATTTCAATTAACTCATTAAGCACTATATAAACAAAATGATCTAATCAATTATGCTCTTCCAACACGCTTTTCTAATTAAAAACATAAAAAAGAACCCAATGTAATTCTTCTTCTCTATGTTTTATTAAATCTAAAAACACAATTAATCTTTATTGTAACGAATATGATAATCTTAACACCATAATAATTATGCTAGCACTTTTTATCTATACAAATTAAATTGCGTAAAAAAAAAATTGTTTACTTCTTTATTTACTAGTAATGCACACAAAAATTTCACTTTTAAAAATTTTATGGAAATATGAAAATTTCTAAGACATTTACGTTTTCTTATTCTTGTTGTCTAATTCAAACTTTTAATTTATCTCACTACATAGTTTTTTTTTTATCACAATGACCCAATTTTATACGATATTATTAGTTTATATTTGTATTTTGTAATTTAAGTTAATTTAATCGATATCAATTATGTTTTTTTGAATCCGAGGGAAACACGCGTAAAAAACACACACAAAATTAACAATTGAATTTAATTTAAATCAAATTTTCAATAAAATTTCCCGACAATTTACAAACACCAAACAAAACAAAAAAATATTAACAAAATTGTCGAGCAAGTTATAAACTCTTTACAGAATGAATTGTAAAATTAAACTGAATACTGAAATGTTTTTTTGTAAAGTTAAAAAAAAAAAAATATTATTGAATGAATAACGACATGATATGAATGATATGACGACGAGAGAACCCAAAAAGAAATAGCAAAACAAAAATAAAACAACGAAAAACTAAAACAACAAAACAAAATAAGCTTTGAAAGAAATGCTAATTGTTGTTGGTATTATTCTTGGTTGTAAGAATGCAAGCAAAAAATATAAATATCGTATAGTAAATCTTAAGTAGTGGGAATATTCATGTAGTTAGATTTTGTATATTTATATCGTATTAAGTAATTGATAAACTATTTATTTCAACTACATAGTTTTGCAGAACAATCTCTGCCAGTTAAATAGATGTATGAATCTATTAAATGGGTGCGGTGCAGTCGACCAGTGATTAGGATAGGCATTTTGTTCAAATTATTTGTATATGGCATGGCTCACCCCAAACACTTTTTTAACAAATTTTATTTTTAATATTAAACATTTTTTTTTAGAAAGGGGCGGGACCATGAAAGCCGGTCTTTCTTAATAAATGACCGCCAAAAATAATGAAACCGATTTATTAAGTTGCTATATATTTTGTTAAAATAGATCTAGTTTGGATGTTCGATTAGTCCTCAATTCTTCGTCTTCAAGAAAATTTATGTTTACAAAAAAAAGGGAAATACAGAAGGAAGTAATTGAGCCGTTTATTTTGAAAGTGGAATAAGTCAAATTTTTAAAAAATTGAGTTAACGTTATACAGCATGTAAAAGTATAGTGCACTTTCATATTATGTTACATTCTTGGCATTAACTGTAAAATAATTCCTAGAAATAGCGGTTAAAGAATGGATACTAAACGCTATTAATGTTTTGTTTATTATGATAGTGGGATAAGTCTCATTACATGCTTGTTCATTCGTGTAATGTCATAGTAACTAATAGTATGATGAGTATATTATAAATCTAGAAGGCCAATGCCTGCCAAAAGCAAACAAATATGACAACAACAACAACAATTTACATTTAAGATTTATAAGATTTTAGATTTATAAGAGATTCTTCTTATAAAATATACTACAAAATATCCTTGACTAGTGATGCAGAGTTTTATATTTTGGACTAAGGCTGTTTTCGAAACCGATACTTATTGGGTGTTTTTTTTTATTCATTCCATAGAAAGAACAGAAGGAATAGAATATTGATCACGTGACCTCGGAATATCCGTACGTAATGTAATAAAAGAACGGTTTGGAATAAATGGAATACATTTTTCATAGCACGATTTTTTTTTTATTTTGAAAATTAGGAAACAAGTTAAATTTATTAAATAAATAAATTTATTATTGTATAATTAATTGAAGTTGCAAATAATTTGTACGTGAAAACACACAATGCAATATTAATTTTAATTTATAAATCTTTAAAAAAAACTGGAATTTTTTGTATCCGCCAAGCTCTATTTACAACTATTATCATGTAATAAAACTAAAAATATTTTCAAAAATTTTAAAATTTAACACCTTAAATAATTAATTTTATCATGATTAATAATATCATTTTCCATAATATCTAAGATTTAATTCAATTTAATCATTTAAATTGTAAGCATCGCACATAATAACAAAACGTAAACGAAATTATTCTTTTTATTCTACCTTTCGATGTAGTACAAAAAAAATGCATTCTGAATATTCCGAATAAATAAAAGAATGAAGTAAAAAAGGAATAGAAGGAATGGAATGAATAAAAGATCGATTTAGATCACTTTCGGAATATCCAGAATGAATAAAAGAAAGCACCCATTGCTTATTTGACGCCATCTTAAATAAGTATGAAAAACCGTTCGAATTGATTTCACGTACTTATTTTGACAGCGGTAACAGAAACTTGTTTGTTGTCTAATTTTTTGAATAAAACATATTGCTATTCACAAAATAATAAACCAATTCGCTTTCATTTAGGCATATTTAGCAAGTACTCTTAAAATGATAATGTGTTTAATAAATTTTGATGACCTAAATAGATATTTGAATCAAATATTAAAAATCTGAAGGAATACATTTGTGTATTTTTACCAAAAGCAAATTTTCATTTATCACACTACCACAGATAACTATACCAGATGTCTTTCTTGTATGGCCCAAATTTACATAAGTGAATTCAAGCTAAGAAACGTAATCCAACTGAAATCTAACCCAACGAAAAATAGGCCGATGCATATTTTCATCCTTTTCTTGTTTATTATATGATTTAAAACGACCATATGATTTAAAAAAACTAAAAACCAAAAACCAAAACAAAAGCCTTGTCTTGACGACAAAATTAATTATAGTTCTAAAAATAATTTTAAGATCATAATTTGGAGTTATCGTCTTGCTCTTGACGGTAAAAGTAAACTACTACCCTCCCTCCTTTCGTCAAATGCGCAAACTAATTATATTTTGTTATTGTTATTATACGTCAAATTTTGAAATAGGCGTCAATGAATGTTATTTACTTTTAGCACTGAAGCGAATTTGTAAAGCTTTTTAATTTGTATTTGAAAAAAAATTAACAATCCAAAAAATCAAGAAAAAAAAAATCGAAGAGTTTTATTTATTTCTAATCAGTGAATGTTTGACCCTGCAAAATAAAATAAATGCGCACATACACAATAGAAAACAGAAAACATTAATTTTTTAAATTGTTTGACAAATTGATCGAAGCGATCTACCCGTATTTTCCGAGAAGTAGAAGTAGTTCCAATTAATTATGGATATTTAGGATAATTAATTATAGTACTAAGATGTACTAAAAACGGTTAAATTATGTTCGTATTTTACAATAGCTGTGTAATATTACACTGCTAAATCAAATTATGCTCTAATTAATTATTCCGTCAAGACAAGGCTAAAGTTGTAAATGCTATAAGTGAAAAAATAGGCGCATTTTATTTGCCCAAATTCGTGAACTCGAAGAAACGCAAAGCATTTACAACTTTGTTTTGGTTTTTATTTTTTATTTTTTTAAATCATATTAGTCGTGCGTAAAATAAAAAAGAAAAGGATGAAAATATGCATCGGTCTATTTCTCGTTGGGTTAGATTTCAGTTGGATTACTTTTCATATCTTGAATTTACTTATGTAAATTTTGGCCATACAAGATAGACAAGTGGTATAGTTATCTGTGACACTACCTTAGACAAATTTTTTTACACAAATTCAAAAACAATTTAGATTTGTTTGTAAGAAAGAGGTAGATAATAAGTCACCGATACGTCTTATTTGAATAAGTTAGGTTCCACAAATAAGTATTCGTTTCGAATATTGGCTCTAAAGAATTACTGACATTATACTCAAGTGGATGAGCGATCAGAATCGCGAGATATAAAGACATGATGGATTTGCTCCTATATATTCCACCTGTTCATCATGGATATTTTGAAGACTTAAAAAAGTCAGATCAACTTGTTGAGGAGTTAAATGAAATCCAAACCAATCAAATTCATTATAACTTTCACTTTGGATGTCAATTATAATGTAAAATTCTCTTTAATGAATAAAATCAAATTATTAAAACAAAATTATTTTGAAAGTAGAATAAGTCATTTGCAATACAAAAAACTCGTCTTTTATCAAGCCTTATTATGAAATTTAACACTTTAGCTAAAAGTAGTTTAGTATAATAATACTTATCATAAATGCAAACACTTTAAACAAAAGTTGTATTGATTTTTTTCATAACATGAAAACAGAAATGTTTAATTATCTCAATATTAAGAAAACATGACTTATTCCACTTTCAAAATAAACGGCTCAATTGATGGAAAGTAAATGAAACAAGATATTTTTTCTTTTCGCTGGTGCTACATCCCATACAGGATTTGGTCGCTTCATGATGAAGTTACGTAATTATTTTTTTTAACGGATAATGAGTGGTTAATTCATTGATCCTACATTAACAAGTCGTAATTTTTTCATCACCCGCCGGGAATCGAACCCGGGACCTCCGGAGCTTAACGAAGAATGCTAACCACCGTACCACCGGGAGCGAAAGAATAATTAATGGAAAGTAAAATGTTAATTAATGGCTAGAGTATAAAATTGTAATATAAAAACATTTTTTTCAGACAAACCCTTTTAAAAAAAATTGGGTCTATCCGACTGCTCGGACGACACTTCTCCCAGAAAGCATTGTCACGACGTTTCTTAAATTTGGAGTCCTCTTCCGCAATATCACAGACTCACAAATAATGTTACATTATTTAGCACTGACACGTATTGAAAGCAGCAAAGTCGCATTAGCCATTTTTCATCTTCTACCTCTAGCAATTAGATCTAATTATACAACTCTGGTATACCGTTGAAAATCCTTAAGAATTTAATTTACTTCATTCAGAGAGCATCCACAATGTTTAAAAATGTATTGGGTGCGTGAATTAATTCTTAGACTCGACATATAGATGTCGCTACGTGAGATTGCGTATAGCTTGACAAGCAATTCCAATTGCATTTTGTAGCTGTCACAATTGTCAATCTAATTCAGAGCAGACAGTGTTATTTTTCATATTACGTCATTTTTTGAAATCGATTTAAAATGGATCGTGATAAGTTGTTTTTTCGAGGGATTCTTCTTTTCTTTTTTGATTCCAAGAAAACTGCCGCTGAAGCTCACCGATTACTTTCTGATACTTATGGTAATCAAGCTCGATCGGGAGCAAGCTGTTTCAATTGGTTTCATCGATTCCAAAGTGGTCATTTTGACTTGACAGACAAAGAACGGCCAGGTCAGCCAAAAAAGTTTGAAGATGCCGGATTACAAACATTATTGGATGAAAATGCATGTCAAACGCAAAAAGAACTTGCAATGCAGTTAAACATTGACCGATCAACCATTTCTCATCATTTGCACGCAATGGGAAAGATTCGAAAGCTAGGAAGATGGGTCCCACATCAACTGTCCGAAAATCAATTGAGAGCACGAATTGAAGCATGCAAAAAAAATATTGCTGAGTACAAAAAACATAGATTTTTAAATCGAATTGTTACTGGCGATGAAAAGTGGCTCTATTACGACAACCCCAAACGTAAAGCAGCTTACGTCGATCCAGGCCAAGCAGGACCATCGCAGCCAAAACGAGATATTCATTGCGATAAGGTTATGCTGAGTATTTGGTGTTACCAGAAAGGTGTGGTGTATTATGAGCTGTTAAATCCAAATAAAACGGTTACAGGTGATCGCTACCGACGCCAACTGGACAATTTGGCACGTGCATTAGACGAAAAACGGCCAGCAATAGCGAACAAAAGCTATAAAGTTTTGTTTCATGATGACAATGCCAGACCACATTACCTCGGTAAACAGATAAACAAATTTATATTACACCTTTTTGTCAAAATGACCCCCACGCAATGCTTCAATCAACTTCAAATTTTGTGAACAAGTGGATGATGAATTCAAATTTACCATCAACATAACAAAAAAATCGTCGGTCCCGTTTTTGAGAAAATCTGTTTGGCAGTTTTCTCTTCCACTGCAACCCCCTAAACACTATACTCGAATGGACCTAAAAATCTATCTTTGTACTAAATTTCGAACAAAACTATCACTATTTGTGAGAATCGGAGGCAAAACAAAAATAATCAAAATGTGCGACTGAATTACGGAAGGACGAAGACGATATTTTTCTGATTGGTGTTTCAGGGTCCTGGTAACCGAATTCGCCGAGAGAAATGTGGGAATCTATAACAAAATTGTTTTCGCGATTACTTACCCAATATACATAACTTCGTTATACATAGTAGGAAAAGTAAAAAAAAGGGTTCGTCTGAAAAAAAAAAAAAATATTGATAATTTTCAAACGATTTAAGAAGGAACGAACTAGCAATTGCAACACTTGGCGCTAATGCTCAATACCTGATTAAAAATAATTTACTTTAAACATGTCGCTCTCGGGCAAAAACAAATAGCTTGTGACGAATTCATCATATTTGGGAGCTGGATTGGCGTCTATTGGAGGGGGCGGCCAAAGTTTCAGCTCCGCAACCTTCCGCTATGGTGCGCATCACGTGAGATGTTCTGGTCATATATTAGGATGCTGAATACGTGTCGCAAGTGTACGTGCTACCTCCTCGTGGTAACCACTGGTAACTGAGTCCATTTGGCACATTTTTGGCCATTTGGCACAGGCTAAAGTACGGTGCCAAAGGAGAAACAGTTGACAAAAAACCCTAATCTAACGTGGAACAGCCTGTAGTAAAGCTGGGTGACCTACAGGCGACTTTCCATTCCCAGCAACTCGTAAGAGTAAAATCAAAACGGTGGACTGGGCAATGCTACCGTCTTTCTAACAGAAGTACATGATATAGTAAATATTTAGAAGGCAGAGCAATGAGCCTAGATTAGAATGTATCGCTTACCGGCCGGCAGTATTACCAGGTTCATTAAGAGCCTGTATATAGACTGGGCGGATAATTAAGCACGATTCAAGCATAAAAGATCTTTTAGGTCGCAGTGCGAGGTGGCCGAACGCCAACATGTCCCTTCAATATGAATAAGAAACATATTTGGAAATAGTGACAAACAATTTTTGGTATTTGTCGCAGGGGATATCTTAACTTGCACGGGACAGCCCTTACTACCAATATTGAAAAATGTTCCAACAAACCAAAATATTCCTTGTCCTTCGACCGATTTGAGGGTTAAAAAATTTGTTACGTGAAATATTTCTATAAGTTGGCCTATTGATTTCAGCGTTAGCGTTTCGAAAAATTGGAAAACTTTCATTTTATAATGACCCTGTGTGGTATAAGCACGCGGCAGCAAGAAAATTAAGTTTGACGTAAAAACTCCTAAACTAAATATTTTGATTCGCCAAAATACGTGTGAAGCAAGATAGTATTTATAGTTGAAACATTCTGATCATAGCAATTTTTCTCTCACTTATCGAAAAATTATAGTAAGGTCAAAATTAATAAGTTTCCAAATTCCTAACTTTTCAATTCTACATTTGAAATTTTAATCTGAAATTACTTTGTCGGATTTTTCTTAATTAAAACCAAATTAAACTTTAATTTACTTATACTGAATTCTCGAAATATGGAAACTTTGACAATATTTAAAACATTTAAAGAATCGAATTTTTGATACTCGTACAAGAAGTTTTTTAACCAACTTAAAATACTAATTTTGTTATCAAAATTTGAAATTTAATTTAGAAAGTTGAAATTTTCCATAAATCGAAATTTTTAAATCAAATTTGACAAACTGGCATGGAAATTTCAAACCGAATTAAATAAACTTTTAAAATACGGCGCAGTGCTTAATAAAGACCTGCACGGACTAAAATATTTCATTTGTACCCGAACCAACCCGAAGTACAAACGGCCCGACCCGACCCGAGCCCGATGTGTCATTTTACATTTTTACCCGAGCCCTGATTGATTATTTGTCATTATTACCCGAACCCGGCCCGACCGGAACTGAATTTTATTCTCATTTCGCACCAGTCTGAAAGAAAATTTACGTTTACGTTTACGATTTACGTAAATAAATTAAAACTTTTAGGAATTTACCAAAGCAAATACTGAAATAAATAATTAGGCCGGCCCGAGCCCGACCGAGGGGGATGACCCGAACCCGAATATAATATCTTCATACCCGATCAGAATATCGGGTCGGGCCTAGGCCCGACGGGTAAGCCTGAGCCCGTGCAGGTCTCTAGTGGTTAAAGCTGCGGCGGTTTGATCGGGAGGTACAGGGTTCGAATCCCTATATGGCCGGGATGCAAAAGGGACTTTTCATCATCTGATTACGATCGGTGATGACGATGAACACATCTGTGACCTCCTGTTGAGGCTGAGAGTGCGGAATCCATGAGCCGACTCACTTTTCATGTCAGTACTATAGGCTGGCATGAATCAATGCAATGTGTACATGGTCTACGCAAAAACTGGTCTTTAGCTGTATGTCATCGATTTGGCTAAGTATTGCGTAAGGTACAAATAAACACAAATAAATAAAAACAAAACTTTTAAAAGGACAAAATACCTACATTTTTAAAGCCAATTTTATAAATTTTCTGATTTCTAAATTTCTACCATTTAATTTAAATTTCGCTTCTAAATTTCTTATCATTAACATCATATTTAGATATTTTTAATTTCGAATTACTTTAATATTTGTAACCAAATGTTGGAATCGAATTATTGTTATTTTTAAAAATAAAAAAATTTGAAAATTTCGAAAAATCGAAAAAAATTTAAATTTGCCACATGCAATTTTTATAATTCGAAATTTTTAAATAATTTTTTGATTGTTTTTACTCAAATTTCAAATTATGGTGTAATCCTCGAATTTAAACATTTGACTTTAAATTTAATAAAGAATACCAAATAAAAGGTTAAAATTGATAATCAAACCTTAGGCTTCAACGAACGTACACGTACTCATAATAGAAATTTCAATCGAAATTGTTGAAATTTGAGAATAAGGATTTTTTGAATGATTGATCGATTGATTCGTGCAATCTGACTTGGTCTCAAACTCTATCAAGTCTTTAGCGTTTATTTAAACCATAATCTTGTACCTGTTTTAAACAATAAGAATGCACATGAAATAGTTCAAACTATATGTGAAGTCGATGGAAAAGCAACACTAAGAAGTGTTTTTCGACCAATTTGTGAAAACAGGCGAAATTCACCTATGTCAACTATCATTATAAAATTTAGGATGAGAGAAAACAAGTTGTTCTTCTACCATAAATATATAAAGGTTGGCAATTTAAACCTTTCGCATATCGAGCTTCATTCTGCTATAAGGATTTACTGTAATGATGGTTTCACGAAATACAATTCAACTGTTCTTCACCATGCTAAAGCTCATGAAAAACAAAACAAAAATCAAAGTGACAACAAAAAAGGAGCGTGTTTTGGTAACATTGCTAAATCAGTCATTGCAAATCGCCATTAAATCGATTGAACATTTGAATGTGTTAGTCAACCAACATCCACAATATTCTTCATCGTCTAAACAGGTTACAGATAAAATTCAATTAACACCAGCAGAAATCTTTCATCGATCAAAAAATACTAATTTTGTTGGCCCAACTCGAAATCAGCTTAATATTGCCCTGACGTCATCACCATCAGCAGTTGGAGGAAAAATTGATGGTGAGAATCTTCTGAAACCAATAGTGCAAGTGAATCTGTATATAAATTAAGGTCACATAAAGGCTTGTTATCTACTGTTATCTACATAATTTTATTGATTTCTTATTTTTGTTTTGTTATTGAATTCATTGAGTGGTATAGTGATTATTATTAAGTCATGTTTTTACTATTATGTATTACGATTGTATTTTTTATGTTTTTATGATGCACTTTTTTATTTATTTTTAGGTTCGCTTCGGAAATTAGGTTGGATGTGCATACAGAGTATAATACCCATATTTTTCACATCCATCGCTACATTAAATACATCCTTTTAGTTTTTACTGAAAGTTGTATTCACCGACACCGCCAAATATAAATAATGTTGAGTGATACCAGAGATTTGTGCATGAACACATTGAACACTAATATAGTCCTCAAACCCGCAATTAAATTTCAGCCAAGGGATTTTAATATGTACAGGCCATTTTAATGCTAATAGTATTTAAAAAAAACATAAATTGGACGAATTATGGGTATACATTAATTCGTAATGATCGTACAGTGAAAACTCATGGAGGAGCAAGTGTATATGTACAAAATGGGCTTCACTATATTACTAAATCAGACATCTCACATACAGATTTTATTTTAATTGAAATCTCTTTTGGGGGTTCTAAAATGTTGATAGCTTTTTATCGCATATTTTAGATATAGAATTTCGATGCTATTGTTTTATTTGGTTATTTTAATATTAACGTTCTGATGGATGAGTAATAATTTTAAAGATTTTTTAGAAACTTTCGACTTGTCAATTGTTAATGTTGAACCAACCCATTTTACTGGCAATAGTTCTACGCAGCTTGATCTCATTATTATTAACAAACCAGAGAAAATGATCCGTGTTAATCAGGTAAGCGTGTTAGGTAAATGTATATTTTAAACATATCAATTCTGCAGAATTGTTTGCTGATGTTCATCGAACTAATTGGCCTCTTGTGTATAACTGACCAAATGTGAATGATCAAATTAATTATTTGAGCAAGTGTCTACGTACCTTATACCATAATCATGGTCCACGAAGGAAAATCAAATTTAATTCTAAAAACTTTCTGGCATGGTTTAATCCAGAGTTGGCCATAGCACTTGTCGAATGTGACTTAGCTTATCGGCATTGAAAAATCACCAGGTCAAATGAACCAATAGAATTTGCAGAGATGCTAAACGCTCCTAGTTTAATAAAATGTTCCTACCTAAACTGCCACAGAAAACGATTTGGAGAATTTAGCTGATTTAGGAGTGGCTGATCGTACTAGTAGCAATAATATTTTTAATTCTGATGAAATGAACGAGTTTTACAACGCTGCTTTTTTCCTAAAAACAAAAATTAATTATAAACTAAGAAATAATCTGATGCTTGAGCTAAATAAATTCTCCGTGAACGGATCAAAGGAATGAATTTTTAGCCGGAATCAGTGATTTAAATAATATTCACACATTTTTAATTTTTTTTTTAAAAACACTTGTTAAATATATCGCAAAATTTTGCGAAATATTTAACAAGTGTTTTTAAAAAAAAATTTAAAAATTTGTGTATTAAGTGTGTTTCGCCAAGTGCCTACGGCAGAAAGTGTAAAAAGTATTAAATAATATTGTTTAACTAAATTATTGTTAATTCGAATCGAATAAATTTTTTTGGACAAGGAATTTTTCTTCACCATTTTTCACTAAAAATGAAAGTGGATGAATCATTATTTACAACTTTAAATTTATTTTTCTTGTACAATTAACCATAAAAGGTATTAGTTAATGGAAGATGTCAAAATTGCTTAACTTAAAATGCTTTTTTTTATTTTTTATGATAATTTTAATTTGTAATCACTAATTAATGTAGTAATGGTCAGCATGCTTGCTTTAAGCTCCGGAGGTACTTGGTTCGATTCCCGGCGGGTGATGAAAAAATTACGGCTGGCTAATATAGGATCAATGAATTAATCATTCATTATCCGTTAAAAATAATGATCACGAAACTTCATAATGAAGCGGCCAAATCCCTCTATGGGATGTAGCGCCAGCAAAAAAAATAATAATGTAGACTAATAACAGTATACTTAGAGTATACTGTTACTTATTGTACCAGGGGATGACCGATACAATTTAAAGAAGCCCTACACATACTGAGCTGGGAAATTTTTATTTATACAATCAATTCAAAGAACACGGTTATTAATTTTTCGATTTTCTAACTTTTTTCTACGATACCGAAGATTCTTTACACATATAAAATATGATATTTAATTTTACTAACATAATTAAGTTTTTTCGATCCGTAATTGTTTAAAATGTGTATTGTCATCGACAGCAAGAATATATGCAAAGTTTGATAGAAGTTAGTGAAAAATTGATTGTAAGATTTGACCCAAACAAAGGATTGAAATAATGTAAATAAGTGTTAAAAAACGAAATTCGAATAACATGGCATAACAGCAAGAATAGAATTTAATCTTAAACATATTTTTCCATCTGGTCATTCTTAAAATGATAACATTTTATTTTAATATTTGTGTTCAAACTGCAAGCGGTTTATGATCGAAATTAAAACCATTTTACTTTTTAATTTTTCAAGAAAAATATGAAACAATTTTGATTGGGGAAGCAAGGCAATTTGCAGATGGCCAATTAAAGTAATTTTTAGCCGTCCTTCCTTAATTTGGGTGTTGATAAGTTATGACGCTAACAGCGAATGATGAAGGAGGGCGTGCCGAGTCATCAGATCACATAAATTAAACTTGGAAATAAACAAACAATTTTCTAAAACTTCCAGTAAATATGTATTTGTTTGCTGTTACAGAAGTATTAAATTAAATGTTCACTTAAACCAAATTACAATCAGTTATTTAATCAATTTAATTTTTTTGATTAATTCAGCATTTAAATTTTCCGCGTCTACGTCCCAAGTTTCGGCATCATTATTAAGGAAACTAAGGCAAACTAGCAGATTTTAATCGAATTTTATAGCATACATACTACAACTACATATCGGGCAGGGCATATGATCGACACAGCAAAAGTGCCAAAAAAAAGATGGCCAACACAACCACAACGCCAACAACCTATGGCCGACACTCACAGGCGGAATTTAACAAAACACGTGTTAATTCTAAAAAAGAGAAAACTTAATTTTGAAAATCAGACCTCATTGTGGTGTAAATTGTTTTAGGGTAAATTTGGGGGAAAAAAATGTAAAACTCAGAACGCGTTTTGGTGGAGTTTCAAAATTAAATTTTCACTTTTTCAGAATTTACACCACAGCGCAACTTTTGGTTAGCCATACTGTTAAAAGCAGGCCACAATAGTTATTGTTTAAGTCAATTAAAATTTAATTAACGTAAACAGTTCAAAAAGTGGATGAGTTAGGATAGAGAAGAATATTTCGGTGCAAGCTTTTACCGCTTATAAATTCGTGAGAGGACAGATGGAATTTTAACGATGAAAATATTTTGTCGGTTGACTTGCTGATGGGCATTTGTGGCGCTTGACGTTGTGACATGCTAATCATTATAAATTGGGTATAACATACAAGATTGTAAATTTGTATTGTTCGTTTCAATAATATACCATAAATTTCTTATGCAAGTGGATTTTGGTATTATTTTAAAATAGGCATCTTACTAATATTTCACAAACCGTTGTATTTTATATTTTAAAACAAACCCCTTAAAAATTTATTTTGCTTTCATTTTATTAGTATGTTGTTAATAATTTAAAATATATTTCTTTATTAAATTAGCAATGTAATAAATACTAAATTGCTAAATAGGCAGCCAAAATAAATCGTCATAAACCCTGAAATATCAGATGAAGTGATAATTTGTGGTTGTGATTTTATTGTAAAAATAAATTAAAATTAAGTATTTTGTGAGTTGAGTTAATAAAATGGATAGCGCTACTGTTATGCACAATATAAGATTTAAGTGATATTTTGAATAATAATTAATGCGAAACGAAACAAGCTTTTATCTTATTTATGGTTGATCTTAACATGAATCTGATATTACTTAAATTAGCGTGTCTTTAAAAAATTGTCAAGCCAAGAGTAATTTGTAATATGAATTCTACTAAGTAGGGAATTTCAATAACATGATGGATGGACTCTGGTTATATGCATTTATACACTCCGGTTCAACATAACCAGAGCAAGCAGTATATTTTTAATTTGACGTCGCATAACTCGAACTCCAATAATCCTTCGCTATTCTCATTAAGTTGACAAGTAGATATTGAAGCAGGCTTTTTACATCAAACAAAAAGCAAATTAAAATGTCGCGAAATTCTCAAGATTGGCTCGAGTAACTCGTCACAGTGCATTTAGGAAGTCAGAACATCGTGACTGAAGATATAGCAGATGTAACGTCTCGTCGGTGATCCAAACGTTCTAGTTTTAATAAATTCCAACGATCATTATAAGGTGGTTGAATATATTAATGTATTGACTTAGTAGATAATCCACGAAGGGCCTACGAAATTGGTAACGATCAGAAAGGTATGAATCCAACCACTTATTAGGGATTAACTGACAATCTACTTTATCCAGCTTATCGATAAGAATCAAAGGTCAATTTTATCGAAAGCCTTTGAAAAACCTTCGAAAAATCGGTGTTGCCTATCTTCTAGTCTACTATATAAATGTCCACAAAAAGAGCCTAGATTAGTCACTATAGACTTACTCGGATAAAACCCATGTTGAGCACGGGAAATTAAAAGTTTGTGCATGAAAAAAAACAAGAATTTCTGTACCATGGATTCGAAAAGTTTTGGTATGGCAGCGAATACACACCATAGTTGCTGACTTCACTTTTTTTACCAGGTTTAAAAATCGGAGGAATAAAAGATAATTTCCAGGGATCAGGAAAAATCCCAGTTCGAAGGCCCAGTTCGAAGGGCTAAACTCTCTGCAAAATTCTTAATAAGGATAAATGGAAAACTATCATGATCTGCCCCATTAATACCATCAAGTTGAGATAAACCATCATAAACTTCTGCTACCGTAACCTTCTAAAAATAAAATCTGAGCTATCGCGGTTAATTAAAGGCTTGTTACGTGACACAAGGACCTCCTTTTTACCATGTAAGAAATTCAAGAAATTTTTTGGATTGGAAGTCAATTCATCCACGATTTGCAAAATGTCGTTATTGTAAAGAATCAGTTTGAAGTTTTAAACTCCCTACAAGCAATGTTGGAACTAATCATAATCGACAAAGAAACATAGTCAACATGTCTAAAATCGAAATGAAAAGAATTACTGGAAGTACACGTAATGTTGTAATTCTCTTGGAAAATATACATCATAATTAGAGTATGATAAAGACTCGCACATCCAGTAAAATCCTCACACTGCGAAAGCTCCAAATACATAAGGTCAGTTGAAAAAACCGAATCGAAAAATTTGCCTCGACTATTGCTTATTCGGCTCAACTACATCAAAGTTGTACTAGCAAATAATCAGTGAATGCTAATCTTTTTTAATCGAAAGCAGAGGCCGTGAAAACTCCATCAACATCAATTCAAGTAATATCAGGAAAATTGAAGTCCCCAGTAACCATTAGTTGTCCACCAACACAAACCAATGGCGAATCAGGAGAATTGATAAAATTAATAATTCCAAGATAATATTCGAAAGTATAATCCGTAGGGAAAATATACAGCAACCTGGAGGATAAAGGAACTGGCTACATAAATAAAGCAATAACTTCATAAATTGCATGTAATGAGCTCGTCCGAAATCGAACAGCGATCAGCACACCTTCTCCCTTCAGGCTGGTACAAAAATCATGTGGATCTTTCCTGTCAATGACGTAGATGGGTTGAAAATATTCTTCCGAATGGAAATTTTTAATAAGCCATGTTTCAGAAATAATAATCACATCGTAATTATTGTCAAGAACGCCAAATAAGAATAATTTAGCGTTACCTCGAGTTATAGAGCCGTTGTGGTAATACAATGAGGTAAAATTAGTTTGTCTGGAGCTAATAGACACGAGCATCCTATTTGAAACTGGATCACTTAAATCCCGGGAGAGTTGAGACTAGTGCAGCTGATATTCGAAATTTTACATTTCAGGCCTTACGAATTTAGTACCTTATCACGAAGATCAACATTAATTCCTTTTAAAACAAAGGTATTCCAAGTCATGAATATCTCTTGTTTTCGCAATCAGCCATCTGTTAGCAAGGGCCAAAACATCATCCTCAGTAGTTAGAGGGTCAATTCTGGATAAATGGAGCTAAAAATTTCGATGCAACAGTTTTTTGTACCACAAATATTAAAATTCTGTTATCTCTGTTGCTTAGCCTACACGGCTGGTATTTATTTGTTATTACCGGTAGAGGGCGGTATTTCCATGTTACACATGTAATTACTATTCAGTCTATAACTTAAACCTTCGGAACCTGAAAGGACATTTACATGTACTGGTTTTGTTTTCAGTTTATCAGCGAATGTTGGCCGCAATACCTTCCGTTCCGAGTGCACCATAGCTTCTAACTCACCAGAACAGCTGTTTTGATTAGGCACTTCTTGAGTTTTCATGAGCAACAATACTAATCTAGGACCAACCGCAATTGTAGCTGAATTTATTTTATGGTTTCAGCCAACTGTCCATTTATTCTATTTTGTTCCTGCATTTTAAGCTCAATGTGCTTCATATAACTTAACAGTTTAGTATGAAAAAACTGTCTTTCATCTTCGAGTGTATCATAACCGGTCGGTTTGATCAAGAGTTGGATAAGGAAATTAATTCAGGCATTCTAGACTGCGAAGAATGTGTTCCATTGGAAACAATTTACTACTGCCAAACTTGTGAGTAGATGCTCAATGGAACGCAAATTTTTGTAACAATATAGTAAAATATAACTTCACAAACATAAACAAATTTATTTGTTTTTAACCCTAATCCAACCAACATATTTTTGTGATGTCTGTAAATTCAAATTCTAATCAAATATTTTACTAAATTTTTGTAAAGAATGCCAAGTACGTTGTGTGTAGTGTATAAAATAAAATACATACAAACATTATTTTGAAAATCGATGCATTTTAAAAATCAAATAGACCAAAAATCCACACCTTGGTTGTATTTGGGTTAAGAAATGATATTTCACATAATCAAAATTGGTATAGAGCCATCTAGTTGAAATTTTAAAACTAAAATCCCACTGTCGTTAATTTTATGCGTGACTGATTCTAACAACTACAACATATTATGATCTTCAGTAGTTGCGAGTAGATACAAGAACTTGTGAGTAATTTGCTGACGCTAATGGAACACGCTTATTGTCAATTGCGAAGTATACAAATGATCATATATCCGCTGAAAATTTTATGACAAAAATGAGTTCGAATTATTTCTTGAGTGTGCTGGATACATCGGAAACAAACAAAAATAAAACTATGAGGTGCACATTTTATCCATCATGATATTAGAAAATATTGCCATTTACGCTACTCAAAGCGGACTCAAATATTGTATTATTGATTGTTAAAAAGTTTGTCGGTTAATCGGTTATTTTACAAATTTACTATCCGATAAATGGTTAGTGAAAAAGTCAATTATTTGCCAACTGGCAAGATTTAAAAGTTCTTAACAAAACAAATTTTGGAACGGTTTGTCCAGAAAAGGAAGATTATTTCACTCAGGGTTACTCAGGTTCCAAAAATATATTTCAAGCATTCTAAATGATTATTAGTGTTACAAAGAAGCAAGCAGCATACAATTAAAGATCGTAAACTGAAGCGCGAAGACATACCATAAACCGATGATATAAAATGAATTTGAAATTATCATTAAATTAGCAGTTAAATTCAAATTAATAATTACATTTTTTTACAACAACAATACCATGCATGTTCATTCCGTTTTGGAATAGTTTAAACTTGTTGGTATAATAATTATTCTAGCAATTATTTTGAAGAATTTTATAGTTTTTTTATTTCATTTTTATGTTCAACAGATAAAAGTAAAAAAAACAAAATTATTTTTGTTGTTAGTTCGAACAAAATTTGCATTTTTAGTTCTATTCCTATTCCAGTTGATAATCATACAATTCAGTTTAATAAATAAAGTAAAGTATACTTAGATTAAAATTGTAATAGTAAAAGGAGAATTAAAGTTATGAACAAAAATCACTTGGAGAAATAAAAAAAGCCCACAATGTACATAACCAACATACATACTCAAACAGCGTCACCCAATAATGTTATATTAGTGACTATAGTGATTGAATTTGATAATTTCACATTTTAATCGCGTTTAATAACGCATGCCAAATTAGAGTGTGTTACTAAATTAAGTGATCATTACTATCGTTACTAAACGATTAGTTCTGGAGTTATAGCTAAGAATTAAAAAATGTGTATCAAATGGTAACAAGGTTTTGATAGCATAATAGATAGACGACCTAGATTAAACAAAACTATTTAGCGTTAGAGTTTGCCAATACGATATACCTTTTAGCTCTACTGATGATAAAGTGTATCTAGACAACGTAATATAATTCCAATTCTCAAACCGTTATAAAACAATGAACGCACCTTTCAGAACCTACCTTTATATTTGATTAATAGTTTTTTAAAAATTCGAATTGTATCATAATAAATTTTGATTTTTTTATATTTATTTAGTTTGTTATCTTTCAATGATTATATTTTGTTTTATATTATCTTTCGCGTTTATGATTAATTTGATATCAAATGAATTTATTTGACGGCAAAACATTTATAAAAATTATATGTATGTAATATGCAGAAAAAAAAATCGTTAAAAAAACCGAGATGTATAATTAAAAACCATATAAATAACATTTTAGGGATTCTTTACAAAATTTGATTAATTGTTTTACATATCATACAAATAAAATGAAAAATTTTAATTGTAACTACAATATTATAACTTATAACTAAATATAACTAAACTCGAATAATTTTGCATTGCACAAATAAATGTTTTACACTCGCGGTGTGATCTACAATTTTAAAGTCGTTCCACTTACCATACATTAAACGGACGTAAATACTCAGCTAAACAAGATTGCATCATTAGATTCCATTCGTAAACCTTGAATTGGGCGCGATTATTAGTTATTTTGTTACTATTTTAATTAAAGAACCTCAATTCAATAAAAACTGTTAAAAATCCTTCATACATATTAATTAACTTTCAAAAATTTAGTTTTAATCAAAAAAATATTCTAACCACACATCAATGCTCATTCATGTACATACTTTTAAAGTTTAAAATAATTTGAACATAGAGGTTATATCACATTTCCGTGGTAAAGTAAATTTTCCGGGCGGAAATGATACAAAAATATAACGTATTTTGAAAAACAAAAACGAAACTTACCAATTTTCATTTCCAATATGAAAACCAGGAAATATAAAAACTGCAATTAATTGTACTCGTACGTGCGTACGTGCATTGTGCTGTGTTTATACTATTATACATGAAAATGCGTAGGTATATAAAAACTATAATTTACATATTAAACCATTAAAGGTCTTTAATGCTAAGTTTTACTTAAAATATGGTTAAAATGGGAAATCAATGTTAAATTTATTGGCGAAATGATCTTTGCATATAACATATAACTAAAACTAACTGTTGTTAGCACATACTTCATTTAATCCTCAACTGAGTATTCGTAGTGTTTTGAAACGTTTAATTCCACAAACTGCTTCATTTTTTTTAAGATACAAATTTCTACGAATACATCAGGATTATTGCACAATCCTCTTCATTTTTTATATTTTATTAGAATTTCGAACAAAAATTTGTTGTCAAAAAATCTTAATCGTGGTATATGTAATTTCTAAATAGCATCAAAAAGAAGCAAATCATTTCCCACCTTCAAAATATCCAATATCACGCCAATTAGCCCGACGTACGACTATGCACAGATTTTCTAATTTTATAATCGTTCAATTCAAAATATCAATAAGCGACAAAAACTTTTGAAATTTCTTGAAACCAACTTGATTTCTTTTAACGTAACATCTTTGAAGTTAAAAGAAAAGAAATAAATAAATCAATTCTAATGCAGTCTATAAAGTCTTCCTACACCTAGAAAAACGCCTGCGTTCTTTGGTCTTCCACTATTTGGCAAATTTTCACTCCGCATTCAAATTGTAGCATTTAAGCATTTTACCAACAATCAAGCATGTTAAAGGATTTCGTTCTGGGAGTAAACCGTTAAGTCACACTCTTGCTGGTGAGTTCTAGTACGATCACTAAAACCGACCATCTTTACTTTTTTAAATTTCAAAAAAAAATTTAAAATTTTTGTAAATAATTTTCTTTCTTTATTTGTGATGTATTAAAATTTTTATTTAAAATTTTACACTACTAGTTTCGAGCAGTACTGCTCATCATCAGGTATATTTTAAAACTAAACATAAATTAACAATTTATACAAATTCAAAAATTTTTTAAAATTTTAACTTATACACATTTACGGGATTCTATGTTTTCAAAAATGTATCATTATATACAGTCAAACCTGTTTTTGTGCGGTAGATAGGGACCGTACAAAAAAAATCGCACAAAAAAAAATATTCACAAACTTCATAAATCGCTATAATAAGTAATTTTGGACAAAAGTTTAAAAAAAAAAATTTTTATGCGGTGGATAGGGACCGCATAAAAAAAGTCTCCCTTAGAAAATATGTCAAAGTTTACGAAATTAAATTACACATGGAAACATTTAACCTTTATGTGACTGAACTGGGTACAATTGTACCCAAATGCAGATTTGACTATACATTTTCTTATGATTTAGTGTTTTCTTTTCGTCGTATTTTTGGTTTTCTTTTGCCGTTATTTGTGCTATTTATAATAATTTAAATTTTTTGTCAAATTCTCTATTAATTTATACTGGGAACATTTGTACCATTCCAGTCTGCTAAAAATATTTTTTAATATCCAGTCACATAAAGGTTAAACAAATTTTAATTTCTCATTTTAAAATAAAACGGTAAATTTCCTTTTTTCTTACATCATTATGTATATTTTTTTAGTTTATGTTCAAGGTTAACAATCAGTGTGGCTATTACCTACTACGCATTTCGTTGGTTGTGAAGTAAACATTTCTTTTAACTAAATTATATTCTTTGCAAGATAATAGGTAATTACTAATAGTAATTACATATTGAAATTTGCTGGAATATGGAATATATAAGAATATTGAGGAGCATGTCTAATGATTAATGAACTTGACTGATGCAATAGGTATGAAAATGGCTGAACAGAATCTCGATATTCATATACCGCATAAAAAAAAATCGCACAAAAAAAATCGCATACAAAAAAAAATCGTACAAAAAAAGCGCATAAAAAAAATCGCATAAAAAAAGACCGCACAAAAACAGGTTTGACTGTATTGGTTATATATTCGTATATTGTGTTCTCTTTTATTATGTCATTTAGTATAGCAGTGTTGTTTTTGTGTTTGTAAATTTCCAATTCTTCAAACCTGTCCATCATTTTGCTCTTATTCATTCTATGTAAAATTTTTAGATTGTTTTCAAAATTGGTAAATGTGTGGTTGCTCTCTTTCAGGTGTAGTGCATAATTTGATTTTATAGTAGACGTGGGCTTTTTTAATTCGTTTATGTGTTCGTTAAATCTTGTTTTGAAGTTTCTCCCTGTCTGCCCAATATATAATTTATTACAATCATCGCACGACAATTTATATACGCCGGAGTCTTCTACTGAGTTCACTTTTGATTTTAATTGTTGTTGTAGTTTATTGTTTGTTTTGTATGCTACAGTATATCCGTATTGTTTGAAAGTTTTTTGTATAATTTTGCTATACAAGTGATTGTAATTTAGTGAGATGTATTTTGCTGGTTCTTCAGTATTTGTTGTGAGTGTTGTCAGCCTTGATCTCTGTATTTTCCGTTTTAGTTTCTCATTCATGTTGTTCACGGTTATAGGGTTAAAGCCATTTCTTGTTGCTATTATATTTTATCGTGTTTAACTCTTCGGCGTACTTCTCGTTTGTTATCGGAATATTGTTCAATCTATTTACCATGTGCGTGTATGCAGAAAGTTTGTGGTTTGGTGGATGATTGGAACAAAATGTTTGTTTAACAAATGTTAAACATTGAAACTGCAATATCACAAACACAAGAGAAAGATCATAACGGCATCAGAAAAATGATAGTAGACCAAATAAGAAATAATACCAATAAATATACGAAAATTACTGATCAACAAAAACAACAACATCAAACCGTCAAAAACATAAAAAGAAAAATTTCCGAAAAAGATTCCATCGTAACGAAAGCTGATAAAGGTAATACCCTAGTAATCATGAAAAAAGATTACCTTAATAACAAAGTTATTGAATATATCGACAACAATAATATAGAAGAAATTCAAATGGATCCAACATCGACCTTCCTAAAAGAAATTAATACCGTAATTAACGAAACAAAAGGTATAATAAAACAAAAACAGAAATTTCACTTAAAAATGATAAAACCAACCCCACCAATTTTCAAAGCACAAGTGAAAGTACACAAAAACAATAAAATTAGACCATTAATTGATTTTACAACAGCTCCCTCATATAAATTAGCGAAATATGCGAACGAGTGGATCAAAAAACGAATCAAAATCAAAGATAATTATTCCGTAAAAAACAACATAGAACTAATCAACAAAATCAAACATGTTACAATACCAACAAACGCAAAGTTAGCAAGCTTCGACATAGTAAATATGTATGCTAACATACCAGTTAAAGAGTCAATAAAAGCCACAGAAAAAATATTAACAGATAGTAATATAGATAAAGAAGAAATAGAAGAAATAATTAAAATAATCAAAATAATAACAAATCAAAACTATTTCCAATACGATGATAAAATATACCAACAAAAAGACGGTTTAGCGATGGGAAATCCTCTATCTGGCACACTTGCTGATATTTTTATCAACCATAACGAAAGTAAATACATATTTAACAACAAGAATAAACTCCGTGATAAAATCATCTATTGGCATAGGTATGTGGATGATATATTAATATTATTCAATGGCACTCAAAGACAATTAACACAACTACATAACTACATCAACAATATTAATCCACAATTGCAATTTACAATTGAAATAGAAGACAATAATAATATTAATTTCTTGGACATTTCAATAAAACGTATAAAAAACAAACATAAATTTAGTGTGTATCGAAAACCAACACACACAGATCACACTATACACAACAACTCCAATCATCCACCAAACCACAAACTTTCTGCATACACGCACATGGTAAATAGATTGAACAATATTCCGATAACAAACGAGAAGTACGCCGAAGAGTTAAACACGATAAAATATATAGCAACAAGAAATGGCTTTAACCCTATAACCGTGAACAACATGAATGAAAAACTAAAACGGAAAATACAGAGATCAAGGCTGACAACACTCACAACAAATACTGAAGAACCAGCAAAATACATCTCACTAAATTACAATCACTTGTATAGCAAAAAGTGTATTGCTTTGGTAAAAATGGATTAGATTTAGGTTTGGATTTAAAATTTCAGAAAGCAACCCGCAAAGATTTATTTTTGAATTTAATTTTTGTTTGATGTGTTTCATATGAAGCAAATTCTAGTGGTAGGTATTGAAACTAAAAATCGGATTTGATTTAAGTAAATTCAAAAAATGATTGGATTTAGCTGAATCTTTTTTGGATTTATTTAATACAATTGTTGTTGTATTTTTTTGTAAATTTACCAAAGCAATACACTTAAAATTATACAAAAAAATTTCATACAATACGGATATACTGTAGCATACAAAACAAACAATAAACTACAACAACAATTAAAATCAAAAGTGAACTCAGTGAAAGACTCCGGCGTATATAAATTGTCGTGCGATGATTGTAATAAATTTTATATTGGGCAGACAGGGAGAAACTTCAAAACAAGATTTAACGAACACATAAACGAATTAAAAAAGCCCACGTCTACTATAAAATCAAATTATGCACTACACCTGAAAGAGAGCAACCACACATTTACCAATTTTGAAAACAATCTAAAAATTTTACATAGAATGAATAAGAGCAAAATGATGGACAGGTTTGAAGAATTGGAAATTTACAAACACAAAAACAACACTGCTATACTAAATGACATAATAAAAGAGAACACAATATACGAATATATAACCAATATATAATGATACATTTTTGAAAACATAGAATCCCGTAAATGTGTATAAGTTAAAATTTTAAAAAATTTTTGAATTTGTATAAATTGTTAATTTATGTTTAGTTTTAAAATATACCTGATGATGAGCAGTACTGCTCGAAACTAGTAGTGTAAAATTTTAAATAAAAATTTTAATACATCACAAATAAAGAAAGAAAATTATTTACAAAAATTTTAAAATTTTTTTTGAAATTTAAAAAAGTATTTTTATTGTGATAAAGTGTGTGGTAAAGTGACAAAATTTTTAAAATGTCAAAATACACGACCATCTTTAATATTTCAATTCATTCTTTTCGCAGGGGTTAACCCTGCGTAGGTAACCCTCTACCTCCTCAGACAAATTTCCCGGAAAAATAACAAATCCGATGTTCAATATTTTCACCAGTAATCCAGGGAATTTTTAATTATAATTTTATTTGCTTTATCCCAGAATTTAATAATTTTTTTTAAACACAGTGTTGATTGATTTTTTTACAGTAAGGAATGATTTTAAAATTTCTTTATGCTGGACTTTAACCTGAAAATTTATCTTTGCCAAACGAAAAGCTCATACAATTCGACAACACATCTATTAAAGATGCAAGAAGGAAGTTGTTTACCTAATAAATTACTACTACAAATTATTGTAAATAGTATTCACATTTTTATATTTAGAAAATGTACACGAATTTGTTGCAATCACCAACTTTTCACTCACTTAAATAAACAAAAACCAAGCGAATTTTTATTTATTATTTTTTATTAAATTACAACAAGTTTCGAACTCTTGAAGTTCATCTACATAAAATTGCAACTGAAGACATGCTTATTTACAGAAAAAATTTTGAAATTTTTTTTAAAACAATAAGACAACCCGGTAACTACACACTTCGAACAAATCGACCAAAGACCGAAAAAAATATTTAAAATTAAAATTATTAAAGGAAATTACATTTTTGAAAATTTAAATAAGTGGGAAATAATTTTAGCCTCTTCTGTATTCATTAACCATAATGTGTTGGCTATGTGATATGATTCATAAGATCTAATTTCCATCTTTGATGTACGGGTCTGATGATTTTAGAATTGGTGGTGTCTATTGTGTGATTGTTGCTTATTATATGTTCGGCGACGCTAGATTTATTACGATTGGCTTTCTCATGTTCTTTGAGTCGGATACAAAAATCTCTTGAGATTTGGCCTATGTATGTGTCCTCACAATCATTACATTTTACTTGGTAAATCCCAGATCTCGATGTTGGTGGATCCTTATCTTTTAAATTGCTTAATTCCTTCCTAGTGATAATGGTGGTCTGGTGACTAATTCAATATTGTTCTTATAAAATACTCTTTGAAGTTTGTTTGTAATATCCGGACAAAAAAAACGCTGATTCTTGTTTTATTTTTTCCCTCTGTTCTGATTAATATGGTCAATTGTTTCTTAATATATTTCACTCTATGTTTATTGATGATTTTATCAGCTGATTTTTTAGGATATCCATTGGCAATGGCAGCATTTTGCATGTAATTGACTCATCGTTAAATTCTGATTTTTCCATTGGTATATTGAATAATCGATGGGCAATAGAGTGGAACACTGCTTGTTTCTGAGTTCTATAGTGGTAAGAATCAATTGTGATAAAGCGATTTGTATTTGTGGGTTTTCTAAATATTCCAAATTTGAGGGTTTTGTTGTTTCTGATAATTTCGATGTCCAAAAAATGTTTAGGATGTTATTTTCTTCTATTTCCATGGTAAATTTAATTGACTTATGTATATTGTTTATATGTTCGAAAATTGTTTGTAAATTAGCTTCTATCCATCTATTATATACTATCGCAAATTCTCGGGAATAAACTGAAATTACACTTCAAATTTTCTTCAAAGTGGCTCATGAAGATACGGCGCGAGTTTACTATCCATTGATGTACCTGAAGTTTGTTGGTAAAACCTGCCTCTAAACTGAGAAAAATTTTGACCCATACAAGTTTTGGCACTCATAATACAAGCTTGTATTTTTTGTTGAGGTATCTGATGTCTTAGAAGATGTTCTTCCATAAACTCAATTGCAGAATCTGTTGGGATGCTTGGAAATAATGGTGTGACATCGAAAGAGACTAATAATTCATCTGGCTCCATAGTTATGTTTTTAAGTTTATCAATAAGTTCTTTGGAATTCTGGATACTACATCCCGGTGGAGGTGGTATTTGATTTAACTCTTCCAATAACCATTTGGCCATGTGTGCAGATATTCGAAGCAATCCAGGGCCGTCTTATGTTGTTGAGTCAAATAAAAGGAACTCATCTCCTTTATTTGTCACTTTAAATTGGTCGTAAATCTTTAGATTTTCCCTGCAATCTGAGGTTTCATTAGAAAATTGGAATTAATTTGCCGAAATCGTTTTATTGTTCGTTTGAGAGAACTGTTTTTTGGGAGTTTTGACCCACCACTGACAAAGGGGCTTCATTTGGATATTTGTATTGAAACCACTTGTCAATGGTAGGTAGTGTCAATGGTAGCTTTACAAAACCGGTGTGAAGTTTTTGAAAATGTATGCGCAAGCACATATTTTAACAGTGTATTAAAAAAATAAAATGATTCATATAAAATAACCATCAAAAAACTTCAAACATTAATTTTCAATTTTCTTGCTACAGTGCAAATCACAGCACTTATTGTCATGTTATGAGCCGTAGGGCTCTTGCAAAAAAATTTTGAAAATTAAGAAATCGTCGAATTTTGCATACTATACAAGGACAATTTTCTCTATTATACTAAATAGATAAACGGTCGTAGAGCTCTTGCAAACAATTTTTGAAATTAACAAATCGATGAATTTCTTCTTCTATATTATACCAAAGAGCACAAATCTCAGAGATTGGCTCATATAGTGAGTGACTATAAAGCAGGAGTGTTCACTAATTTTGAGGGACCTACTTTTTGATTTCCAAAGTATTGTATTTCTATAAAGATGGATTCAAGTATGCTGATGATTTTGAATGGTATTCTCAATCAATTAAATTACTCGAAATTTAAAAATATCGGCCAGTCAATCGCGATTAACCTTATGGACACCTCTGCTATATAGGTTACAAGGGTTTACATTGAGGAATTCAATAGGGTCTCGCAAAAAAAAAATTTAAATTAAAAAATCGTCGAGTTTTGCATGACAAAGATGTAGTTCTCTACATCCTTCTGGTTCTGTATTCCCAAAATATTTGCTAATCCCCCTTCTACGTCCTACAGCCCTTTAGAGCTTCCGCTAAGCAAGGTCCCCTCATGCTATCAATGTGAAGTTTAAAATCTTTTAGGATTAACTTCAGCTCCGAGGGTCCCTAAGAAATATGGATTCACCCCTCATCAAAACTGGGGGGAAAACAAATATTGTTTGCTTATCGCTAATACAAAGGCATCTTTAAGACAAAAAATATTAAATTTAAAATCACGTTTGGCTAATTAAAGTGATTTAGTCACTTTTACTTTTTATACCCATGTTATGATGTTAAGTTTTTATTATGTGCCTCTGACTTTTCGCAAGGGTTTCAAAATTTCTTCCATTTTCATTTAACACTGAACCTAAATTTCGATATATTTCCTATAATCAACGTAATTGGGTCGTCTCTAAGAAAACTAGAAGTTCAATTAATTTTTTAGCTATAACATTTGAGTGAAGCATATTTGTAGATTGAATATAATAGTCTAAGAGCTGATAGACAATTTTGAGTAGGTATTTGAGGCCGCATGAAAATTTGTGTAACGCTTCTTTAATAATGTCTAAACACAAAATCAAAGACCTGGCTGAAGGGTAGCGGGGCATTGTCAACCTTTGATTTTTTTAAGTTGCGAAATTTTTTTTGCAAAAAATGTATTTGAGGCATTCTGAAATTTTAATACCTTTTAGTTTAGTATTTAATAAAATATAAAATAAAAAAGCCAGATCATTTAGTCGGGTCTAAAATGTTGCCAGGCGGCTTCAAAGTTGAATTTCATAGACTTCTAAAAAATATATTTGAGGCAAGCTAAGACTTAGACAGATAAATATATATACCTAAAAAAACATAACTTCAAAAAGACAGGTCATTTTGGTGGGGCTTTCTACTTGCCAGGTGGTCGGGAATGTACTGAGTTCTTAAGAGCTTTTGTCGTAATTCTGCTTTGCAGTTTTCTGTTTTGCTTATTCTATTACATCTAGTTATCATCAACGCTACTTTCTTGAACCTTATTACCTGTTTCTACAGTTTTTTTTTTCAATATATAAGCAAAAAAATTCATAATTTTTACCTTTGAAATAGATTTCTCGAACCTATCAACAGATTCGTTACATTCAGAAATAAACTTTTCACGTAATTTTGCATCTACTTCTTCAATATTCGTCAAAAAATCTTGTTCTGCATTAAAGCTGCTTTCCCACTCGAAATATTGAAAAGTCGTTGCTGGTCGATGCTAGTATCGAATGGATTCATAAATTTGGAAAATGCATTGACAAATAATTGAATTTGTTTAGTGTCTTTGTTTAAATTATATTTTTCCAAATCAGCTGTAACATGTTGCCGTTTCCGTAGACAAGTAGCCTCATATGTATATGATACAACAGTTGATCAAATCTCGTGGCTCTTACAACAGCGCTGCCGAACAGAAATGGAATTAATAAAATGTACTGCACCGGTTAATCTTCTTTTGTTCTTTCGTTGATTGTCTGTTCCAGAGTCAGATCAATTGGCTGTCTACAGAATGACTTGTCCGTTCTTTGGATTCCAAAATAACTTCTTTCCATGGATTAATGGAATCGTGGATGAGTTTGTTCTATAGTTTAATTAAAATATCGTGATATTTAATCAACCAACGTGAATAATTTGGCTGATTAAATAAAAAGAAAAGATTGGCCATTTTTGGTTAAATAAATTTAAATAGATCAATATCGCCTATCCGTATACTGTGGCTTAACTTCTGACAATAATTGACGAGATTTATGTACGGCATATAAAATAGAGGCTTTTGACCATAAGCTCCATTCAAATAGAATTATGTTGAAGATATCAAGATATGAGGTTTGAGGCATCACTATTTTGTAATAAAGCACCATAAGATAATTTTTGATCACTAAACTCCATCAGCTCTGTACGTAAATTTTCTATGTGTAATCGTTATTTTTTAATTTTTGAAGAAAAATTGAAAATTCAAAATTTCTAATCCAACTGCCATCAGTGGGTGAAATCGTTTACATCTATATTAAAGTGCTTGCCAGAAAGGAATGAATCAACAGATCCATTTGCTATTTTTCACTTTAAATAGCAATATTCATTGGTCCACAGCTTTGAAATATGCAAGGATAATATGAAAAGATCCAAAATGAATAAATATGTTATCAAATAATGGCTGCTCACTAGCTTGGATTTGCATCGCAACTTTAGCAATAGCTTCAATACCAAATTCCAATCCAATTCTTTTAGAGCAGGACGTAAATTTCTGTCTCTTTTTATCTTTTTTACGTATGGCTATTTTGATTATATCAAAGCAAACATAAACCAACTTCAAACAACATTTTATTTTATAATATATACGTCCAGTTCTAAATGGATTGGATTGGAATTTGGTATTGAAATTTAGAATGTAAATATGGCCCATACAAGATCCACATCTGTCTATTCTTATCTGTGGTGATACTGCAGTACTTCTTCAGCTATTTTTCAACTTTCTTTCAGTGTTTCGAGAACAACATTTTTAGAAGTAGTGTTGATGATAACTATAGATGTAATAGAATAAGCAAAACAGAAAAGTGCAAAGTAGAATTACGTCAACAGCTCTTAAGAACTCAGTACATTTCCGATCACCTGGCAGGTAGAAAGTCCCACCAAATTGACCTGTCTTTTTGAAGTTATGTTTTTTTAGGTATATATATTCATCTGTCTAAGTCTTAGCTTGCCTCAAATATATTTTTTAGAAGTCTATGAAATTCAACTTTGAACCGCCTGGCAACATTTTAGACCCGACTAAATGATCTGGCTTTTTTATTTTATATTTTATTAAATACTAAACTAAAAGGTATTAAAATTTCAGAATGCCTCAAATACATTTTTGCAAAAATTTTCCCAACTTAAAAAAATCAAAATTTGACAATGCCCCGCTACCCTTCAGCCAGGTCTTTGATTTTGTGGTTAGACATTGCTAAAGAAGCGTCACACAAATTTTCATGCTGCCTCAAATACCTACTCAAAATTGTCTACCAGCTCTCCATCTATAAAGAGTAGCACCACCTTTCCTTTTTTCTGTGTATGAACTAGAAAAAATTTGTACCGGCTGAAGTATCGAACAAACCTGCAAAATATAATTTAATTTGTTTTGCTTTTTCCTAAGTTTTAAAATGTAGAAGATGAATAATGTGTATACTACATTAAATTTAATATGTAAATTAATTACTTTTATATTGACTTAGAATTGTAATAGGTTTGTTTGTATATTTTCATTACCTGAGACAAAAGCAATTTTAATTATTATTTTAATTACTCAAAGCTCAGTAATTTGTGATTTGTATTTTCATTACCGAGATACGTGGCAAATTACAGCCCACCTTTGCATATTTGTAGTGCAAGGTTGATAAAAGTTAATACGCCAGCTTTCGGGATAAATAAAAGTAAGTCAAACATGTCAGGGTATGCATTTTTATTAGTTTTTCTCAGGATTTTCGAGGTTACAACCACTCTTTATGAAAATTTAAGCCGACATTAAAAAAATGGTGAATAGTTGTGACTAAAAATTTCATCCAGACTTCTTCAACAAGTAGTTTAATAATTATTCAACCAATATCTCTATCAGATTTACTTCTCTTACGAAAGAACAGTCAAGAAAGAGGATAGTTGTTGTAAAAATTTGCTCTATTTGAGCAACAGAAATTACAAACCTATACCATACTGTAAACCTTTTAATTTTACAATTATCACCGAATTATCACGAAATCAGTAAACAATTTACTAAACTAAACAACAAAACTTAAATATAAATACTGTTGCAAAATTAAATTAGAGAAGACAAGCGACTTTTTTAATTGTTATTTATATAACATCATTATGGTTAAGCTAAAATTGAACAACGTAAGAAAATGTCTGCATAGAAACATGGGTTAAATTATTATTACCTAGATCTTCAATTATTCAAATCCAGTTCAGTGGAAATGCCTGAACAAACAACAGCAAGATAGAGATTTAACTCACCCATATTTACTTATTTGATTTATACTCCTTAGTAACATTTTCTGCAAGTAAGTTGTTTCGGATACACATGAAACACTTGTTTATCTTAAATGTTGCTTAATAAGAACTTTATAAAGCTTTACTGGAATATTCACATGCCATGTTTCTTTTAGGAAATGAAAAAATGATCTGGAAGGAGCCTTTGTTGATCGATTCCTGGTTTGAAATGCATTTTTTAAGATATTTCATTAAGAGTTCACCATTACCAACCACCAGCTTAAATTCGCGCGGTGAGAAAATATATTTAAAGTGACTATTCTAAAAATTTTGGATACGTCATTTGGGTCAGAATTCTGCTTTGATACTCGCCCTTATATGTCTAGAGTGCGAATTCTTGTTTTCATCCATATTACATGGATATTCGGTAGTTCAATTGTTTGCACTAATTCTTTATATGGGACCGAAAGTCATGTTTTAATTCTATAATTTTTATGTTTTGATTGTTTAGTCCTAAAAAAAAAATAAAAATTTACGAAACTTGATTTTATTGTCGTTCTTTAAAATACAGTGTAAATACGTGGTGTTGTATTTATTGCTATATCCGAAAATTATAAAAGGTTCATTTTAAAGACAAATGGATACGTATTATAATATAATTATAAAAATGGTACCATCTTTCATTTCTTCCTTTTCAAAATGATCACCGAAAAGTTATTTTTGAATTTTCTCCGATACGCATATTTTTTTGTTATCATTTAGTTTTCTTATAGACATACTAAAAAATTTGCATATCACTTCGTTTCGTTTTCTTGCAAAATCTGCTTAAGCATGACAACAATCTACAAATTTTTTGTATCTCGAAAATAAATTTATTTTCATTGATAAAATTTTAAAATATTTACAGTTACAACACAGATTAGAATCATATTCTTATCTGTGTATAATTTCGCTCTTCGTAAAAAATATTTATCTGGTTATGTACCGGAAGAACCTAATATTTCTTTCTTATCTGTGATATTACCAGAGATATTTTCAGAGCTGTGGATTCGGAGTCGGCGCCGCGGAGTTTTTGATTATTTTAGTATATCTAAAGGAGCCCAATCAACCGGATCCATGTTTGTTTTTATCCCAATTTTCCTATTCTAATTCTCTTTTAAATTGTAAAATGAATATTTTGTTTTCACATGTTCTTGAACTATTAATTTTAAATTAGTTTTCGGGGTCACACTATATTTGACCAAAAAAATTCTGGAATTTTAAAATACAGATTAACGAAACCGTTAAAATCCATAAAAAAAAAATCTCGAAAAAATATTTTGCAATAAATGAAAACAAATTATATTTGATAGGTATTTGTAGGCTTCTGTCATAAATTGAAACATTTGTTGTAGATACTTTGTAAACGAAAGGCTTGATTAGCAGCTAATCGGTCGAGAGAGTTCCGTTAACCATGCGCGTACCACAGCCATCTCACAAAATCAAAAATAATTTGAAGCTTTGAGTGCTTAAACAAACAAAAAAAAAGTGGAAAGCTTAAACTTGTATAAACTACAAAAAAAAATTTAGGAGTTATCGGAAAAAATACATCTCATGGGATGTTCATTCCATTTAACTACACGCGTGCAAAAGTCTACATATACTTTAATTGGACTTATAAATCAAACTTATCTCATGAATCCAAATAAAATAAAAAAAATCTTAGTTCTTGTTTAATGTCAGTCTCTCTTTACCTTCAAATAAAAATCAGTTGTATTTAATTTAATGATTACAACTAGTTTTTAAAATTAAACCAAAAAAGGAAATTTGATGAAATTCTTTATTGCATAAATCAACATACGCCATTTAGGCATAGACATCATCAACTTTTCGGTAACCAAAGGCTCTATTTTGCTTCATTCGTTTGCTAGGCTTTTTTCAACTCAGCTTTGCTTCTGTTGTTGTGAATCCGAATTCGGCGTTCTAAATCGTCTCATAGATATTCTATCGGATTCATGTACGATGATTGGAGTACTGTTCTGAGTTGATATGGGCAAATATATAAGCCATTTCTGAACAATAAGAGTATTATGTTTGGGTCGTTATCTTGTTGGAAGGTAAACACTCCACTAAAACCCAGTTGCAGAGCACTTGTCTTCCAATTGTCTTGTAAAATATTTAAATACCCATATCGTGTCATCGTTGTATTCACAAACAACAATTTTTCCACTCCTGCTGATGACATACATCCCCACAAGTCCCATTCCGTCGTTCCCTTAGATACTAAACTTACTCTCTTCATAGAAAAATGACAGTGTCCCAAAATTCTTTGGGCTTACGGACCTAAGATAATGCAAAATTTAAGCGCCTCTACCGATTTGTTATGTTTATAAACGGCTTCTTTCAGGTAACGCGACTCCTACTAAATCTAGCTCAGTTAATTATTCTGCTAATCGATGACATTTCGTTCCTGCATTTACACACATCCCCCAGCTATTTTACTTGCAGAGTTACGTGATCAGCTTTGATTTGGGTTACGAGTAGCTATTTGTCGCGTTCATTGAGTTTATGTGATGTTCCCGATCGTTCTTTTGATGCTACAGAACTTTAATTTCGTAATTTCTAATGACTCTTTGTACCGGGAACCGTTCATAATGCCCCGTTTTAAAATGTCGCGTTTTAAAATGCCGCGTGGTACAAAATGTCGCGTTTTAAAATGTCGCGTTTTAAAATGCCGCGAGGTACAAAATGTCGCGTGGTACAAAATGTCGCGTTTTAAAATGTCGCGTTTCAAAATGCAGCGAGGTACATAATGTCGCGTGGTACAAAATGTCGCGTTTCATAAAACCGCGTGGTTCATAAAACCGCGTGGTTCATAAAACCGCGTGGTACAAAATGACGCGTTTTAAAATGATGCGTTTTAAAATGACGCGTTTTGAAAAATCCCTTATAAATCAACATAATATGATGTGAAATAATAAATAATTTAATAAAAATTACTTGAAACAAGCAAATTGTGTTTAAACATATAGTAAAATTTTCCTTCACTGAATGGAAATTATTTATAAATGTAATTTTATGTAATTATAAAGTGGGTCTAAGAAAAAGAACGCAAATGTTGAAATTTATTAGAATATTCCTTCACTAAAATGTTAAAGTTAAGTCCTTATATATCGGAAGTTGATATCAGATACACAATTTAATCCAAATTGAACATTTTGTACGTCGCGGCATTGTGAAACGCGACATTTTAAAACGCGTCTTTTTGTACCACGCGAAATTTTGTACCTCGCGGCATTTTGAAACGCGACATTTTAAGACGCGACATTTTAAGACGCGACATTTTGTACCACGCGAAATTTTGTACCTCGCGGCATTTTGAAACGCGACATTTTAAGACGCGACATTTTGTACCACGCGACATTTTGTACCTCGCGGCATTTTGAAACGCGACATTTTAAGACGCGATATTTTAAAACGCGACATTTTAAAACGCGGCATTTTGACCCGGACCCCTTTGTACCGTAGACTAACTCTTCTTAATAATTTTAGATATTTCATTTAAGGATTTTCCTTTTTTCTTCAATTTTACAATAGTAGATTCCGCTTAATAGGGACACATCGGGACTAGTACAATTTGTCCCGATTAAGCGGCTGGCCCAATTATCTGAAGTTCCACAAAAAATACAGGATTAGTGTTTTTAAATACGCCTCGTTGAGTAACTACAGAAAATCATTGGTCGAAAGCCTCCAATACATCTGGATCCTTACCTTCATTTTCTTTTAGATGTTCCTGGTTTTTCTTTCTTCGTTTTTTAAAAGGCGCGGTATTGTTGTTTTCGGCACATTTATTATTTCAGCAAGCTGACGAAACCTAGTGTTACTAACTTAGCTGGCTTTTAATTTCATCAAGATAGCAATTTTATTTTTTAGTGTCAAATCCTGTCTTGGCATCTTGATAAGGGTTATATCGATTCTCACTTTATACTTTAGACTCACATTAATAACTGAATTTACGTTTAATTACTGAATTTATTTCATAATTAAAATAAAAAATTGAAAAAACTTTACGTCTGTCCGTCTGTTATTAAAAATACGTCTGGATGGGAATAACGTAAAACCATAGCCGAACCGAAAAATTGTTTCTTCTCTTCTTTTTTATTATTTTTTGTTCTTTTAGTCAATTTTTTTTCTATAATTACTGTTCGGATTAAGCGAAATATTATCCCGAAAAAGCGAAGTAAATTTGTGTTATTCGCTTGGTTTTGTTTCCGTTCTTTAGGATTTGTCCCAATTAAGCGGCTGTCCCGATTAACCGGTGTCCCGAATCCCGATTAAGCGGAATCAGTTACATATTTATCTTTAAAATGAACTCAATTTTAAAATTTTCGGGAAATTGTTTATTTTTCTATAGCAATAAATGTAACACCAAGTGCATGAATTTTTAAATATTTAACACCCTGTATCTTAAAAAACAACAACAACAATAAAGTTATTTTCCATAAATGTTTTGTTTAACTAGCGCTACACATTCAAAACATAAAAATTAAAACATGACTTCCAAAAAAAATATGATTTGACGTATTTTTCACCATTTATAACGCGTCACTGTTAGTACATTTCTTTTCAAGGAACTTTTAAAAAAGAAAAATACCGAATTAACCGACCTCGCGAACCAAGCTTCAATGATTTAAATATCCATAAAAGTCCTTTTTTTGTTATTTTATAATTAGTTTTGGGTTTTTTTATTATATTTTTGTACCACAAAAACTTAAGCCACTCGAGCTGAGAGCAGTCATTTGACTCCCTAACAAATTTAGCTTTCTAGCCCTTTACATCTTTTTTTCGCACGTACAATGTACAATCAACAAATCGGATAAAACGATCTTACTAATACATACATGATTGAATTTCGTTCTCTTAATCATATTAATCACGTTATCATTCACGTGCGTATCTCCTCTCACAATTAGCACATTTATCCACCAAAAAACAATAGTATACTGAAAACATGAGCGTACCATTGATCGTTACAGCTTCTACCAGTAGAAGCTCTACAAACACAATTGCTTTGATCTGTGCGAGGTTGATGAAGCTATTTTCAGGATCATAAATATATCTTCGAATATTTTTAGAAATTGCAATTTTAAGTTGAGCCGTACTTTGATAATATTGTACATATTTCTCGATTCTCGTTTTTTTGGATTTGTTTCTGAATTTTTTTGTTTCTCTATTTTTTGGGATTTTAAATTTCTGTATTTTTTCTAGATAAAGTACCAACCCTGAATTTTCGCTAAATTTTTATATTACAAACTTTGAATTATTTTGGTGTCTGAGTCGAAAGCGTGTCTGAGTCGTTAATAAATCTATAAATTTCCGGAGTCATATAGGTTTTTAGAATTACCAACATAATAGAGCTATTACAACCTGGTTTGACTATACAAAATGTAAAAACAAAACAGATAACATATGAGCTTGGCTTAGGATTCTTAGGTAAAAAAATATTTTTTTTGGGAAATCCGAATCAACAATTTGTTGGATATTCATTCGATTTAGAACAAATAAAGGCGAATGAGCCCTATATGTTACCACATATTTAAATATTTTCGCAAAATCACATATTTTTTGACTTTTTCTAAATATTTTTTTTTTGTTAATTAGCTTAAAATTTGATAAAGCAAAGACATTTAAGCCAAAAAATATTTTTTTTATAGACACTAAAAAGGTTTTACTTTTGCCTAAAATGCATAAGTTAGATCAATAAATTAAAAACAAACCAAACGTAGGATTAAAATTATTGAAGTTTACTGTATGTACATTCTTTGACGATCCGAAGAAATATTCTTCTAGAAAAGCATATTTTGTGATTGTTGTCTTTATTCGTAGACCCACCAGCACGAGGGCTGGTGAACGTTTTATTCAAAGGTAATTTTTATCGTTAAGAATGGTATCGACAATCTGGTTGGACAACTCCGAGCCTGAGCCGGCCAGAATTGTTCAAAGTTGCATTAAAACATACGCAGTCAAAAGGGATGTATACATATATCGCTTGAATTTTTTATAACATGTATTTTAGACCCATTTAAGTGACAAAACAAATTTACAGGCGATTTGGCTCGACCTTTGCTTTTACAGTATACTATTTCCAACGCTATTGAAGCATAAACAAATTAAAGCCAGCCCCAGGTAGATTGACCTGGATCGCATAAATAAATAGGTCTAAAATACATGTTAATAAAAATCAAGCGGTATACTTCATTTTGAACTGCCTATATTTTATTAAAATTTTTAACAATCCTAGGGCAGATCCGGCCCTAAGTTGCAAGCAAGGTTGGCGATACTATTCTTAAGATGAAAAAACTACCTCACAAATTTTGAGCTGGTATAAAACTATTTAAGCTGGTCTTCACTTCTTAGAATATATACCTTTATCAAATAAAGTTTAGTGTGACATTAGTCTAAAATTTTCGAAAAGTATGAAAATGAATTCTTCGAATTTTAAATGAATCAAACAAGAGTACGTTGACCTATAAAAATATAGAAAATGCAATTCTACTTCATTTAATAGAGTGAATCTTATCAACCCTCATGGTGCACTTTAGCAGTATCAACTGTTTACGTATCCAAATTTTCAAGAGTTCGGAGATGTGGAACCATTTTTGTGCTACCTCTCCAGTCCTTTATAATACAGTGGAGTGAGTTTGTTCCACTTTACTGCCCAAATCTTGTAAATACTTTTTTTAATGAGTGAATTGAAATCCTCTTATGATACGTTCTAGTTTTGGCTTTCTTTTCAAAATTTGACCTCAAATTTTTCTTTTTATTGACATATTTTTATCACATATTTTGAGATTTTAGTTACATATTTTTAATTTTTTAGAACTTAAAAATCCTCAGCCTATGACCATTGCATCATCCAATCATAACACGAATAAAATTTAAGATTTTTTTCAGTGGAGTATTTTGATTTTTATGTATAGAGAAATCAGAGACTGGAACCGAAATGTTTTTCATTCCGGTTTTCGGTTACGCTCCTAATTTTTATATTTCAGTTCGGTTCAGTTCCGGTTCGGCAATTAAATATCGGTTTGGTTCCGGTTTGGCTCTAAAACCATTTCAAGAATTGTTTGTTAATAAACATTTCTATTTATGATTCCAAATTTTTTATTCTAAATTTAATTAAAATAATAATCATCACCTAAAATTTACGTTAAAAAAGTGCAACAAGAATATTTTCCCACTCCAGTTAGTTTATAGGCAAAGAGGTAAAACACGAGGAAATGATGTGTTGCAGTGTTAACTTTGTGTGAACAGCTGAATTAATTATGAAATGCGCCCACTGAGCAATATAATTCGTTTACCATACGAAAATAGTTTTTATTATAGATACAAAAATCTGCGTAAGTTGGAAGCGGAACCGTCTAAAACGAAAAAATTACCGTCTTGGATAGTTCGATTAGTTTAATTTGCACAATTTTAAAAACTGAAAATAATTGTATAAATTTTTTCGGATAAAAAAAACTTGAACCGGAACGAAATAATTTCGATTACAGTTTCGGTTCAGGTTCAATTTTTTATTTTATTTCGGTTCGGTTCCGGTTTTCGGTTCATTGAAAATAGCGGTTAATTACGGTTTTCGGTTCAGTTTCGGTTCCAGTCTCTGAGAGAAATGTATAATTATTGTTTATTTGGTGAACAAAATTGGATAAAAATGCAAGTTTCCACAACTAAACTTCATCTTCAAGTTCAGAAATTAAATAATTTTATTTTTATATCTCAGGAAAATTCTGAAATAAATGTTTATAAGTTTTTGTTGAAATATGGTTTTATCTTTTTATTGAAAAAATATAATAACTTGGTGAGAAGAAAGCTAAGGCGTTAGTGAAAATTAAGAATTACTGCAAATTACCCCTTTGCAGTTATTCTTATTTTCCTAAGTAAATTATTTTAACCGAAAACAGCACAAAGTCTTTTTACACTTTTTAAATTAGTCAATATGTTTTTGATTATGAGATGCACAGACGTTTCTTTAATGCTGGAAGTAAAATTGTTCCATTTGATTCAATATGAAACACCCGAACGTAATTTATGTAATAGCCACAAATCGGTTTAACACAAGAAAAAACGGTTTACTAATTTGGTGTGGTGTAACAGAGAAGTACAGGATATTCCTATTTATAAAGGTGAAACAAAATTTTACGTGTAAAAATATTTATGGTATTTTGCGTAAACTGTGGAGACTTTCCGCCTTTACTAACATACATTTTAGAAAAACAATGTTCTGTGCATATTTACTGCCACATTTTCTGTATACTACTGATATAAATACTCCCAGGCTTGTGTAGACTCCCAGGCTTGTGTAGGCACTCAATTCAGCTGTTGTAAAATTCTTGTATTGGATATTTTATCATGTTTCTTTCTATCATAACAAGCTTTTACCTATTAACATTGATGAATATTTAAGATTTAGACTTTGTGTTTTTAACTTCCAAATTTTATTTAGAAAATCACCGAAATATTTATTTGATAAAATGCAGTATGAAGTTTCATCGTGGAATAATTACATATAGCCGTGTTTTCCATGAGAACTGCACTAAAACTCGTAAAACAATTCTATGTAAACCGAAAAGAAAAAAAATTCTAAAAGCGCGAACATGTAGTGTATTTAACATAATATACATTTTAAGTTTAAAAACTTTCCCCTTCAGTTATTTCATCAATATTTTCTTATTTCTTGCTAACGTCATTACACGCAACTACACTCGATAAATTCATGAGTTCATCAAGCGTACCTACAAAATAAGCTATAATTGTAATTATTTTTTGCTGTAACAGCTTAAAATGTGTATTTGTGTAAATGCACTACATATATGCACTTTATGATTTTTTTTTTTTTTTTTTTTCAATTTACTTAGAAAAAAAAGGAATTTAAATTTTATCGAGTTCTAGTGCAGTTTTCATGGAGAATGCGACTATTATTGATTCCAAAGAATTCGTGTGTCCAGCTTCATAATAGTCTTTTTGCCAGTGGTATGTGCACTTTTAACAACATAAACTCTTGTATTAAAAGATTAGATTCTTGCTCATTAGCTAGGTTTAAAAGATTCTTCATCGAAGTTGTATCTGGTAATAGTTAAAATATGCATATTTTATTTTTTGGTATTTGCACAGCAACAACAGCAATAAAAAAACAAAACAAAAAATTTACAGAATCAATTCTTAATTTATTTTTATTTTTCTTAATTATTTATTTCAATTTAGAAGTTTTATATCAATTTTAATGTTAAGGTTTCTATTTTAATGATATGTACAATTGTTTAAACGAGATTTCATCTCAAATTGTATTTTGTAGATTTCAATAAATAATAAAAATTAATTCATGGATGAAATAAAATTTTTTTTCTACATTTTCCCTTTAGTATTGAAAAATGTAATCAATATTTGAAAAACTAAATCTACTTCATAATAATTAAACTTTTCCAACTAAATATCGCTTTGTAGCAGTAAATATTTGATAATTTCTACCTAATAAAATTTGGCATCCCATTAATCTACCCAATTAATATTTGCGCCTTTTTAATCGCGGGCTCGATCCTCAATTATTTGGAAAGATTTTTTTTTAGTTAGGTACAAATACGATGGTTTTATTGTGTAAGGTCAACTAAATAAATTAAAACATATAAACCAATAATTTCTCATAATAAATTTTGTCTACCTGCTAAAAAAAAAATTCGATTAAATCATATGGCCTTTAAAACTAAATCGATATGTAATATAATTTGTGGAAGTTTCAATGCCATGTCAATTTTTTTTTATTTCCCAAAATATAAACCGAATGTTAATAAAAGTACATATGATTTTATTTATCTAATTTTTTGTTTATCTTTTTAATGCGACAGAACATTGTTGTAAACTGTTTAAAGCTAACAAACTGAATTTGAAACTAAATAAATATACATACAACTAAAATTACATATTAACAAAATTTAAACATTTCAACAATCGGACCCACACAGCAAATAGTTTGAATTTTTACTTTTATCATTTAAGACAGACCTACACCACAAAACAGACAGCATCTTAATAATTTTCTCATACGTCTCATTTTTCAATTATAGTTATTCTTATCGTAAATATTAATACATGCATGCATCTCAAAATCAAATATATGTACACATAACTTTGATTTTAAATAAAAAATTGAAATGTGTACATACATACATATGTACATACATGTACATTGTACATAATACTGCGAAGTGCAATTTTGGTATAAATCTCTTTTAGCTTAAATGACAATTGATGTACATATTAATTAAAACAATTAAATTAAATAATTATTTTGCAACCAAATAACACTTTATTACTGCATTAGCATTAACATATTAATCATAGTTTTGCATTATTCCATTCTAATTAGTATAAATTATTATTTGTTCAGTGAGATCATGCTAAAAAAAATAATTTAATTTAGATTACCTCATTGATTATGATTGAACATGAACCGTTCGATTTTGTTATTTGTGAACGTCTAGTAATGTCGTAACGGCGCTTTATTAAAATGATATCATAGTTATTTAGTAAGAGAATATATAGATACGTCATTAATCTATGATACATATTTGGTTAGAGAGTTTAGTTTGATTTTGAAGTTTAAAATTATACACAAAGTTGTTGATCTAACTTTTGACGGAACAAAATGTTATCTATTTTGTAAAGAATCAGGACACGTAATTTATGTACAAGTGTAAATAGGAAAATTCTATAGAATTCCGATTACAAATAAATTGGTAAATTTGCAGAATAAATGAATTTATTAATAGATAATAATAAATAATAATAATTAAACAATTTTATGAATGGCTTAAATCTCATTCATTTTTGGTTCAACAAATTTAACGTACGAGTATATATGTACATCAAGAAAGTTTAGCATCACTCGAGTTTTAAAAATTATTTCACCAACTGCAGATGTTTTACTAATAATGTGTGATGTTCAGTGATAAACTGAAACTGGGGTTCTGAATAGTTTATCGGTAAAATGCGAGTAAAAAGCAAAATACATATAAACAAGCGAAACTGGTTGTGTTTGGGGTATGTGTGGTTTGGTTTTATAAATGTTTTTAATTATAAAAATACTAACGTATAACATAATGCAAAATGTAAATTTTGCATGCTCAATAAATTTTCTCATACAAATAAGCCGTTTATTTTGAAAGTGGACCAAGTCCATTTTTCAAAAAATAAATGATAAGAACAATAGATATAACGTATATTCTAGTAGATCTTTCAATCGATAAATAATTTTTAGTCAATATAAAAAAAATTAAAACTTTAATACTTGTGGAAGAAACAAGAAAATTAAAAATTGCTTAAGGCTGGTTTCAATTGTGAAATAATTCGACGTCCTAAAAACAAGAAAGATGCACATACAAATACTCCTTTGGTGCAACAGAGACAGGTTATAGTTTTGACAGAAAAATTGGACGCCCAATTGTCAGCATTTTAATTCAGCACTCCGAATATTGGACAGCTATTCCTAAAAATGATTGAATCGCTATTAAAATATATTAAAATTCTGCATGCATACTAAAATATGCGCTGTCACTAGAAATGTCAAAACAAATACTTCTGGAATAAATTTTCCATTTTTTTTCAATATTGCTAACTCGAAAACATTACTGACATGTGCCGCTAATAATTTCTCAAAAATCAAATCTATTTTTTTGAAAATTAGTTATCGCCATTATACAAACGATATTTCAGAACATCAAAATGTAAATTCAAAAAAATTCCGGCTACAAAATTATTGTTATTTTACTCTGCCTTAAGTGACTTTTAATTCTCTTTCTCTTTTTACTTTGAATAATTTCTCGCCATACATCGCCAATAGTAGGAGAACTGTTAGACAATTTTGAGTAGGTATTTGAGGCAGCATGAAAATTTGTGTGACACTTCTTTAGCAATATGTCCACACACAAAATCAAAGACCTGGCTGAAGAGTACTGGGGCATTATCTACCCTTGAATTTTTAAAGTTGCGAATTTTTTTTTGCAAAAAATATCCTTGGGGCATTTTAAAATTTTAATACCTTTTAATTTAGTATTTAATAAAATATAAAATAAAAAAGCCAAGTCATTTAGTCGGGTCTAAAATGTTGCCAGGCGAGTGCGAGTTAGTGACGCTATGGGTAGGTTGAAGTGTGAGAGGCAGCTTATATCGCCGATCGGCTGAGTATGAAGCGTACTACGGTGCGATTGGATCTTACAAGGCCACGTGACATAGTAGGCGTGCAGCTATAAGCAATAAATGTTGAAACAGTTAAAAGAAATATATGTGCGTCATATAAAACTGAGGCGTTTATCATAAGCTCCATTCAAACAGGCTTTTTTATGTTGAAGATATGAAGATATGTGGTTTGAGGCATCACTATTTTGTAATAAAGCACTATAAGATCATTTTTGATCATTAAACTCCATCAGCGGGTGTATTCTGGTCTTCCTTAGGAATAGGAAAAGGAAAAAAAATTGACATTCTCATAGCAGTTTTACTTCTTTCCCCTAAATGCTTATTCTAGCAAGCCTTAATAGGAATTTTATTTTTCCTATTTATAGCAGTTTTGAAATTTATTTTTCCTTGCCTTTTTTGATACGATAAATTAATTCTTATTGTACTTTTTACTTTAACACTAAGTAGGCATTTTGTTACTCGTATAAAAAAATAATAAAAATGGGTATTACTATACTATATACGGCGATTGTCATGTGAAGGGCCGTGTTTGTACAAAAAATCAAGGCAGTCCTGATTTGTTTTAAATATTGTTTCCTGTAAAAGCTGTAAAAGCTCAGTACGCAGCTCGCGCTAAGAGAAATTTTCCATACAAATTTGACGTAAAATTTAGCTAGCTAAATAAAATAATCTTTTTTTAGCTGACAATTTCGCTGAGCGGTATGCACCTTTGCGTGGAAAATTTGAAAAAATATCAGTTGTCTCATTCAAATCTAGATTGCGCCACTATAAATTCTCCAAACATTTTAGCCGCAATTTATCTCACAAGGACGATAATTTGAAGATAAATTTTGACGGTTTTGAATTTTGATTCAATTTATAATCGAAGTAGCCACGAAGTAAAATTAATTTATTTTTATATAAAAAAGACAGAAGTCAAAATGGCCGACCAACATTACGAAGTCGAGTATTTAGAGGATTATTTGAACAGAAACTTCATTTAAAAACAAACGAACAAAAGTCAAACAAAATCAACAAAATTTATCTCCACACAAATTTGTAGCTTGATTATTTATCTGTAATTAAATGGAGACTTGTGGAGATCGCGCTAAAATGTATCTTAGCTCGAGCTGCATTCTGAGCCAAATAGAAAAATTTAATTGTTTGATTGCATAAGTAGTGAAAAATGGTGGATTTTCTTCTACGATTTTTCAATCATTAATTCTAAACATATTGAGGACGCAATTTATCAAATAATATATTCATTTTGAATGAATTTTAGTTCATAAATATTTAAGTCAAAATGACCAAATTTGCATAAGCTCTTATGGGAAATTAAAAGAAGTAATATTTACGCCCGTATTACAGGCTTTTCCTTCTAGTATATAACCGACAAATTTCAACGTAATAAAACAAATCCGTTTAATTTTATCTGTATAATGTATAACAAAGTAAAAAATTGTTTTTATTTATTTATATTAATAGAAAATTGTATTTTAACAACAAAATGTTTGACGTTTGATTACCTTTAACTAATCACAGAGCCTTAGCGTAGGGAATTAAAACTAACAAAAAAATGCCTATTCATTTTTTCTTTCTTACGCCAAAAATAGCATAGGAAAAACTGCTTTCAAAAATAATTCCTCTATTGGAAAAGAATTCCAAATTCCTAAGGAAAATCAGAATACACCCGCAGTTCTATACGAAAATTTTCTGGAATCGTTGATTTTTGATTTTCCAAGAAAATTTAGAAAAATTGAAAATGCAAAATTTCTAATCCAACAGCCATCAGTGGGTGTAATCGTGTAAATCTATTGAAGTGCTTACCAGAAAGGAATGAATCAACAGATTCTTTTGTTATTATTTCACTTTCAACAGCAATATTCATTAGTCCACAGACTGCTATAAATTTACATACAGCTTTGAAATATACAAACATAATACGAAAAGATCTTTATCGATAGCTAAATCGTACGTAACTTCAATATAACACTGCTGTACTTCTTCAGCGATTTTTTTTTGCTTTCTTCCAGTGTTTCGAGAACAACATTTTTAGAAGTAGGTGATTCATTGATAGACGTTAGATAACAATTTTTTTGTTTAGAGGTATTAAAGGCTTGTATAAACTTGCTGTTAAACACAACCCACATCGGAGTCTTCGGGTTTTTTAATGCATGTGACAGCGTCCAAAGTATATCAACACTTTTTATTAATTGCAAAGATTCTGAAATTATGGAATGTCGCTCATCTGTAGGTGGTAACTGGTAATAACGATTCTGCCATTCGTATTTTATTACAATATGAATCCAACTCGGGAATAATTTCATCAAACTTTCGTCTTTTTCGCATTTTTTTATTGCTACAATTTTTTTGAATTTCATCTTAGTTCTAAGATATCGTCTTCTATATTGTCTACCAGAGGCACATTTTTGTAAATTATACCAACAGTGTCATGTAATGTGTTTTTACCTGATGCTGCGTGTCAACAAATCGATCAAAAGCTACTCACGTAAATAACCCATTTGTTTGAATAATACTTTCAGGACATAATGTGGATTGACTCGAAGATGAAAATGTAGTCTCTGTTTCTAATTCTTCAATCATATGGTAGCTGCAGCAGTGTGACCATACCTAATTATGATCTCAACAACTTTTCGAGAACTCGTTATACTTTTTAGCGTCATAGCTGGTGTAATATGTTTAATAATTTTAATTTTTCCTCGTGAAACATTAAAAATTAAATCTTTAGTCAATAAAGAACTTTTCTTTTGCATTCGCTGCTCTTTTTACTTTTGTAACGACCATCACGCAATACTGCCGAAAAAAGTCCTTTATTACTTGTGATGTTGTACATTCACCCTTCAGTAAATCAGAAGTTTTCTAAATTTGTGGTAATGACATTTTTTCCACATTTAAAATTTTACCACCTGGCAGGTAGAGACTTAGAGAATCCCACAAAAATTACCTGTCTCTTCTATTATTCTGTCTAAGTTTTATTTTGCCTCCAATATATTTATTAGAAATCCACAAAATTCAATTTTGAGACCGCCTGGCAACATTTCAGACCCGACAAAATGATCTGACTTTTTCATTTTATATTTTATTATAGGTATTTTCAAAATGCCTCAAGGATATTTTTTGCAAAAACAATTTCGCAACTTAAAAAAGTCAAGGGTTGACAATGCCCCGCTACCGTTCAGCCAGGTCTTTGGTTTTGGGTTTAGACATTGCCAAAGAAGTATCACACAAATTTTCATGCTGCCTCAAATACCTACTCAAAATTGTCTAACAGCTGTAATACTATAATAGACACTACGCTTTATTCCTTTGCATTTATTGATTTTTAATAGATTGAATACTAGACAACTTCATTGTAATTTTTTCAAAATATTGTTCATATCTTTTGTATGAAGTGGCAGCAATACAATTTTATTTGTATTATTACAAGCATTTATTAAATATTTTCTAACTAAAATTTAGTTGAAATTTATTCACTTTAAGCTAAGCTGGCAATTTTTTTTTGTGAAAATCGAGCGAAAAATTAAAACATAAGGACAAATTCGTAATCTTTAGGTTTAATCTTGTGTCCTTTAAGTTTTTCTGTGGTTCATTTTTATTAAAATTGAGTTATGTCGAAAAAGTTTAAGATATAAACGGCTATTTGTTTTCCTTAACACTCAAAAAAATATGATCAGCTGTGAAATTATCGATCTATTCTTTCATTATGATATTACAACAAAATATGGACTTACACTACTTTCAAAATAAACGGTTCGTATGTACTCGTATTCTAACATTTCGGTGAATAATACATTTTTCAACCAAGAAAAGTCATTCATATTTATAATTTGTTAGTTTATACTCGTATCTACACAATATTTTTCTGGGATTCGAGGCACTCCAATTCTTCCGCGAAAAGAAAAAAATGAAAAATGCACATATGGTAATAAATATAATATTATTTATATTTAAATAACCCAAACAGGATGATTGAGATGGTAATAAATTATGTAACAAGATGGTAATAAATCTTGTGCAAACCAGCACAACAATAATAAAGTAAAAATCAAAGGATAATCTAAACGAACGATAACAAAACCCAAACAGGACGTACCAAATGTTTAGTAATAACACTTTGTGTAAAAGTGATGGTTGTTCATATACGTATGGCTCCGTTCTATAGGATTCTATTTTTGTATATCTACGGTTTCAAAATTTTCAAATAATCTGAATAATCGAATGCTTAACTTGTACTTATTAGGTCTGATAGATAATTATCGAAGATTGGCAAAGTGTCGATCTAATTTTAGTGCAATCAGTATCAATTATTATTTAAATTTTCTCAGACACTTTGAACAACACGATTTTTATGAAATATTTTCTAAATTAACATAATGGTATCCCCATCTCAAAAACACTAAACACTAAACACTAAGTGATAAAAAATCAAAACATGTCATAATTGAGTATCGGACAGGTAAATATATGGTGTTACTTGCAGAGGCAGCTGGTCGCTAAATGCAATATATGTATTGCATGCGCAAAGAAATTCAAAATATTTTTGTTTATTTCCCTATTAACTCTTTGACCGACATGGCCAATTGTCAATCAGCCTCATTGTTCTTGTCTCTTTTCCTTCATACATTTTCAATTATAATAATCCCCAATAACTTTTAGGTATGCTTTATGTATCGTTCGCATTGGCCTTTCGTGATTGTGATTTAATACACAATAAACAAATCAATATTTAAACTATTTCATTAGAAAAATAGAAACTGCTTCGTATAATTCGCAACGAGTATGGAGCGTTTTAAAGGAAATAATGAAAGGAAAACGAGATAGTAGCATAGATCGCATCATAGTTGATAACCATGAATACTGTAACCACAAGGAAATTGCAAATGTTCTAAACAAATTTTATGTCGATAGTATCAAGATCTTAAATGGACAAATTCCAAGCGTACAAGATGATTTAGTCGAGATAAGGGCATCAGCGAAAAGGAAATTCGCTTTGAACCAGATTACATTAGTAGAATTAAAGGATATAATCACAAAAATGTGTGATAAGCGAGATGTACACGGATTGAAGCCAAGTATGATTTTGAAAGCTATGGATGTTATTGGCGAAAAATTGTTATCAATGTTCAATACTTCTTTAATGGCGGGTCAATTCCCTAAATGTATGAAAGAAGCGAATATTATTCCTATTCCAAAAATAAAAAACGCAAAATATCCAGAGGATTTTAGACCAATTAATATACTGGACTGCTGTGAGAAAATCTTAGAAACTGTCGTAAAGATACAACTAATCGAATTTTTAAACGTGGAAGGGATATTAATAGAGCAACAATCGGGATATCGTAAGGGATATTCATGTGAATTTGCATTAAACTTTGTATTGAGTAAATGGAAGGAATCGAAAGACAGGGGTGAATATACAATTATAGTATTTTTGGATTTCCAAAGGGCATTCGAAACAATTGATCGAACAATATTGTTGAAAAAGTTAACAGAGATAGGAATTACAAATAACGAATGGAATTGGTTTAAAAGTTATTTGAGTCATAGGAGTCAAAGAACGAAAGTAGTGCATGAAACATCTGATAGATGTACTAATGAGCTTGGTGTTCCTCAAGGATCCGTTTTGGGTGCCATACTATTTATAGTTTATATCAATGATATAGTAAAAAGTCTTAAAAATTGTCACATAAATTTATTTGCGGATGACACCTTGATTTATTATAGTGGAAATAACATTGAAGAAGTTGTTGATAATATTAACGGTGATTTGGAACGAGTACAAAAATGGCTAAATGGAAACAAATTAAAGTTAAATGTTAACAAGACAAAGTGTATGGTTATTTGTAAAGCAGATCATAATTGTGACATTAGAATTAATCAGAGTAACATTGAGCAGGTAGACACTATCAAATATTTAGGGGTAATAATTGATAAGAGGTTGAAATTCAGTGATCATGTGTCTTATATAGGAAGCAAAATAAATCAGAAGATTGGTGTACTGACGAGATGCCATAGAAATTTGAGCTATTTAAGCAAAAATAGTATATATAAGGCAATAATTGCTCCTCATTTTGAGTATTGTCCATCAGTGCTATTTACATGCAGTAGAGAAGATAAGGAGTACCTCCAAAAACTTCAGAATAAAGCGATGCGAGTCCTGCTAAACGTCCCAAAAACAACAAGTATTCCAAATATGTTGGAAATATTATGTTTTATGAGTGTAAATCAAAGAATAGGATACAATGTATTAATAATTATTTATAGAGTTAAAAACAATTTGGTTCCTAGTTATTTAACAAATTTTATTTCTTATGTGAAAGATAAAACTGATTATAATTTAAGTAAGAAATAGAGATCAATTTTTGTTACCATTTTTTAAGAGAACTGAAAATCAAAATTCTTTGTTTTATAAGGGAATTGACTTATTTAATAAAATTCCAAGTGATGTTAAAGTTTGCCCTAATATAAATGTATTTAAGAGGTTGTTAGTCAAATTTATAAAAGAAAATGTAGATTAAATTTTCTTAGTTAAATATTAATTGTTAAATTTATTATAATTATGTAAAGCAAATATTGAAAACTAAATAGCTTCAAAAGCTAAAAAGCTAAATAAATAAATAAATAAAAAAATAAAAAATAAAAAAAAAAAAACCAATGACCGAACACCGAAGTGTAAAATGATCAAGTGATGAAACATCAAGATTATTTTTAAATTTGGTTTAAATTATTGTTCCAACTACAGCTTTGCAACTTTGACAACAACCAAGATAAACAAATCGAAATTGCACATTTGGGATATAAAAATAGTTGAAAATAGAATGGAATGGACTTTTCAAGAGGGACTAAAAAAATAACCAAATCACCTTACCAATTGTATTGAGCAAATAATATATAGATCAGCATCCAATTTCTCATGTGAAATGAGAAAATAAATGCCGCTTTTGTGGAATGAAACGTCAAAATTTCTCATCGTGGAATTTGTCAGTGAAATACAATTATTAGTGCCATGGAATATATTATAATTAAGTTATTTACAGCAATGTGTGGATTTGGCTCTGGGAAGGTAAGTAATGATTTGTAAATGTTTTTATTAAACATTTAATTTTTGCACAGATTTCATAGCATATACGGGAATTGTGATCATACGAAAAGTGGAATGAGAGCCGCAACGCGCCGCCGGTGAATGTAACAATAACACCAATATGTATACAATAAATGAATAAATTATAATTATTAAATTGCTGCACGGTAATATGCGGTACGTAATTTTGATGAACGCTATTTTTATTGCAAAATATTACCTGTCAAAGTAAAACTAATTTATTATTTATTACCAAAGCGCAAAAGCATCGAGCTCATTGAAAAATCAGAAAACAATTTAAATAAAATGACAAATTATTTACATGTTTTACATCTTTAGAACTAGAATACAAATTTATGGAACGAAATTATTCAGCGAGAAAACGAAATGTGAGCCAAAAATAAAAATTTCGTTCCAATCTAAATCATTTCACTAAACCGAAACTATGTACATACTGGAAACGAATTTTGTTTATAGACGAAAGTAAACTGATCATTTGTTGGCGTTTCGAGCGACAAATCATGGTGAAAACAAACACAGAAATGAATATAAATAATTTTTTTTTGTTTTAAACATAGAGGCGGATCTGTTCCAGAATCTGGAATAGTTTCATGGTACTTAATCGTCGTAATAATGAATCGAATAAAGTTCATTGAAGTTTTAAAGGCAAATTTACATAAGAGTGTCAATCAAGTGGGGATAGAAGAAGATTGCTCAACATGATTTCAATGAGTAGGTGGATAAATAATAAATCTAGGTATGGCTACGGACCAGCTTGTGTATATACCAGTCTTTCTGGAACCTTAACCTCTTATACCAATAAAATTCCTAAAAGAAACATTTCAATAAACTACATATAGCAAGAGAATAATTTTTCAAAAGAATAATCTCAAAAACAATATATAAATTAAAATAATATAATATCCTATCCAAAGATAATAGTAAATCAATTAATTTTAAAATTATGTTTGGATATTTAACATTTGCTAGATCGCGAAATTTACATTGCTTTCTAAACTCCGGCAAATTTAAATCAAAATAATGCCCTAGCCGAGGTAACTAATTATGTTCTTGGTTTAATTTCGGGGCAAAGATTTTTTCTAAATTTCTAGATATTTCATACTAATAAAACCAGGCTAGGGATTAAGCTAAGGATTTTATTAACAATTTTTTTACCATTTGCGAGATATGAGATATCATAAAGAAGTCCGCAAAACGGACCATAGGCATATAAAACACACTAAATCAATAATACGTTAGCCAAAAATAACCTTAAGTTTAATAGATCTTGTTTAAATGTCAAATTTTCTACAACCGCCAGAGCTACCATCTTTCGGAAAACTCCTAAAACACAAGCAACTTTTACATAATTCCACTAGGTGTCACTAAATATTTGCTGTCAAAAATTTTATGACATTTTTATGTATACATTTTGTAAATATAAACAAAAATATTTTCGTGCCATAAAAGTGACTATTATTAGTACGTGATAAATAAATTGATTTTGGCTGTCCCTTTTTGAAAAACGTCAGTACCTAATATTTTTTTGATTGTGTAGTGACATCTAGTGGCAAACGCTCTGTACTGATTTTTTGATCATGCTGCCTCTTTCGGACAAAACTCTGTACTTTTTCAGTGATCGTGTCTTTTGGAAAACATGATCTATTGATTCTATTTTCTTTTTAATTTTTCCACATTGAAAATTAAATTAACTATAACTTTTTTTAGAATTGAAATCCAAAAAAAAAAATTATTGGCATGGCGTGTAAAGCAGAATAATTTTTTTTTATTAACGAGTTGTGCTTAGGAATTCCTTTCTTAAAGTGTCATCACGCGCTTATACAATGACTCGTAGCATAACCATAAACGGAATGAAAGGACTAAACAGTGAATGACAAGAGAGAATTAAACAGAATCGGCAGTTAGTCTTTCAAGAATCCTAGTCCTAATATCAAAATTGAGGTTAAATTTCTATTAATTGCACACCAAAGGGGAGGCTTTAACGTTCAGCCCTTTCCAGAAGCGCATACTCCGATGAAACAAAGAATTTTGAAACCAGTTGGTCTTTGTGAATTTTAGTTCTAGGTTATACCTGTGAACTGATTGTCTTAATGTATCTGTTGGCCTAAGCATACCATGCTAAGTCATAGAGTTCCGTCGAACACTTACCATACGAAAATATTTGTTCAACACATTTCGTCTGGGGGAAAGCGCAACAAGAATAGAAGAAAATTTTAAAGTTTTGTTGTTTTCGCGGCGTTACACTAAAAGTGTGCCTTGCACAAATACTTTTGAATATCCTAATATACATAGATGTACTAAGAAATGCGATCTACTCCTACAGCATTTTGAACCAAAATTCAATAATTTTTTAATTTTTAGATTAAATTCAATCATTTTCAAACCAATTTCAGTATATTTCAAACCCAAATCAACTTTTTTTACGAGTATGTATATGAAAATCAACTTTTTTCATTACAAATTAAAGTTTTTTTCAAATTCAACAACGGGATACCGAAATGGATTTTAGATGAAATTCTGATATATACATATGTAGATAACTAGAAAAGAACTCTGCTATTTCTAAACCCAGTAATATGAAATTTGATTTGTATGACGGAAAAGAGATTCTAAATCGACTTTAAGATAAAGTTCTGGAACGCGGCCAATAAGGATGGAACTTGGATGTTTCGTAACCGTTTATTTTAAAATTCGACGTGTACGACGAAAACGGAATTCTAGAATGAATGTTGTATGAAGTTAGTTTGGATAATACCAATTAAAATTACATTTAACCAATTATTATGAAATTCAACTTGTACGATGGAAATGGGATTCTACTAGCATTTTTAGAAGACGTTCTGGAATATGGCTAATTTTGATGGAAGTTCGCTATTTTTTAACCGATTATGACGGAATTCAACTTGTGTTGATATGGTCAGTTAGGAGTATTTTCTCAACAGAGTATTTTCTCAAGTCATTTATTGTTGGCACTAATCTCATGTTTTCTTGGTTTCTTCTCTTCCGTAGTTTTCTATTAAACCTATCAATTGCCAGTACTCTGCAAATTTTTTAGAATTATTTCATGGGCTGGCATGGTCAAATATGGCCGCAAAGCACGTGATTTGTATTTAATTTGATTTTCACAGTTCAACTGAGTATCTTCTCAAGTTCTGTATTGTTGGCACCAATTTAATGATAATTTTCTGGTAGAACTATCAATTGCCACTATTCTGATTTTTTTTCAGTATTTTGCCATGGGGAAGCCATTTACAAATACAGCCGCAAAGTCGCTCTTCGGTCCTATTTAATTTAATTTACCCAAATCAACTGAGTATTGTTTCAAGTATATTATTGACACCAATCTCACCATGATTTTCTGTTAGACGTATCAATTGCCGGTACTCTGGAATTTTTTTAGAAGTTTTTCAGAAAAATCTGGGGTTGGCCATGACTTTCGAGTCAAACGGTTGTGTTTTTTGTTTTTTAAATTTTCCTTAAAATTTTATTGTTAATTTAACAATTTTTTGTTAATTGGTCGGCGTACGAACGTCGAAGGTGTAGACGTGTTTTTGCTGTAAAACCCGAGTTAAATTGAAGTGGATAGTGCTGTGTTTTAAAATTTACAAATGTTAAAAGGAGGGTGTACATTTGTGGTTGGTGGTTGCCCTGTATTCGGTCTCGATTCTTCATTTTAAGGCGTGATGGACGTAATCTGAAGGTTTTATGTAGTTTATGTTTGGACCTCTGAAATTAATTTTGGTACAACTTTTCGAGACATTTTTCGAAATGCACCTGATCAAAAAAGAAAAAAAAAACATTTCCAATGGTTTTTGAGCAAATTGTGGATCGGATCCCGAAGGCCGGTGAGTAAACGTTGTGTCGTTTCTTTTTATAATATGATTCACATAATGCTGGTTTATAATTTGGAGGTCTATTGTATACATGTGTGATGTGTATTTTCGAAAAATGTTATAAGAGTAGCTTAGCGGTATTTGAATTGTCCCAGTGGAGGGTTGCTGCAATATCGATTGCTTCTGGTCGAGTCTAAAGCGGAATAATGTTGCTTATGCTGGTGTTTTCGTTAATTTGACTTTGTGTGGATTTGGATACAATTTTGGTTACTACGACATGATGGGCGATTGTTTTGCAATATCGTTTCTGTTACAAACGAAGTTAGCCGCAATTTGTAATTTCTTTGCGATGTTATTCTAGTACAAATGTTAGAGAAATTCGATTAATACTAGTACATTGCTAGCAAATAAGATTATTAAGTACTAAACACTGTCAATTAAATTGTCAGTACAATTAATTTATTTTGTTATTTAATTTAATTTAATTACTTTTATTTTGTTTATTTATAATTTAATTTTGTTGTGTATGTGATGATTTAAACTAAACTAAACGCATGAGGATTTCTAAGTTTAATAATTTTTAGTTTATTTTAAAGTAGTGCCTAGTGATAATTAACAAATTTGATCTGGATTTTCAGAATATCGGATGAACCTAAGGCAGATTTCCAGGAAATTTAAGCACCCTACGGATAGGTAGTTTAAAAATTGTGTTGTCTTGATTTTTGTCATCTTAATTCACAGGAACTCCAGGTCGGACTTCGTACTTTAGAAACTAATTAGTGTCTTATCATTTTGATTTAGGTTACTGGATGGCGTTATTGTAATTCATTACAGGACAGCATCCAACACAGAATCTTAGTAACAGTTCCGCGAAAATGCCTCATTTATAATAGCAGTTTTGCTAAATTAGGGCCCTATTATGAAAAAAATGCGATTTCACATTTTCATGCGATATCGCATTTTAGTATTATAAAACGACGATGTGATAGCGGATTTATGCGAAATTAAAATTGACAAATGCAACTAGTCAGCAGTCGCATATCGCATTTGTGAAGTGATTGTGTTAATAAATAGTTTGTTTCTGTTTATATTTAATATACTACATTTAATACTACATTTAAAATGTATTTTAATAAGAAATATTAAAGTGATTTTGTTATTAAAACCTAATTTCAAAATAATAGAAAAAATGTTTTATTTGTCAAAATAAAAATAATAATTTTTTTTATTTGGCAAAATAAAACTTTTTATAAGAATTTTAATTGCGACACGCGATAATCGCTTTTCATAATAAGCACATGCGAAGCGAATCGGATCCGCAAAATCACAAAAAAAGCGATCAATTTCAAAATAGGGCCTCTGTAGTTTAAGTTGCAATAGTGACCTAGCGGAAATTATTTGAATAAGTATCTGATACTAATTATATTTATTATGTTAGGTTGTCTCCGAACTACTGTTGAAGTTTTAAGTGAAATTTAAATTAATAATGATTACAATTTAAGAAGTGTACAGAAATCTGACCCAGCAAAATAATAAACGTTATTTCAGAATTCAGTTGTTACTTGTTAGTCTAATAAACTACAAAATTACATTTAGATACATAGTTAGGTATTAATTAGATTTTGACAACTCTTAATCATACTGCAGCAACAAATTTCCGGAGGCGGGTTCTGGAAGCTGAAACAGCCAAGGGAAACAGACACTAATATTAACGTTAAGGTTGTGTAGTGCTTAAAGATTATAACAGGTTTATAGAAATTAAATTAAACTTAAATTTATACTTAATTGGTTGGAGGAAGGTTGGCCGGAAGAAGTAAAGTGGTGGGAAATATATAAGGGGTAATTGATAACTAATTAATATTGACTATAGGATGCCAAGAACTGAAAGCAGCTTTTAGAAAAAATGTAACTACTAACAACTGATCGCCAAGGTGTTTATAACGGGTCGATCTCAATCATATACCAACAATCCTATCCAATCCTTCCAAGTATATGTAAAAAAGGGTGTATGCCCGGTGTCAAATTCAATACCAAGAGTTGTTGCTTAATGCTGCTTGGTCGTACACTAAAAATCAATCAAATCAATCAATCAAATTGCAGAGTACTGGAAATTGATTGATTCTCTGTTGAATTGCGAAATATTAGGCCGTATTCCGGGATTTGAAATTTAATGTTATGTTATTTTTGTTTTTTCAATACAAATTCAAATAGGAAGCGGTACGAGAATATGGGGCATTACTTACGACGCTTTGCGGCCTGATTTGACCAAAGTTGAGACAAAGTTCTGAAAAAATTTCACATTACTGGCAATTGATAGGTCTAACAGAAATGCATCATGAAATTGGTTCCAACGATACAGGACTTGAGAAAATATTCAGTTGAATTGCGAAATTCAAATTAAATAGGACTCAAGAAGCTTTGCGGCCTAATTTGACCCTCCCATCCCTTGGCAATTAATCTAACAGAAAATCATCGAGATTGACGTCGCACCGCACCGCAGGACTTTAGTAATTTTCAGTTGTTTTGGAAAGTGTAATAAATTTGATTTTATCCGGTTAACAAGTTTCATTAAAAATTTTACCAAATCAAACCTATATTGATATCTGATTTTACGGTTATATTTGGAACAATAAACGCCAAAAATAATAAACGTAAAATCATGATATCAATTCAATATAGGTTTGATTTGGTAAAATTTTTAGTGACATCTACAAGTTTTTAATTTTTTTGGTGATAGCGAGGGTGATAGCGGTGGTGATAGCGATGACGAGGGCCAACTACAAAAGATGAGGTGAGAGCTGGTAAAATTTTTAAAAAAATCGGCAGCAAAAATCTATAACATTCAATTTATAGATTGGGTCCCAAATTCACGAAAATCCGGCCAGGCCCATCAACAGTCTTGACTGAAGCGGAGGAGCTAGCAATCGTAGACTGAGTTAAAGTATCACAACGAAAAGGTTTCCCTAAACGGAAGGAAGATATTCTTTATGCTGTGAAGGATTTCCTCGAGGAAAATAATTAGGATCATCCTTTTGGTGAAAAAAACTTGCCGAGAAAAGGCTGGTTTCATTCATATTTAAAGCGACACTCCTCCATAACACTAAGGTTACCATATTATGCAGACGCATATTTAATGGAGATGAAACCAATTTTATGCTGCGACAAAAAACAAAAAGTGTTTTAGCAGTAAAAGGGTCCAAAAATATCTACGAAGTTAATAGGGGTTTGGCAAAATCAAATCTAACCGTCATGTTTTCATTCTCAGCTTCGGGTGTTATGACTCCAACATTTTACGAATATATTTCGGAAAGTTTTTTATACGCATCTTCGAGATACCAAAATTAAATTCCCGATTATTTATTTTGTAAATGGACACAGTACATATTTTACTTTACAAGTCAGTCAGCTTTGCGTCCAATTAGGTATTATATTAATTGCTCTATATGCAAACTCAACTAGAATTTTGCAGCCAGCGAACGTAGCAGCTTTTAAACCGCTGAAAAGTGCATGGAATAACTCAGTGCTAGAGTGGAGGCGTAAGAACCCTAACAAAAATCTCACCAGGGACATATTTGGTCCATTATAAAAGACGTTGCAGACAAATCGGTGTCTTTCGATACTTTGCGGAAGGGATATAAGGCATGTAGCATTTTTCCCTGGAATAAGTATGCCATAAATACGACCAAGTGTCTAGGTAGACCCTCTGTAGCGTATTTTCAAAATATTAAAAATTCAGATCCTACAGATGCTTTTCATGAATGCTGTACTATTTTAGAAACCGAAAAAGTAGCAATGTTGGAAAAACTTGATAACACTACAGATTTTGAAGATAGATCGGATGATTTTAAAACATTACATAAGATTTATACCTATCTTAAGTTTAATAAATTTAAAAGAACGGTGGAAGGAAATGTGACCGACAAAGTTTCGCAGACGGATTTTCCATCACTCTCGTCAGATAGCATTACTGGCATAGATATTGTCAATATTAATGAATTTGTTTACTGTGAACAAGAATTGAAAACATAAATGATGTTGAAAACATAACAATACTCAATGGCCTCGAAACCACAGGTGCCTCCAAGAGTATAAATCAATTAGGTAAAATTTCGGTTACTCAAACGCACACCGTCATTAATGATAAAACTAACTGGCCTTCAGAAAATATTTTAATCGCTGATGAAAACACTGATATCCCAGAAAAGATCCAAAAAAACTTTGAATTTGTCATTCCATCCTGCATTAAATTAACACCAAAAATCCAAGCATATACACCCATGGAGGATATATTAGACTGGCCACAGACACCATTAAGAAAGGGTTGAAAAGTTCAAAAAGACAAGAAGAGTTTTGTCATTATCAACTCATTATGGATAAAAGCTGAAGAAAGGCGAAAGGAAGAAAAAAGAAATATCGAATAACTGAAAAAAAAAATTAAGAAGAAAGCACTTAAATAAAAGGACAAAATAACAAAAAAAATCCGAAAGCAATATCAAGAACCAAACAAACAATCCAAAATAAAATTCCAAAACTTTTGCCAACAGCAAAAAAGACACAAGAACCAACATCGCACACAGTAACATCCGATGCTTCAGCGTTATTACAATATCGTTCACCAACAAAAAGTATAGCGGAAATTCAAAAAAATCTAGTCTAAAAAAATTTGGAACGACTCGGAACAAATTCTGTATGTCATGGGAATATATCATGGGGTGTTATGAATGCACAAAATTTATGTCGGGAGATATGAACTCCGAAGCCTGTGGCATCAAGTGGTCAAATTGTACAAGGTAATACCATATTAAATGTTTTAATGAATTAAAATGCACGTATCTTCCGAGCTTTGCGTGCAACTCATATTTAGATATGGCAAATTCAGGAAAAGACTGAAGAAAACTAGTTAGCTAAGTAGTTCTAGCTACAGCTACGATTTGAACTTGCTGTTTTATTAGAGACTTTTAGACACTACTTGAGATAATATTATATTTCACACATTTTTAAAATTTTTTAAAAACACTTGTTAAATATTTCGCAAAATTACAAAAGGTTTAAAAAATCACTCGATCGATTTCGGCTTATTAGGCCATCATCAGGAGTATCTACTAAACTGTAAAAATAAAAATGTAGTTATAACATAGTTGGAAAAAGCAAAAAGTGAAACCAAAACATACAAATAAAAAAATTTTTGGGAGCGGTAAACAATAAAATTGGTGACAGCAATAAACATTAAAAATTAAAAATTAAAAAAGGGGGTGAGTTAAACACAGGTAAAATTGGTGAGAGCAATAAACATTAAAAATTAAAAGTTAAAAGGGGGTGAGTTAAACCCAGGTATATGATTATTGATTAGTCAAAGGTCGAATAACAAAATTCCAGATGTTGATTTTTTTTTTTTTTCCCTTCTTTATTTTATTATTTTGCTTTTCGGATTTCGTAAGATTCTAAGTTGTCTAAACGTCTGCTTTTTGGTTAACATGTAATATTTCTAAATTGTTTAAACTGGATGTGTGATTTTCTAACGTTAAATATGTATTTATAAAGGGATGATTCATGGCTACCAGATAAATGTTCTTTAACTCTAACTTCAAAATTGCGCCCAGTCTGTCCGATATAAGAGGAACTACAATCATTGCAATTGATCTTATAAACGCCAGACTTGGAAAGGCGATCAATTCTTGGTTTGTTGTTAAAAATCATTTTCTTAATTGTATTATTGTTATAAAAAGCAAAGCTAATATCTGTATATTGTGTCACGAGGTTACTAATCCGTTGACTAGTTTTTCCTATATACTCTAAGCGGCGCCAATTTTTCGGCATTGGGCTATCAGGTGGATAAATGTTAGCTAAAGCTTTATGTTTCAGTTTTCTGTTTAATAGCTTTAATATAGTCTTAGCTGCATAACCGTTATTCGCTGCTATTTCTAAAATTATATTAAGCTCTTTGTTATAATTGGATATGGTCAAAGGAATGTTTATTAATCTAGCTAAGAATGAGTGGAAAGCTGACATTTTAATATTATGGGGATGGTTTGACGAGTTAGGTATAATGGCGTCTGTATACGTGGGTTTTCTATAAATTTTGAACTCTAATGAAGAATTAATTCTGGTTATTGTTATATCTAGAAAGTTAATAGATTTGTTTTCTTCTTTTTATACCGTAAAATTAATGGTGGGATATTGAGAATTTAACCAAGTGAGAAAAGAGGTTAATAGCCTATCAGTTCCATTCCATAGACATAGTATGTCATCAACATATCTGTATCAAAAGATCATATGACGGAAATAAGGATTATTGCTTGATACAATCGTTTGTTCGAAGAAATTCATGAAAATTTCTGCTAACAAGGTGACAGAGGGAAGCCCATCGGTAGACCATCAGTGAATCTGAAATACTTATTATCAAAGCAAAAATAATTTTGTTTAATACAAGTTTCAAATATCAGCTTCAGTTCATTCCGAAGGCTTCCATCTGCAACATCCCTATCTAAGTAAGTATAAACTATTTGAGACAAAATGTTAATTGGAATAGAAGTGAAAAGACTAGCAACGTCAAACGAAACTAATTTTGAGTGTAGTGGAATATCAACATCTTGAATTTTGCTAATCAATTCTACCGAGTTCTTAACCGAGAAAGCCGAAACGAAATTGGTATGACTGTTGAAAAAGTTTATGAAACCCTTACATAGCTTGTAGGCAGGTGCATTGCAATACGCTACTATTGGTCTAATTGGAATGCCTTCTTTATGGATTTTAGGTAAACCATAAAGAATTGGGGCAGATGGATTCATAACCGTGTACCTCCAACCAGTGCCATCAAAGACCTTTGGGCATTGGTTGATACACTTACTGACCAAAGTCTTAAATGACCTAGTAGGATCTCTATTGAGCTCTAATGCGTTGCTTTCTGTAATGAAATCAGAAATTTTATTGTAATAATCGATTCTTGTGAGAACAGTGATCGTATTGCCTTTATCCGCTTTACAGGCTATCAGGTCATGATCACGTAACTTTTCCTTAATCGTACCAATCACTTTAAGGTTATTATTAGAATAAGAAACAGAAGAATGAGAGGAGATAGAGGAGGAAGCGTTACTCAAGCCTTTCTTAATCTGTAACGCACATATTGCTTTCAGTTGGGTTGACTGGCCGGATAAGGCAGTTTCGGCATCTATAGCGAGACTCTCGAATGACTGAACGCCGATTGTATTTGGCACAGGAGCAAAATTTACTCCATTGCTCAGCATTTGAACCTCTACGCCACTGAAGCCAACGGAAGACAAGTTCTTAAAACGTGAATGGAATTGGAAACCAGACATACCACTATTACCTCTATGGTTACGTGGATACGCCTTATCTCGCAACACATCCAGTTTAGCTTTTTGCTTTACATACTATAACAATAATACAATTAAGAAAATGATTTTTAACAACAAACCAAGAATTGATCGCCTTTCCAAGTCTGGCGTTTATAAGATCAATTGCAATGATTGTAGTTCCTCTTATATCGGACAGACTGAGCGCAATTTTGAAGTTAGAGTTAAAGAACATTTATCTGGTAGCCATGAATCATCCCTTTATAATCAATTAACGTTAGAAAATCACACATCCAGTTTAAACAATTTAGAAATATTACATGTACAACCAAAAAGCAGACGTTTAGACAACTTAGAATCTTACGAAATCCGAAAAGCAATATTTCTTAACCAAAATATCCTCAACGAACAGAGAGAAATCCGTTTCTCACCAATTACCGACCCCGCATTGTTTTATTCACATACTCATTCCATACCATAAAATTACTAATACGTCGGGTTATAATAAAATAAAGAAGGGGAAAAAAAAAATCAACATCTGGAATTTTGTTATTCGACCGTTGACTAATCAATAATCATATACCTGTGTTTAACTCACCCCCTTTTAATTTTTAATTTTTAATGTTTATTGCTGTCACCAATTTTATTGTTTCCACTCCCAAAAAAATTTTTATTTGTATGTTTTGGTTTCACTTTTTGCTTTTTCCAACTTATATATACATATAACTACATTTTTATTTTTACGGTTTAGTAGATACTCCTGATGATGGCCTAATAAGCCGAAATCGATCGAGTAATTTTTTAAACCTTTTGTAATTTTGCGAAATATTTAACAAGTGTTTTTAAAAAATTTTAAAAATGTGTGTATTAAGTGTGTTTCGCCAAGTGCCTACGGCAGAAAGTGTAAAAAGTAATATTATATTTTTTCACAAAGGTGGTTTATGCGGCGCGACGCACATTGTTGCAACGAAAAAGAAACATTTAATTTTAAAATATTCCGGAAAAAAGAGATTTTAATTTAAAATTACAATAAAATGAAATCAATTTTCCAGAATATTTTAAAATGTAATCTTCCTTTTCCAGGAAATTGAACACTGAAATAAGTCTCCAAAATAATTTTTAGGGTTTTATTTCATCCCCGATATTTGAGGAACGCATAAAATAAGCCCCAAATTAGCATATGAATTAAATCCACAACCAAAATTTTTTTCCAATTTTTTTTCATTTTAGTAAGTTTTCAGTTTCCGTAGTACTATTGGGGTTCTATTTTATTTATGATTTTAGGAAGTTATTTTATTGGGGGTTATTTCTTTCAGCCTTGTTTTTTTAATTTGTTATAAATAGGTGGGATATTAAGTAATCATAATCAAATTACTTTCTGTTATTTTCATTTATAATAATAGATGCATTTTTGTAAAGATCCTTCCTAAATAGTTTTATCCTTGCATGATATAGTATCATTGCGTTTTTCACATGATTTTTCAGAAATAGATGGTGCCATCTGACTGACTAAGGATCGAATTTTGAATCTCAGCTGTATTTGTTTTTTAACATATTGTTTGTTACTTATTAAATTTTTCTCATAAACTCTTTATTCATAGAGATTTTGAAGTAAACTGCAAATTCTGGTTGAAAAGCTTAAATAAGAATTTTCAGAGCACACATTTTTTTACAGATAGACAAATATAAAATAATCGTAGCTCTATACGATTAACCAGTATTATTTTTATTTCATTTATAAAAGCGAAAGGCCCTTCTTCAATAGAATAAAATTAATTAAATTTTCAGAAGGTATACAAAACAGTTTACATTAAATAATTTGAAAACAATTGAATTTTTATTATCAATTCTTTGTGGTGAATAATTTGTGATTAAAAATAAATGTCGCGGTTTTATTTTTGTATGTAATTTGTTAGAAATGTGAATGTGACGTTCTGCCAAACATAATATTGGTGTATAATTAAAAATTCAGTATTAGGTGAGGCATTTATCATATTTGAACTAAATTTGATAATTTATGCTATTTGCACATACCGTCGTAGAGTAACCCCCATTATGTTCTAAATATAATTTGGATCAATTTTGTTATCGCATTTTACACTCAATTTTGTTTTGGATTCCACGCGATTTCATCTAAAAATATAACTCGACCTAAGGGATATTCTATATCACAGAAAATTTGTATTTACAATATTTTTTGTGAGATGAACCTTGTATCGTCTGGAAATTTATTATTTGTTAAGTAATTTGGTTTTGTATTTGGTTCCACGTATAGAATATAAAATAGTCTGTTTTGGGTTCTGAATGATTAATATGTGGATTTGTAATATTAATCATATAAATTATTAACAATAGTTTTGGTTTATTGTTAAATTGATGTATTGTTTAATATTCTAAATAATTTTAGTTGATAACAAAAATGAATAGTGATTGACGCATCAATATTATTTTAACATGGGTTTGGAAGCATATTTTATTATTTAAAATTTACTCAAGTCCTATTGTAGAAAATATTCGACGCTCATTAAATTATCAAATAAAATACAGTAATTAAATGCTGCCATATGTTGTTTTTTTGCGACTTACAAGATTTCTGATCTTTCAATTCCAAAAAAGAAAAAACACATTTATCCATTATTGGATTAACAATAAAATGGCCTTCATTATGAGACAAGAATTATTTTAGAATAATAATCGTTTAATTTTATTGTACGCTTAATGTACAATAGTTTATTAATTTATGCCATTATTGAAGCATAACCAAAAGTAAAAAAAAAAATAATTTTTGAGCTTATTTAATTAATACACAATTCAGTTTACCTAAAATTATGTATTTCTGGACTGGATTGTTTAGCATTGAATTATTTGTACATAATATTTACCATGACAAAATTTGCAGAATTGCTTAACAAGATTTTTTCGTAAGTATGACAGATTTATCCTACTGGTTCAAAATTGGTGTTCTGAGGAACACTCTTTTATATCTAAACGTTCTATGTATCCACAAGTAAAGTATAATAGCCGTCTTCCAATGGGCAAAATTTGCTACTTCGAAGTACTTGCGAGTAGATACCCAATGGAACGAGAAATTGAGTAACACAAGTAAAACAAAGCCTTCTGTTTAGTTGTTTTTTTTGTCTTTTGTAAAGTTGTTTATTATAGTAATGGCGATATTTAAAATTAGATTCAAAATATGACAAAAAAAAAATGGACATGTAATAAAAGGAAAGCATTGATATTTAAACACATTTTTCTTAAAAATGTATCATCAACAATAAAATAATTTTGTATTAATTTTGACATTTTACATCATCAAAAAATAAAAAAAAATCGAACGTAATAAAAAACTCTCGAAAAATATCGAAAAAGGTCTAAAAGCCATCTATTGGAATTTTCGCAACTAAAATCCACTAGCGCAAATTTTATGCGTAACTACTTCTGTTTTCTACACCATCGTATGAGCATGGGTAGTTGTGAGTAGATACAAGTACTTGCGAGTAGTTTGCTTTCGCCAATGGAAGACGCTTAATTTATGGTGGTTACACGCAAATTTTTGTTAAATGTCTTATTAAGCGTCTTCCATTGGCGAAAGCAAACTACTCGCAAGTACTTGTATCTATTCACAACTACCCATGCTCATACGATGGTGTAGAAAACAGAAGTAGTTACGCATAAAATTTGCGCTAGTGGATTTTAGTTGCGAAAATTCCAATAGATGGCTTTTAGACCTTTCTCGATATTTTTCGAGAGTTTTTTATTACGTTCGAGTTTTTTTATTTTTTGATGATGTAAAATGTCAAAATTAATACAAAATTATTTTATTGTTGATGATACATTTTTAAGAAAAATGTGTTTAAATATCAATGCGGTAAATATCAATGCTTTCCTTTTATTACTTGTCCATTTTTTTTTTGTCATATTTTGAATCTAATTTTAAATATCGCCATTACTATAATAAACAACTTTACAAAAGACAAAAAAAACAACTAAACAGAAGGCTTTCTTTTACTTGTGTTACTCAATTTCTCGTTCCATTGGGTATCTACTCGCAAGTACTTCGAAGTAGCAAATTTTGCCCATTGGAAGACGGCTATTGATTTCACATCTACTAATTCTGTTAGAAAACTATTCAAAAGATGTATGTAAGTTAATGTGTACTTTATTATAGATAATTTACTAAATTTAGACTCTTAGTATAAGTGTAAAAACTATTCCATATAATTTATACATAATAAGTTAAATTAAAATATGATTTTCGATTTATTTGACCGCACCTCTAATAATATATCAGTAATTCAAAAAATTCATCTAGGTATGCGGAATTTAATTATTTAAATTATATGTGGGCAGGATGATGGTATTTTTGTTATTAACGTATGCTGGCATACGAGAATATCTCGTTGCTAATAAAACATTTATTTTACGTTAACATAACTTAACGGTGAATACAAAAAAAATCATATCAAGACGGTCTACCGCCGATTTTTGTTAAACCCTAATTGCTAATTATAACAAATAGAAATGACTCACTTTAATCATGCGACGATTAGCTTTCATACCAAAATTACATTTTAATAGTAACATCTGCACATTTAACAAAAAACATATCGCCGCTATATTTGCGATCTGTTTTTTAAGATAAAACAATCGTATCTAATTTAATTAGAAAAATTTCAAATACAACAAACACAAATTTATAAACATACAGACGAGTACTACTTGATAGTTTAAACAAGAATTTTGGATATAAAAATGTCATATGAAATAATTTAGTTAAGTTCTGCATAAAATTCCCTTCATTTGAAATATATAAATTTTCAAATTCTTTTAATTGAATGTTTTTATGCAAATACCCGTATTTTCATTGAGTCATTAACTACTCGTATTTATTACTTTTGTTTGTACATGATAACGAACTTTATTATTTGCTATTAATGACATTGAATTTGTATGTGAATTAGACAAACCCTTTAAAAGTATAAATTAAACAATATTTACTAAAATTTCGGAAAAAGAATCGATCATAAACGTCTTTTACAATACTTATGAGTGGACTGTTTTTTGTCATGTGAGCTGTAGTAGGTTTGGTATGTCCGTCAGTTGCCACTAACATATTTATATACACTTGGCTCTGCTAGTTATTACACCTCATATTAATTTTTCAGGTGATTGGAGCTAAATATTTCCCACTTTGATGAATCGAGTATTATAAATTTTAGGCAAAACTAATAGTCGGGGAGCTGAGTGGCAAAAAAATTCAACTGTTTTAGAAAGGCTGATATTTTGATAATAAGCCCGATTCTGGAACGATAAAATTCATGTTAGGTTATTTTATTTACCCGCTCCCTATATGAATTTGTATTGAAAAAACAAAAATGACATAACATAACCTAAAATTTTGAGAGGCAGACTCGGGCCTATTATCTAGTATTTAGAGGGTACAACAATAGCCTGCCGTCAGGCAGCCAGTTTCGCTAACAGCTGGCTCATAGGCGGTTTCAAAGTTGTGAAAAAAAAAATGTATGTCGCAAATGCTTTATAAAATCTAAAAATTGGTTTGTGAATAGTAAAATAACAAAGAAAACGATGTGGATATGGTCAGTCTTCAAAATATTGTAAAGGGACGCGTCAGTAGCGCGTCAAAGTGTGGTTGGTGAAACTGTTTTATAAAATGTAAAATTTGATCTACAAGAGTTAATGGGCTCGATTCTGAAACGTTAAAATTCATGTTATGTTATTTTATTTTCCCGCTTCCTATTTGAATTTGTATAGTATTAAAAATCAAGTAAACATATAGTCAGCCTCAATTTTTATGTGATAAACGCCGTCAGCAGTCGATAGAAAAGCACGCAGCGCGGCTCATTTATATAGCGCCTCGATGGCGCAGCTTATATTTAATGATAAAATAAATGTTTTTAATACAAATACATATGTATATTTATAATTTATTTAAAAAATATTCCTTTTTCCAAAATGTATTATACTAAAAAAATAAACTAATTTTTTTAATCGGAATCGCTACTGAAATTGCAGATTTCATCAGGCTCATCGTTATTTTCTTGGATGTCTGTTACATTAGACTCTACAAATTAAGAAAAGTGCTATGTGTTTAATTTGTGTATTAATGCAAAAGTCTGATATATGTGCTTGCGTTTATTTATTACTTGAAGCATAATTTGGTTGAATTATGACGACTTTAACAAATGTCGGAATTTGCTGCTTTTCAAACCAGTTGAATTCGTACCGTCATTCTTATTTCTGACAACTATTTGCCACTGCTGATATTGCGGTTGGTATCGGAAATCGTATGACTGCTAGAAGAGCAGCGCAAATCGACTGCCCTAATCGCTTTTCCATCTCAGTGACATTGATATGTCGTAAAAAGTTTCCAACGCCTACTTCCATCCAAATCTTCACATTGCTTATTAACTTACTGATATTACCCAGCATAATTATTAGAATATATGTAAGTATCAGAAAACTTGATACAGACATTGACATTATAGTCCAGATTACAAATATGTTGGATTAAAATATCTGTAACGCTCTTTACGACTATTCCATTTTTGTACTCGTAGCAGTAGTCAAACCTGAGAAACACTGTTTTATTGAAGAAAAAGGAAGCCAAATCAGCCTTTTCCCAATCTTGTATTAAAAATCCAACCAGAACTTCCTTGAACCTAAAGTTTTTCAGTTCTTTGGTAAAATTTGCAGGGCGGCTCTGTTCTTATCCGGTGATGTGATAATCATGCTTCTTACTCGTGTCCCCTCGTGAAATCAATTCGAATGATTTTACATACTTATTTAAGATGGCGGCAAATAACTCAATAAGTATGAAATAACTATAACGTCGGAAAGGGCCTTAGAGCAGTTACTTATAAAATTAACGACAGAGGGACTTTTAGTTTTACAAATTCCAATAGATGGCTCTATACCAATTTTGGTTATGTGAAATGTCATTTTGTAATACTAATTCAATCAAGATATGCCTTTTTGGTTCATTTGATTTTTAAAATGCGTCGATTTTTAAAATAATGTTTGTATGTACTACATATTTTATTTTGAAACATTGCCATACATTCCATACAACGTACTTGGCAATCTTTGCAACAATTTAGTAAATTATTTGATTAGAATTTGAATTTATAGACATAACAAAAATATATTGGTTATATTAGAGTTAACCACAAATAATGTTTGTTTATGTTTGTGATACGATGCGGGAATTTTTAAATCGTACACGAATATATTATTTTGTTGTCTAATGTTTTATTATTTATCGGCCCGATTCTGTCTTCCAAAATTTTATGTTATGCTATTTTTGTTTTTTCAATACAAATTCATATAGGAAGCGGAGAAATAAAATAACATAACAAGAATTTTACCGTTCCAGAATCGGGTCCATTATTATAATGGAACAACATATATTAGTCCTAGGTACCCCAACCAATGTCCGGCGCCGAGTGAACGAGACGTTTCGAGGGCGTCGCAAAGCCGGCACGACACGATTAGAGAACGACGCCGCAAGCACCTCAACCGCTGTTGTACCTGTACCAATGGACATAACGAGTGAATATACATCTGTCGAAGACCTCTTTGAACTGAGAGAAGCGATGCGATGCAAGACCATAAGCGTGCAGCGGACAAACGATTTAAACCGGTATTCGAAACCAATCTTCCAACCAGTCTATCTTGCAGTGTTTGTGATCGACTTTGGTTTGACAAAGATTTAAAAAAGGTGAAAGCTCGCAACATTCCTTCCCTTCAGACAAAAATCCACACGTCCCCACAGAACCGACAACACTGGGCAATACCACTATAGATTGTACGTTCACCAGAAACATTAATGTTGGCATTATGTATACCTTGTGTATCTTATTTCTCATATGGTAGACCAATAGTAAACAAAATTTTCGTCAAATATTAATCGAAATAAATAATATGTAGGTATATTATTCAGTGACTTTTTTGTATTAAAATTTTCCTTTACACTAAAAGCGACTCGCTGACATAGACGTTTCACGTTAAACCAACGGCCGTGTGCCCCGACATAGCCCCACCCCTTTTTTTTTAAATCAGCAGTAATGTTCTGATTCCTCGATAAACCTGCTTGCTTGACGACGTGTGAAATTACCGTTGATCTTATACTGTGGCTTTTGCACCACCTTTAGCGAGCTGCAGTAGAATTCGTGAAGTGCAAGATACTCATGAGCTTATTCGCTGCGTCCGCATTTAGCATTTGCTTCAAAGTTAAATCGAGAGGTTGCCTCGAAAAATCTTTGTCGGTCCTCTTGACTCTAAACGAACCCTTCTCGAATAGCTTGCGCAGACTTGGATGTGTCTCGTTTACTCGGCATAAATTATTATGATATTGAACAACCCAAATTTGCTTGATTTAGAGCAAAAAATAAATTACTTATCTTTTGCAACAAGTAATTAAAAAGGTTGTAAAATTTCAACCTTTCTAAATAGGTGTTGTTTAAATTACGTATGTCTAGTATTGTATTTATTGTATAAATAAACACAATAACAGTCACAGAAAAACAACGACTGACGGCAGGCTATTGTTATACACGCTAAATACAGTGGAACCCCGGTATACGACTTTCATTCGTTCCGAATTGATGGTATACCAAAGCAACCTTTCCCATAAGAAGCCATATAAAATAATTAATCCGTTCCCATGTGAAAAATTGACCTACTATATACATATCGGTCATTCCACCACGATTTTCAAAGCGTAAAATAGTTGATAATACGCGACAAATACATCAAGTAATGCCAACCTTGGATAAACAATTTATTAAAACTAAAATGCATTCAAATTCTGATCTTAAAACAAAAACAATTGTTTTAAAATTTACTCCTTTTTTATTTCTAATCATTTAAAATATTGATAGTGCAACTATAGCTGACTCATTTCCAAATTTGTGCTCGAAACATAAGTTTATTATATACTAACATAATAATGAAAACTGCATTAACCGTATTATCTACTAATAACTGTTGAGTAAAAATTGGCAAACTAAATTTATTTGAACTTTGATTAGCAATTTAAGAGTCAAACTATTGCTTTTAAATAATAGTTGCTTATTAAAATATTTACTAGAAATAGCATTACTGTGATATATTCTCTCTTTTGTATACCTAAAAATAATGTGTTATTCCAAATTTCATTATCTATTAAAGACAGGCAGCAATTTCTCGTCTTAGCTTCCACACACGTAAAATTAAATTTATTATAATTTTTAAGCCATCTAACGGAAGAATAAGACCTACGTTTGCAGTATTCCTACTAGAGATATGTAGTCGGTCAAATTCAGAACTGAAAATTCCACTGGTAGCGATATCTACTCATTTAACTAACACAAATGTAACGTAAAAAAAATGATCAAAGTTATATTTTTGCAACTTTGGACTTACCTAACGGCTAAACTAGGGCCCGCCCAAACACGACTTAACACTTGTTTGAAGGGTTGAACTATTATCTATCAAATGCTATACAACGTTTCTCGATATTTTGGTGGCTGTGCCCTCTAGAGGCAAAAATATAAATACAGATTTATCTGCTCATAACTCCTCAGAAAACGGTACTTTTCAAAAATAAATTATGATAGAATTAAGAATAAATTAATACCGCTCCAAAATGGTACCTCTTTTGAAAACACTCTTCTTAGAACCGAAGGTACAATCATTTATGTAGAAGTCAAAAATTAGAATTTGAAAACTGTCAAAATTAAAAAATCAAATAACCGGCCAACCAAAGGTAAAATAAAAGGAAAAGAAACGGTCTTCTTATTTTTAATAAGGAACACGATTACAACAAAAAAATTGAAATCGGAGAGGCCAAGGTTGGGCCAAATTTGAAATACAATGGAATGACCGATATACGTATATAAATGATTTTATGATAAAAATTACAAATAAAAAAATCTTGCGTGGTATACCGAGCAAAATTTCCTCAGCCAAAAAGGTCGTAAATCGACTTTGCCGTCCACCGGGATGGTCGAATACCGGGATTCCAATGAACTACATAATATCAAAATATCAGCCTTTCTAAAACATTTGCATTTTTTTGCCACTATCATTATTGAACTGCATAAATATTCTAAATCGACCTTACTGAATAACAATTACGACTATTTTTGGTGGTTGCGTTTTGTAGTAGAAGTCGAAGGACAGAAAAGCAAAATAATGTTACAAATAATACAAAATGGTAGTAGTCGAACCCGCGATCCATTCGATATCAGTAACTTAATAAAGATATAAATGAAGCTCCACTGAATGCAAATGATGCTCCAAATTTGAACTAGAATTTAGTGTCAAGTGAATTACAATTATACTAACACAAGAGTCACACCTGGTTGCGAAAACATCTCAAAAATTGGCGAATAACGGCAGAAGGCATACAACAGAAATCGAGTGTTTTCATTTCCATCGAGCTCCACGACGAAACTAAAGGGGAGCCAGAAAACAATAAAAATCCTAATTAAGGCGGATTGATGCGATAACCAAAAATTCTAGAAGCCACGTTGAAGGTTTACAGTAGTATTTCTTTTTAATTTGTTTTGTTGTTGTTTCTGTAGAGTAGTAATTATTTATTTAAGAAAAAGAAAATTGTGAAATTTTGTAAATTGTTGATTCTTCTAACCGATTCTTCTCACGAGGGCGGCTAAGTTTTGTTCTTGTTTGTTTTTTTTACTGTGCTTTATTGTTTCAGAAGTACAACGAACAAGATACGGCGAGCTCACTGTGTACTCATACAATTGGTTTTTCTGCATAACATATTTATATCTTGACTCTTTGGCAAAGAGCAGTCGATTAAACACTAGGTTTACCAAGAGGTCATGTTGACCCCTCTGAGAGAACTTTTCGTTAAATTTCAAGAATATTTTAATTAATTTTTATTTACATTTATAAGACATATAATCGCAAATCTTATCTTTTTCTTTTTCTAGTTTCGGAGGAATGTACGTACATACATATATAGAATACCTACTTTTACTGAAGAGGTCACTTTGACCATTCGAATAAATTTTATTATACATATCTGCCAGCACATTTTCATATATTCATTAAATTGCTTTTATTCCAAAATTTTGTTACATTTGGCAACACACTTTTTCTTTTTTTTCCACTTTTTATGCGAAATGTGTTACAAAACCGTTTTCTTAGGCGAGAGATTAGAGAGAAAGACAAACATTCTCTTTCGCCCTGACTAAAAGATTTGGAACATTAATTCAAAGTGAGCTCTTGGACGGTTAGTGAATTTTACTAAATAAAATATATTGAAAATATAAAAGTGAATTTAGTGTTTTTATAATTATCAAAAAAATGTAGGAAATAATGGCAGGACATTCAAAAAAACGTAAATTGTTGGACATTGTAAATAATATAAGAGAGGATTGCAAAAAAGCAGATGAAGGAAGTGATTTAGATACTGAAGCATTTTCATTGGATTCGAGCGATAAAAGATGGCCTCTGCAAGACTTTTCAATATCCTAGATTTGGCTGGGATCAATTCGTGGATATTATATAAAGAAACCACTGGTGAAAATATACTAGGGAGGATTATTTGTTCCAGCTGGCAGAAGGACTTGCTGCTGTAAACAAAGGTTCATCCGAATCAGAAAATTTGAGTGAGCTGTTGGTGGATGCAGTTGAAAGTTCCGGATCAAGAAAAATGTCAAATAACCCTTTGCAATAAAAATAAAACGTAACTTACCTGTGGCAGTTGCAAAAAAATACGCTTGTAGAGTATGTACGGAGAAAAAAATTGCAATTCAAAAAGTAATTATTACAACTGATGGACTTTTAATGAGGTTAGGTTTTCCTACTTTAACTTCATAATAGAAAGGTCAATTTATGTTTTCTAATTAAATACCGAAAGGGGTCATTTTGATTATAATTGGTATAAATAGGTATATGTTAAGGTGACCAACTATTTTTTGTTCAAAAAGAGTACACTTTGCAAGTATTTCATAGGTAAAAAAAAAGAAGAAAAACGATAAAAACTTTATTTTCTTTTAAAAACATATTTTTCTTCGGAGTGGATTTTTTCTGCTAAATGAGGATGTTCGTCTAATAATGTAGCCACATCCGAACAACTTTCATTTTGCATATTAAATTTGACTGTTAAGGCGGTAGACAATGTTTTTACAGAAAGTTGCGACTTCTCACTGCTCCAATAATCATTCCCTAGTGAAAATACCCTTTCAACAGCAGCATTAGTCCCTGGACAACAAAATTTTATTTTATTTTGTACACCTCAAATCTTGTTAACTTGAACAAAAAGTACGAAATGGTTGGTTTTCTCTAACCTCAAATTAATTAAACAGAAAGGGAATTCCCATAAAACTTTGCCGTACACTGTCAAAATAATTTTAAAAATAAAATAATCTAAAAAAATGTTTTAGAAATACAAATGAGTATAAAATTATAAAATGAGTACTTTCAGAGTACAGGATTTGAAAAGAGTACGGTTTGCGAAAAAAGAGTACAAAACTCAGTAAATGAGTATAGTTGGTCACCTTATAATATGTTAGGGTTCGCAAACCCGGGTATCGGGTACCCGGTTACTCGGGTAATTTCATAATTTGTCAATTATTCGAAAACCGGGTATTTTCATAAAATTATCCTGTTCCTCTTTTAACGCCACTTTAATATGAGTAATATAATACGTCATACTATGTAGTGCATTTTAGTCACGAACTCTATTAAAAATTAAAGAATATTGAAAGCTTCTACTTTACGAATACGAAAAATTATTCTCAATTAATTTTAAAAATAATTTAATAAATGTCAGTAGAAAATACTAAGAAAAGACATAAACTCAGCCAGTATACATAATATGAAAATATTTATGGTTGTATTGGCGACCGGACTGTCATAATTTGACATGAGAGCTTAGAGTTTAATTTAATTCCGATAGCTTCACTCTCCATATGTTTTATAGAGAGAAATGTCATTTCATGCAGAGCGTAAGGTTTACATTATTTCCGATAGGTATCATATTTTGCAATACTTGCAATTTCAATACTAAATACTAATTGACAACAAGCTGCTGGAATTTGAAATAAACCTCACTCAACACATTATTGCTTCTACCATGACGTTGCAGATGCTATGCAAAAATACGGCCGAGAAATCTGTGCAGAAAGCCAACTCTGTTCCAATCACTGCATCCATTAAGCTGTACTGGATGTGTTTTACGTTAAATATAATATAGTTCAAGACGAGGAAATAGAAACTGAAGAAGAAACTACAAACGCCAACATAAATTTTGTAACAAATTTTGACGAACATTTAATTTTCAAACCAAATATTGGAAAAGTGCTGTCAGAAACCAAAAAAAAACTATTAAGCTATTTAAATATTCACCGATGCGGAATGCAATATTGCAGCGTTATGTAATTATTCAGGAGAAGAAGAAGAAGCTTGCATTGAAATCAGATTGCAAAACTTCTTGGAACTCATTAATTCCAATGATAGAACGTTTTTTACAGCTTAAAGATTGAATCGAACGGGCACTGCATGATCTAAGATAGTCTCATATGTATATTAATGAAAATGTTATATAGTATTGGAGGATATTTTAAAAATATTAAAACCAGCTGAAATTTCGGTTCATTAATTGAGTAAAGAAACTGCGAATCTTCTAACTTGCGAGGTTGTGTTTAAATTTCTATTCAACAAATTATTGAAAACTAAACCAAACTTGGGTCGTGAATTGTTACAAGCCTTAAAAACACGAATGGAGAAGCGACGAAATAAAAAATTAGTGACCTTATTATTTTACCTAATCAATATAATGGTACGAGTATAATGCCTCAGAACTTTGGAAATTTTCTTCAATTATTTTCTTACTTCAATAGCAAAAGAAAGAATTTTCTCTATTGCTGGAAACTTTGTCACTAAAATTAGAAGCCAGCTTAGCTTTGAAGCGTTAGACGCCCTGGTATTTTTAAAATAGTATTTTCAAGAGAACAAGAAATATTTATAACTTGATTGAATTGAAATTTGAAATTCATGATAAATTTATTTAACATTTTTTATGTAAATTTAAATGAATATGATTTGTGCAATGTACTAATAAGACTAAATAATAAAATATTTTGTTTAACTAAAGTAAAGGAACACGGGTACCCCGGGTACCCGGGTATTACTCTGTGGAACTATTCGAGAACCGGGTAATGAAAAATATCGGGTATTTGCGAATCCTAGTATATAGTTATGTATGCACATACCACACATACCACAAACCAGCCAGACGTTCCCACAATCGCAATCCAAACGTCAGCAGAAAAGATAAACACGAGTGGTAATCCGAGACGGACAATTGCATGTGTTCAACAAACATACAATTCAACATAAATATCCAGAATGCTGTATAATCAATTTAGTTAGATTAACATAAGGTTATAAATAAGTAAAAACATTAATGTAAAATCAGTCGTAATTGTGCTTTTAAATGTAAATGAATAAAATAGTCGAAATAAATAATTTTTTTTATTAAGAAAGTGCATTGCGTACTCATAATTGGCGCAGCCGTACAGACGGAAGTTTAGTTCAAGTGTAGTGAAAACAGTGCCGAGATAGTGAATAAAAACTACCTCATAGTGATTCCGTCAGAATAAATTTCGAGTTATTGTGTGCAAGTTCTAGAGTAGTTATAAAGTGAAAAATAAAGAAACGGAGTAGAATATACTCGCCTAATCGAGAATCGTTGCGAAACGGAGTAGAATATACTCGCTCAATTAGGAATCGTTTTAAAAAACTCACTTAAACTACAATAGAGAAAACACATAATCGGTAGATTTTTCTTTTGACGTCCTGTGACTGAAGGTGTATACCGTCCAAGGGAATTGAGGATCACGCCGTCCGCACCACAATTGAATACTTCCGGAACCTACAAACCACGAGCAGTAGCAGGCAGAACAAGGTAAGAAATTTAAGCTTAAATTTTAAACCATATGCAAACTTATTCGATTACCAGTGAATAATTGAATCTCCTCTACTCACTGCATAATAAAAGGCAACATCACGCACTACGAGATAGACGTGAAACCGCCGAAACCTCACGCACTATCAGATAGACGAGAGGAAAGGATTACCCAAATAATACGCACTACGAGATAGACGTAATTTTTTTGGTTATTCTTTGGTATACGTTATCCATCGCGCACTACGAGATAGACGCGAAAAAGACGAAAAACGCTGTAAAATTAAATTCAATTAGATTTATTTTGTGGACCAAAAGGTCTCAAAATCACAAATCAATTGAAATAACAGGTTCAAAGTGAATCATAATCAATCTCATAAAAGTTTTTCGATAGTGAAAATTTTGTTTAAGGGGGAAGAATCAGATTCAAGATTCCCCGAAACAGAAAAGAAAAACTAAGTGATAACTTTATCGCTAATAGGGGTATAAAGTTAACAGAATCCAATTCCATTGACGAAATGACAGAAATGGAACAGGTTATGGCTCAACTGGGCGCAATAGCGGGCCAGTTAGCCTCGATGAGCCAAAAACAAGCCGAGCACGATCAGGTATTGACATACCTAAACCAAAAAACGGAAGCGCAAGCACAGCCTCCACCAGTAATTTTGAACGAAAACCGTTCAAACTTAGATCTCTTTAGGATACCAGATCCTATAAAGTCAATCCCTTCCTTCGATGGAAATCGAAGACAAGTAAATTCCTGGCTAAAAACAGCCGAGGAAACGCTTCAAATGTTTGAACCTCTAGTCCCCCCACAACAATACCGAATGTACTTCCAGGCGGTAAAAAACAAAGTGGAAGGAAAGGCAAGAGACATATTATGTTTAGCGGGAGATCCCGAAACTTTCTTAGAAATGAAGGAAATCTTGATTGAAGCCCTAGGCGACAAACAAGAACTTTCCTATTACAAGTCCCAACTATGGGCACACAAACAAGTTGAAAATATGTCGGTACATAGCTACCATAATAAAACGAAGGAGATCGTCCAAAATATAAAGACGCTCGCTAAACAAAACAGCATTTATAACAACTCGTGGCAAGCCATTTCCACATTTATAGAAGAAGATGCTTTAGCGGCCTTCATTTCCGGCTTGAGGAAGCCTTACTTCGGGTTCGCACAAGCAGCGAAACCCAAAACACTAGAAGAGGCATACGCATTTTTGTGCAAATTTAGCACAAATGAGTCAATTTCAAACAACTCAAAAAAGCCTATCATGCCTAATCAGTACACCTCAAAAATAAACCAAATGGCACTAAACCAGCCAAAATTCAACCAATTTACACCAAAACCAAGGGATGTCAAAGAATTCAATTATAGAAAACCCAATGGACCAATTCAGGACACGGAAACACCGATGTCTATCGACATCTCGTCAAGATCACGAAATACTCTCAATAGAAGAATCATTAATAATCACGAAGTAACCCATAGTGACGACACATCAAACGAAATACTAAATTCAGAGAATTTAGAAGACCTATATCCAGAAAATTTTCAATCAGATCCAAGTTCAGATACGGAGGACTAAATTTCTTACCGTATCTAATCTGTCGAAATCACGACAAAACAAAAAGCTTAAAACTATTAATAGACACCGGCGCTAATAAAAATATTATTAGTCCGAATATAATCCCAGAACATCTAATAGAACCTCAAAGTACGTCAATTAAAAATTTTTTGGGTACTCAGAAATCAAACAGAAAAGGCAAATTAAATCTCATTAGTAATAAATTACCTTCGCAAATGTATTATGAATTAGAGTTCCACAATTTCTTTGATGGAATTCTTGGGTCAGAAACAATGGCAGAAATGCAAGCGAAAATTGACTATAAGTCCAACACTATATCACTAAATACCCATAAATTTAAATTCTACCGATATTATCCGGCAGAGAATTTCTACCATCATGCGGTAACGCTCGACACCTCACAAAATGGAGACTGGGTAATACCAAAGTACGAAAAGATAAACGACGAGGTAACAATGCAACCTGGCCTTTATAGAGCCAATAATTTTAGAACAGTTGTTAACGTACTAACCAATAACCCAACCCCACCTACAAAACTGCCTAAACTTAAAATTGAAGTTAATAATTTTAGTACATTAGAACCCGTACCAGTCTATTGTAAAACCTTAATTGACAAACAAGGAATTCAAGACCTAATTAGAACAGAACACTTGAGTAAAAACGAAAGAAGCATTCTAATCGACACAATCCATAGAAATCAAAACGTTTTATTAAAACAGAATGAAAAGCTATCGGCAACTACAATGATAAAGCATAAAATAGTCACAAAGGATGAAAATCCAGTGTACACTAAAACGTACAGGTACCCACACTGCTTCAAAAACGATGTGGAAAACCAAGTGCAGGAAATGCTGGATAGCGGCATCATTCGAAATTCGAGTAGCCCTTACTCATCTCCAGTCTGGGTAGTCCCAAAAAAGTCTGACGCCTCGGGAACAAAGAAGATTAGGGTCGTCATAGACTACCGAAAATTAAACGAAAAAACGGTAGATGACAAATTCCCTATACCCCAGATCGAAGAAATCTTAGACAGCCTTGGCAAGTCAGTGTATTTTACTACATTGGACTTAAAGTCGGGATTTCATCAAATACCTATGGACGAGAAATCACAGGAGAAAACCGCCTTCTCAACGGACAAGGGGCACTTTGAGTTTTCTCGAATGCCTTTCGGGTTGAAGAACGCTCCTGCCACATTCCAACGGGCAATGAATAGCGTATTATCAGGCTTAATAGGCAATATTTGCCATGTTTACCTGGATGATATCATCATTGTAGGGCAGAATTTGGAGAATCATATAAAAAATCTAGAGACGGTACTCAAGAGACTATCGCAATTTAATTTGAAAATTCAGTTGGACAAATGCGAGTTTCTAAAGCGAGAAACCGAATTTCTGGGACATGTGATCACCCAAGAAGGAGTAAGACCCAACACAGACAAAATCCAACAAATACTTGAATGGCCACTACCAAAGAATGCTAAACAAATTAAACAATTCCTTGGACTGTCGGGTTACTACCGCCGGTTCATAAGAGACTACTCGAAAATTACGAGGCCGATGACAAAATATCTAAAGAAAGACGAGGTCATCAATATCAATAATCCAGACTATGTAAAAGCCTTCGAAACCCTAAAAGAAATCCTGTCCACAGACCAAATCCTGGCCTATCCGGACTTCACGAAACCATTCATCCTTACGACAGACGCTTCAGATTTCGCGCTGGGAGCAGTTCTGTCACAGATACACGACGGTGTCGAAAGACCAATCGCTTTCGGCTCTAGAACACTGAATCGAACAGAGTGTAATTACGCCACAAATGAAAAGGAGGCCTTGGCCATTATATGGGCGGTAAAGAAATACCAGCCATACCTTTACGGTAACAAATTTACATTGGTCACAGACCACAAACCCTTAACCTTCATTAAATCCTCAGAAAAAAATACTAAAATTCTCAGATGGAGACTAGAGCTCGAAAATTATGATTATGACATAATTTATAAGGAGGGAAAAACTAACGTAGTGGCAGACGCCCTCAGTAGATTCCCAACAGCAGCAGCGAAGGACATGGAAATGAATGTCAATGAAAATATAGATAACACTTCACGTGAATCTAGAGAAACCGCAGAAAATATTCCTGAAAATACCAGCGACATAGAGACAGTTCATTCCGCCTATACGTCGGATGATTACTTCATACACTTTTCGGACCGACCTATAAATTACTATAGGAATCAAATAATTTTCAAAATATCTAAAATTGACACAGTCATATCAGAGGAAATATTCCCTAAATTCACTAGAATAATAATTTCAAAACCATCGTTTGAGAAGAACGAGATTACTGAAATCATAAGAAAATTTCATAATGGCAAACAAACAGCAATTTTGGCACCAGAAACGCTGTATCAGAAAATCCAAGATTCATTCAAGGAGAATTTCTCACAAAAAGGACATTTCGTCTTCACTACCAAAATGGTCGAAGACGTAACGAACGAAAACAGACAAAACAGTATCGTGAATAAAGAACACGAAAGGGCACACAGGGGAATAAGAGAGGTGGAAAGTCAAATCAGACGATCCTACTTTTTCCCAAATATGATCAATAGAATCAAAACCTTCACTAATGCATGTAACATCTGCAATATGCATAAATACGATCGGCGACCGTACAATATAAAAATATCTCCAAGACCCAATACGGAGAAACCTTTAGAAAGAGTACATATCGACATCTTCTCTATCAATAAAATTAACTTCCTGTCGATAATAGATGCCTTTTCAAAACACCTTCAAATGGTACCGATCGATTCAAAAAACCTAACAGATACAACAAAAGCCTTGACAAAGTATTTCACCCTATTCGGAATCCCAAACAGTATTATCTCAGACCATGAGACAACATTTCAGTCAACCCAATTTAGAGAATATCTAAACAGACTAAATGTCAAATTGGAATATGCGTCCTCTTCAGAATCGAATGGACAAGTTGAGAAAACTCACTCAACTATTATAGAAATTTTCAACACGAACAAAGAAAAACTCCCAAAACCTGACACTCAAACTGCAATAGAATTAGCAGTGGCATTGTACAATAATTCCGTACACTCCTCTACAGGCTTCACGCCGAATGAAATAATCTTTAACCAAAACAACTCAAGGAACCCGAAAGAAATACAAGATCAAGCTGACCACATTTTCAAGAATGTAAGTATCAAATTAGAAAAAACCACAAATCGGATGAAAGAACAAAATAAGAAAAAAGAAGAACCCCCAAATTTAACGGAAAAACAAATAGTTTATTTAAAACCTAACATTAGATCTAAAAACCAACCAAGGGGGATAGAAACTCAAATCAAAGACATAACAATTAACACATTTAAAACCAATAGAAATATTAAAAGAAATAAAAAGAAAATTAAAAGAATTAAAACTCAATAAATAAATTTTTCTCTCTTCTCACTATATTACAGGAAATGTTTTCAATATTAAAGCTAGCAATTATAATAATTACATTAAACAAATTGTATTGTAACGCAAAAGAATTAGAAATTAAGAATTTACATGAAGATCCGATATTGTTGGTAAAATTAAATAATTGTAAATTGCAAATAGGCAACATAAAAATTATTCACCCAATAAATTTAACAAATTTAGAGAACACATTAGAATCAATAAACAAATTTGTAAACAGTAGAGTAAATAATAATTTAGAATTGTATAGCATCATAAATCAAAAATATAAAAAATTAAGAAACAACTTCCAACAAATTAAGCCTCCAAAACCCACAAGGCATAAACGTTGGGATGCCCTCGGAACAGCTTGGAAGTGGGTAGCAGGCAATCCAGATGCTCAGGACCTACGATTAATTAACACAACAATGAACACACTGATAAACGAGAACAATGCACAGTTCCGTATAAACGAACAGATCAATGAACGTATACAATCAATCACGAATACGGTAAACAAAGTGGTAACGCAATCCAACATGGTTAATAGAGCACTTATGACAGAATTGGATATGGTAACAACCATCATTAACATCGACACAGTAAACTCCATTCTCGAAGACATACAAGATGCGATAATAAGAACAAAGGTAGAGTTAACAAGCAACAAAATATTGTCTCTAAAAGAAATCCTATCAATGAAAGAGCTACTTCAGGACCAGGGGATCAAAATATCACTACCCGAAGAAGTACTCCAGTACACAACCCCGAAAATCGCGATAAACAACGAGACCCTACTCTACATCCTCCACATACCAAAGCTGGAAAAAGAAATGGCAACAACAATAATGATCGTCCCATTAGCAGTTAACAACACAGTAATTAAAAAAGCCCCAAAACATCTGGTTAAAACAGGAGACAGGTTATTTACGAGCACAGATTATAAGAACTTCGTACAAAGATATTCAGAGATAAAAGAATTTGAAGACACCTGCATCAAGCCATTGATACTGGGAAGCAGGGCCAACTGCGATGTCATCCCGGAAGAAAGAACAACAGTCCAATTCATTATGGAGGACAAGATCTTAATAAATAACGCAAAACAAGAAACACTTATCTCAGATTGTGGACCAGACAACAGAAACTTAACAGGGAACTTCCTAATTAAATTCAAAAACTGCACCGTTACTATAAATAATAGGAAATTCCAATCTTACGAAACAACAAGTGAAAATAACGAAATCCAGGGAGCACTGCACAATCTCAAAATTACCCGAAGAGTAGATGAATCCAGGGATATTGCACTGATTAACCGAGAATCCATCGAAAATAGGAAACAACTAGACAACGTCTACCTAAGACAAATGGACCATCAGACGTGGATATGGACTCTATCAAGCGGAGTGTCATTCTCATCAATCTGTATAATAAGTTTAATCCTCTATATTTGCTGCCACAAATACAGAACAACTGTAAAAATAACAGCCGACCAAAAACCAGCATCTAAAGAAGTTGGGATATCATATTCGGAATTACTAGAAAAAGCAAAAAATTCAACGAAGAACGTGGACGCCCTTCCTCTACCCCCCGGAGGAGTTATGTATGCACATACCACACATACCACAAACCAGCCAGACGTTCCCACAATCGCAATCCAAACGTCAGCAGAAAAGATAAACACGAGTGGTAATCCGAGACGGACAATTGCATGTGTTCAACAAACATACAATTCAACATAAATATCCAGAATGCTGTATAATCAATTTAGTTAGATTAACATAAGGTTATAAATAAGTAAAAACATTAATGTAAAATCAGTCGTAATTGTGCTTTTAAATGTAAATGAATAAAATAGTCGAAATAAATAATTTTTTTTATTAAGAAAGTGCATTGCGTACTCATAATTATATGTTTCATGGTAAAACTAGTGTTAAGCTAAAATACACCACATCTTTATTTTAGTGTGGTCTTGACGGCAATTAATAGGTAATCATATAGAGGCGTCTGTATACTCAACATTATTTATGCCAAACGTACTTTCTGTACTAAAATTTAGGTGCAACGCCTAGGAAAATTTGAGTAGAGTATGATATATTGTTTTGGTATCATTAATTATAAACGTCAAATGAAATTCTATATCCCCGTAATTTACAAAACATTCATTAAAAAAACATTTCAATGGATTTTTGATAAAATTATTAACAGATAATCTAAGGAATGTCACTGAATGTTCGCTACTTAAAATAACTCAACTCATATATTTTTGTTTCCTTCCACGGTATTGTTCTTCGCAGCAGGATCGTTCGCCGTTTTCTGATTTTGTTTTTTTTTTTTTCATTTTTCTTAAAATCTCAAATTTTCAAAGAGCTCGTTGTCACAATCTACTTAACCAATTTTTATGGTTGATGGCTCATATGAAAGGGCATAGACTCTTCATTTACATATATAACCATTTTTATTAAATTTTAGTCAAAGAAGTGTGTTTTCTGAAAAATATCATGTTTGGTGACCTTTGACAATAAGAGGTCACCATGGTTTATATTTTTTTTCTGAAAGCTTATTTATTTTAAAATCCAACAACAAAATAAAAAATGCGTTATGCGTTTGTAAAATCTGATTTTTTGAATATATCTGGATCTGAATATTTTAAATAAAAAAAAATCAAGAAAATCCACTCAAAGTTTTCACTTCATAAAATTTTATTTTGAATCTGCTTTTTGTTTTTCGTTCTTAAATTGTTGAAGAGTTTTAGACCCTAGTTGAAGAGTTTTAGATCCTAATTTGGTGTTTGAGGTTGACATGATACCTTTTCTTCCTGAATCATTTTTGCTGTATTTTGGTTTATTGGAATTGATTTTTTTTGCGATTTTTTTATTTTGAATTACGATACCAACCCCAATTACATAGTTAAACAGACAGTTTTGAATGATACTAAATCAAAATTTTAAAGAAGCGTAAGAAATAAAAATTAAAAATAGCTTCTTGCACGAAAATGAAACTAACACCTTTAAAACATTATATTGTGTAGTTTATGTAGTATTCGTTATAGGGCCAAATAAACCAATATCATTATTTACCACAACGGAATTGAACTAAATAAAATTATACAAATAAATTTGGTGGCTCTAAGTCATCCAAAAATTAAATTTGTTTTCAATCTGGAAAAGCGATCACAAAGGAGTTGAACAAATTAGAATTAGAATTGAATATCAAACCAAATTTGTTAATTATCGAAAGTCCGAATAAATGCAATTTTATCATTATTCAATAAAAGTGTAGGCAACTTAATTACGTATTAAGTGAATTGTTTTTTGCCCATTTTGAGATATCACTGAAGTCATACAAATAATATGAATCGTCAGCGTTAATGAAAAGTAATTTATCGAAACCGTCGTTTTAGATAGTTACCGTTGTATACTTAAATAGAAAAAAGCAAAAAATCAAAAAGTATCTTTGAGGCATACCCCAGCTATGTTAACTCAACATCAAGGTAAGACAACAACGTTAAACATTTCTGAAATTTGCAGATTCCGGCCAGAAAATTATGTTACTATGTATTGCAATATCCTTTATAATCCCCTCTCTTCTAATCTAAAATTTTTATATTACACCAGAAGGGTCATTTAGCGAAAGAGATTGGTGATTGTCACTGCAACAACAGTCAAAATGATCACCAAAAAGAAACAGCAATCATTTAAAAGTTCCTCATTTTATAAGATGAGCACGCAAAATAATTAGATATATGTAGTATAAAAATTTAAAAAAAATCTTTGAAAAATCATCAATTTTACAAGAAACGTTATTTTGAAGCAGTTTATTGTTAGGCAATAGAATTAAGAAAGTCATTTTGAATTCATGAATGTCCTTTGAAGGTATCTGACTGATTTTTAGGGACTTTTCTTAGATATCTTAAACCATTTAATTAACTCCCACCGTCCATAAATTATCCAATTATCGGCTAAAACTTAACACCTAATGGTACTTTTGTGTTTACACTATTGACAATTTTTTTTTATCAATTAAACTAACAAAACAATAACATTATAAGTAATCATATCTAATCTAATATAAATATTATTGGCTTAACAAGGTTATTTGGAAAAACTAATTTAATCATATCAATAAATCCACTATCTTAAGCTACAAAATACATAACTACATAAAAATATAATTCAAATAAAAATCTGATAACAATTAATTGATACAAGAGTATTTCGTTACCAGAAACATTGGAATTGGATATAATTTGTAGCATGGTCATAGACACTAAATACAAAAATCGATTATGAACAAAAAGGTTCACTATAATTTATGTTTTAATTAATTAATCACCGCTTACAACACGTAATTTATCATTAGAGGTAAACAAACTAGTATGCAAAACATTTTTTTTATTCTTTACATCAAGCCGACAAAGGTTGACACCTAACGTATACGGTAGTTTTCCGACAATTTTGAAAAAATCATGTTATACACGTATTCTAGATCAAATAATCAATATATAAGCGTAGGTTGCATTCGTTTTTGATGAAGCCACCCTGTATTTATTACTATTATTATTATTATTATTAAGAACAGTTTGTAATTGTGAATAAAACATATTTATCAACACAAATAATCGATTTTAATAGTTTTTTAAGGCGCCTAAATGCGTGCTACCAAAATACATTGGTAGTACATTTATGTATATAAAATTTTAAAAATGTATAAAATAATAAATTTCACTTACCTTAACAATATGGTTAATTGTAAATCATGCCCTAATCGTTCTAAGGCCGTTGTACCCTCAACTCGAATAGCATTAATTTTTTCACGTAACGATCGTGAACATGTTGCCGAACCATGTCGCTCTTTTAATATTTCCAAAATATTTGGTTGTCGTAAAAAAGCAACAACCTTATCGTTATAAGCAACTGGAATTTCAGGTGAACCAACCGTTTGACGTGGTAAACTTGGTGGTCGCGGTGGTATAATTGGGGCCATATCATGAATTTCTTGATGTTGACGATGTCTAATACGTGGACATTCGTATGGCAAACGTGGATCCATAAACGAAGTTCGTCGATTTGAATGATCGATAAAAAATTGTTTACTAGTTTGATCTAATTTTGTTTCCCAACCTTGGGGCAACTCTTTATTTTTACTTGCAAAATAATTCACCAAATTAACGAGATCCTTATTGTATTGGTACCGTGAAAAACAATTTATATCTCGACGAATGCGTAAAATCATATGTTTAAGTGCTGCATTCCGATTGTAAACGCCAAGAGCTTCCTGTTTAAGTAAAATTAAGAGCATTCGATTAGTAAATTGACCACAATTAATAGAAATAATAAATTAATACTTACGTGATTGGTGTGTAACATGGAATAAAAATCTGGACGGCAAAGCATTAACAGGGCAGGGTGATGTTCGAAAGTTTCAGCAGGAACTTGTTCGGTTTGCGAAGAATTTGGACGGGTAGCAGCTAAAGGTGGCGGGGGTGGTGGTAAATAATCGACTTCTAATCTTGGAGGACTATTTTGATCACATGTAATTGTTCTTCGAATTGATTGATAACGTCGATCAAGTTGTTGACGATGTTGTTCGGAGCCACCACCCAATTGTCGATTATGAGTGCCGGGTCTCTGCCAACTAGTAGTTCGGGTTGTATGATCAATGTAAAATATTCTACCATGACTATCCATTCGTGCCTCCCACGCTGGTGGAAGGGAATCATCAGCTTCTGCTAGTGTTCCCCGCGCACGCTCAGGTATTGATGGTAATCTAGTACTAGAAATATGACGCATTGACGCATCAGATTCAATTCCGTCGACTGAACGAATTTCAGAAGTTCTTAAATAATCAGATCTATTTGTTAAAGGAACTATGTCGGCATGCCGAATTTCTGGTGATGGTACAGTCTCCGGCGAAAAAATATCACGTGGCCTAAGATCAGGCGGACCCAAATTTTCGCTAATATTGCGAAATCGTCTAGCATGATGGGTAGGCGTCGGAGGACAAACCAATGGATCACGATTAATTGGACTAGTTGCACCGCCGCTACCACCGACTCTAGTTAATAATCTCGGTTGTGGCCTTAGTGGTTTGGGATGAACGATTTGGTGTAACGCTGAAGCGGCACCTTCAGGTGAGGATAATTGATCTAATGGAGACGCCGATCTAGTAGACGAGCCTGAAGGTGGACTGCGCTGTCTCGGCGATGGTTTACGACAAGGCTGAAAATTTGATCGGCTTTGAATATCACAGCAATCTAAATCCTGGCACGTACATTCACTAACATAACCATTTTGTGGGAATTTCGTTTTACCGCTTGATAATTGCCGCGAAAGTGGCCTATGTGGTTTCAAAGGAATATACTCTCCGTTTAATTGACCTGTTGAACTGCTGGAACCTTCTCCATTTAACCGGATTTCTTCTTCGCCAGGGAAATTTAAATTATTAGTAGGTTCTACTTTCTTTGACAGAATTGTATTGATATAATTATCGGGTCCAATCTTCTTTTTCAAAAGTGGTTTTAATTTAATGGGCGTTCCACTGCTCGGTCCACCACAGCCTGAATTAAGATAATCTTGTGGCTTGGTTGCGACTAAAGGTATTCTCAACGGTGTATTATTGCTAGCTAAACTACCATCGGTTTCTGGTGTTGCTAATGGGGCACTTTCCACAACTTCAGCCGGCTTACTAATTGATTGAATATTTGCAGTTGCTGTAGTGTGGTGCTCCTCAAAAAATTCACCCGGTATAAATTCTACCCGATTTTCACTATCAGTGCCTTGTTCCTCGGTACCATAACTATTTTCATCCGTGTCGATAATATCAAAACTGAATTCATCATGACTTATTTGTTTAAATGCATTTCGTAATGAACTAGTATTTTTTGGAGGCCACGAACGTTCGAGTGGTCGATGCTGAAGGCGCGATTGATGATTCGACAATGAATTTCGAGGTGGTAACGGTGGTGCATCAGTAGTATCAAGTGCTTCAATGCTATCTATATAACTTTCACTTGCAGTCCAAATTGGATAGTAATCATTACCCGAAGGAGATTTAGGTGTTCCATTTGGTCGGATTTTCTTTTTAGTGCCATTCATTGTCGGCTCCTGTTCAACATTAATGATAGGTTGTTTTGTTTTGCGCCGTACGCCTGAACATAGTTGTAAATTGCTTGTATCACTACCAGCATAATTTAAGGATGATGATGAAGACGATGTTGGTGTTACGCATATCCCCATTCCACAGCCCATTTGATTTTCTGGCGTTGTAACAAACGGAATTGATGACAACGATTGAGTTTCAGCAGACAAATCGATAGTTGATTTCTTATCTGGCGCTTCTGCATTCGACAGTATAATCTCATCTAAAAACAAAACAAAATATTTTTTGCAAATTAGATTACGAGTATATTATCTAAAATTATGTTTAAATGTAAATATTTAGGTTTTATCACAATCTTGGCCGTAGTACAACTCAATCTATGCTGTTATTAACTTATCTTGGGAGAATTATGTAGAAACTAATAATCTCTGTTTATTTAGTAAAAATTATTTAGAAAAAATAAAATCGCAACAGTAAAAGGAAAATATATTATCTGAATGACAAACAAAATCAATAGTTTAATCCGGTTTCGGCATTAGTGAATTAGTGTTACTCCTATACAAACATATTACAGTTTACTTTTTAATAATCTGCCTTTCAAAAATCAATTAACAAAAATAAACAAAAACGTTTTCATTTGATTAATGATACTTTAAGAAATATCGCCTTTTAAAACGAGCTAAAGAGAAAATACTCTGTGGTATGTGGTAGTTTAGTAGTTACATACGTATTTTCTTGAAGTTAGCACAACTTTATAATGTTATAAAAACCTTGGATTGGGACTACCAAAATATAAGCACGTAAATTGAACTTCAACAAAAATTTGTCGCGAACAGAAAACGAAAAGCAAAATATCATTTAAAAAAAAATTTTGTATTATTTTAGTTAAAACAGTTTCCAGTTAAAACCATCCGGAACTTGATCGTGTTTACCACACAATTCTATTTTTAATTTAAAAAATTCAAAATAATTGGGCTCTCAAAAAATTGATTGTTTTTAATGAATTTTTTCGGCCAGTTAATTTTTTCGTTACGCTACAATAAAATTTCATCGGTAGGAAAAAGGAAGCCTTGATTTTTGGACACCGGAAGTTCTTGAAAATACTAAAATGAACATGAAAAAAATTGGCTTCATCAAAATTCATTGGGTCGGGCATTTTAACAAGAAAACAGTCGATTTTTGAATTCACAGACTATAAGTGGAGTAATCACTGGAATGCAATTTTTCAAACTTTGTCAATTCAATTTATTCTTTTGTTTTTTTATGTTGGTTCTCCTTAAGAAATTCAAAACATATTAAGATCTTTATGCAACGACACACAGCATTGCCAAAAGGAAAGGAAATAAACAATGAACAAAGAGAGACTGATAAGAGAGAGTTCAGTCAACAAGAATTCTATTTTTGACGTGTTTGAATTTTTGTGAATTATAAGCTACCAGGAGCCTCTCTTCGATCGACTTATTAGTTTTTGCAAATGTTAGTTCAAAGTTGCACCTGTATTATCACTGAACACTTGCCTCATCTGAGTGAAAGGGAATCTGCCAGTGTTTAAATTATTTTTTCGTTCCCTTTGCTAATCTTTTTTCTCTCTTTGCGGATGGAAACAAAAAATATTTTTTTTTGTTTCTTTCTTCGGGAACGGACATACCATAGATACGAGGAGAGATATTTTATTATTTCGTTCCAGGGGAAAGAAACAAAAAAAAAAATTTTTTTGTTTCCTTCTGCAAACAAAGATTAAAGAAGGGAACGAAAAATGAATAACACTAGAATCTACAGTGTAAAGGAGAAGTCAGAATCCAAAATCATTCGGCATGCTAGGTCCTGAATTCGGTCGCGTGAAGTCAGGCGAGTCTTCGGTACGGTAACCCAAATATGGGAATTGTATTCCGATTTGTCTCTGACATACATAGTACAGGGTGTTCTAAATTCAAAGGGTAACATTTCGGGAGGAGATCGGTTATCAAAACCCTAAGCTTCAAACCTATGTAACGTTTTTCTCAGTTCAGCTTAGTTTTCGAGAAAACAGCGAAAAACTCGGCATACGGGCAACGAATCATAGATGAAAATGGAAAAATTATACAGTATTACTAAAAATTTCGAACGCAACAAAAAGGCTCTTAATATTTTTCCCTTTTCTGAGTAAACAGCAAGAAAACCGAAAACTTACCTCTTGTTATACCTTATAACACCGTTCCCTTACCGAGCATGCGATGCATTCCAACTTTTGTTGTTGCATTAATTTCGCTTAATCAACTGATGTTTTTACGCATTTCAATAAAAGTTTTAATTTTAATTGTGATTAATAATCGGTGGAATATCAACATGCCGCATATTTACTCTAATTCTGAATGTTTAGAAAATATGATGTTTGTTTACGGTTTCTGTAACGGAAACGCTTCCGCTGCGCGAAATGGTTTTGCTTGGAGATTTCCAAATAGAAGGTTACTAAAAATTAGCGTATTTAGATGAAACTTTTAGCCGTTTCAAAGAACCCTTAGAGGTGTTGGTATTTTATCCATATTACATAATGAAAGAATGAGATCTAAAATAAGAATGATATATAAATTTATTTTGTTTTTTACGGAAAACGAGCGGAAACAACAAAAAAGTCGTTATTGTAGTTTTGCTAACTAGGTAATGCTAATGATTAACAGGGCGTCGTTAAAATGCGTTTAATTGTTTATTTTAAAGTTTTACGAAAACTAAGCAGAATTGAGGAAATGTCACATAGGTTTGGAGCTTAGTTTTTTAATGACCGATCATCTTCCGAAATGTTCACCTTTAAATTTGGAACACTCTAAATATGTTTTAAAACACACATTTAAAAATACATTGTCGTAAATTAAAACATATGTTACATTGTTGTAAATAACCAAGGCATGTAGCTTTATTTTTTTTGTTCGGCTTAAAAGATCTTCTTGTTAATTATTTATTGTGTATTAATGTGATTGATTAATGATTTGCAGTGTTCGACCAAGCTATAAGGAAAACCTCCCGGTGATAGCCGGGCTTCACCGGACATCCTGTTATCCGCAAAGAGGATTTCCAGAAGTTTAATTACTAATGATAGAAATTGACCGCTTTACAGACACATATAGCCAATAGATAGTAATACAATGACAAAACATTACTTTTATGATTTATTAAAAATGAAAACTGCACTCTGAATTATGAAATAACATTTATCAGTTTGCTGAATCTGATTTCTGTGTGCTCCTGAAAATTGTAATCATAACACAAGCACACAAAAAAATGGCAAGACCCAGAGGATAGACCTCTACCCTTCCGTTTTTGGGGTCGTTGAAACCGAATATGACCATAAAAAAATTGTAACTAGTCATTTCCCCGTTTCCACCCCCATACACCCTCTTCTGGGAATTGAAATGTCAATTCTCATACAAAGTCGAGTAGGGTGAGAATTCCTATGTTTTCTGGGCCACTAAGAACGAAGAAGACTACCAAAAATGAATAAGACCTCCTCGTTACTCCCTAGCGTCACTTTACCACCCTTATACACCCCTTTATGAGGGTTAAAGAGCCAATTTTCATACAAAGTCGAGTGGGGTGTGTATGCCTACGTTTTCTAGGCTGCTGAAAACAAAGAAGACTACCAAAAATGAATCCAACCCCTCGTTAATCCTCAGCACCCTTTGCCACCCACATACACGCCCTTATGAGGGTTGGAACAGCAATTTTCATACACAGTCAAGTGTGATTCGGGGTAACTTTTGAGACGAGTCCCCTCGTCTCTCATAGTCCTGAGAGCGTCCATTCTTTCAGAAAACGGCTACAAACGGTCTTTTTTCAATAAGTTGCTGTTCGAATATTTTAAGAGTTAGATTGTAAGTAATAATTTTTTATTTTGTGAATTTGTAGATATTATGCTGTAGATTAATAATAATAATAATAAATAAAATGATAATGTTAATGCGACATTTCCTCGATTTATTTAATTTTTTTAAAAAGTAGAGGTTTTTTCAAGTAAAAAAATGTTATTTTCCAATAATTTGTTACACTTTTTTTTAAAAAAAATCTGGCTAATAGTGCAAATTAACCAATAAAGTGAGTCATAAGCTTTCAAAAACCGCAAACAGGATTAAAAACGAGCCCATAACTTGGGAGATGTGATGAAAAATGTGGAAAGGGGTCACCAACATTCAGGGTTGCAATGTTTTAACCAAAACGTTTAAAACAAATGTTTTAAACAAACCTGTTTGATTTTAACATTTTGTTTTAAACAAATGTTTAAAACATGTTTTAGTATAGAAAAAAAAACGTGTTTTTATTTAGTGAAATAAACTTTAATTCAGGTACATATTAAAAAATAAACAATAAATTATTTATTAAATATCGTTAGGATAATAAAAAATACTTAAACTATCGGTTTTTACTTTTTCTTTTGGTTTAGTCATTTAAAAATTGTCATTAATTTAGCGGCCTTCTCATTTCCTATGTACTAGCTCATAAGCAGAAAATAAACGATAAATACTAGCAGATGAAGCTGCAGCAGTACATATGTATATTTGTCAATAGTGGATTTTAAGGCAGATGTATATTTATCAATAGTGGATTTCAAGTGACCATCATGTTTTGGGTTTGACAATTGCAACAGATGTCTCACCAAATAAATGTTGTCCATTAAAAGGCTCCGTTTTTGCTTGATACCTCATTATTGTGGGGATAGTTTCAAGCCCTGAAGAGTTGGCATGTTTAAAACATGATGGATTAAAACAGTATTTAAACAATAGACGTTGTTTTAAACTGAAAATTATTTAAACGTTTAATACACCTGTTTTAAACATGTGTTTTATAACTAGAACTTAAACTAATTTAACTATGTAAATATAATAAAAAACGAATTATTGTTAAATTTTATGTCATTTTATTAATTTTATATTAATTTTAACATGGTGGATCTTATTCCAATTGATTTTTCAATTTTGTGGGATTAAGAGTTTTATTATAAATTCCTACAAGCTTAGCTGCCTTGTCATTGCCTAAACAATTTCTTAATTTTGAGTGCACTAGTCCATAGTTTGAAAACACTCGCTCAATTTCAGCACTTGATGCCGTAGCTGAATGTAGCTGTTTCATTAGAACAAAAAGTTTTTTGCTGATTTGTCGTTCAAGTGCCGCCCACCCACCACGCTAAAGGCCGCCCACCCACCACATTTGCGGATGTGTTGGAAACAAATAAATTACTTTAATAGGAAATTATTTTGCCAGGTAATTTATGATTTCAGGCATAACTTCGGCGTAATTTTCGGCAATACTGCATTGCACATTCAAGCTAATTCTCATTTAATTTCAGCATTTGGAAACGTGGATCAGTTAAGTTTGCAACGTAGTGGACAGGTGTAAGTGCTTCATTTAAGCGTTTATGGCATGCTTGCAAATCTGTCGGCAATGAATCTGTATTATTCTCGAAGCTCTCCATTATATGTATCCAAACCTCAGTCACCTCACCGATTGTGAAAATATCCCTTTGCGCTTTATCCAGGCAACTGCAACCAATTTAAGTTTTATTAAGTAATGTTGTGCGTTTATTTTTAATGATAAATTATTAATTTTAGCAGAAATCGCACACTTTTACCAAAATTGGCCAATTTTTCAAATAGGTTTCTATGCAATATGACAAAGTGCTCCAGCGTACATCATTTGGCAATTTAAGGATTTTACCACCAGCTTGTTTGTATTTTGCAGCTGGATGATGATGGTTTCTAAAGTATTTTACGATTTGCTTCACATGCTCTTTGATTCCTGGCAATTCGATATCGTGGGCAAGCAAGTTGAGCAAATGCTTAGATCAACCATAGGTAATTATATCACATGTTTCTAAATGTTCTACCATCCCTAGCTCATTCCTCATTCTAACCATGTTGGCCGCATTATTAGTAACGAAACTGCTTATAGTGCATCCGAATTCTTGTTGACATTTTTTTATAGATCGGGCTGCCAGCTCGGTTAAATATTTGGAAGTATGGCTTTCATCTGCTGTGCCAAAGGATTCGATTAAATAAGTATATTCGCTGTCCAAATCTAATACTGATACACAAATGATTGGCTCATTGTGTACATTACTCCATCCATCTAACGCTATGCACACAGTTTTTCCCTCAAGTGACCGTTTTGTTTCAATTAGCATTTCCGCATAAACTTCATCTAACAACTTATTACTAATTTGCCGCCGATTTGGTGGTACATAACCGGGACGCAATAATTGAATTGTTTTAATAAACTCTGTGTGATCTACAATTCGAAATGGTGAATTTGTTCCAAATATGGATCTAGCTATCTGCACATCAATTTGTTTTTGCTCTGAAATGGTTGTTCTTATAACAAATCGGTCTATCCCCAAATACCGTTTCGCAGGCGATTATTTTATACCTTGAATTTCTGACGATGATACATTTACTGATGCTAAACTGGAACTGGTGTTACTGCTAGAGCCAGCAATTTGTAATGTGCCACTGTCCTTACCAGTTTCAGAATTTGTTGCAAAGCAATAGATCCTGAACGTCAGATCGTCAACTTTAAATATTTTATTTTTGTACTTCGTAATCAAAGAATTTATTAACAAGGCCTTACTTAATTAAACGATTAAAACATCAAATTACAAAAAAAATCGAAATCTTATTCAAAACAAAATAACAGAACAGTTAGCTTTATTTTAAAAAAATGTTTAATAACTTACTATCCAATGTGGACGGGTGTGACGATTCTTCGATCACCATTTCCTCGACATCATAAGTATCATTAAGCGTATAATCATATTTTTTAAAATGCAATTTCATACGTGATGTTAATGCGGACATTTCCACTTTGCATTTTCGGCATATCGTGCGAATGGTTTTTCCGGTTGACTTAGAAATGAATTGATTCCAAATCCTTTCTTCTACCAGTCATTTTCATTTGACTTCGTAGTTATTGTTAGATTAATATTAATAAATACATATAAGCATAAATAAAATTATACGTTAATAATAATCTTCTTTTAACAACCACAAATATCACGCACTCAAAAATATAACTTTTTCTGTTTTCAACAGCAATTAATTATTATTTCCTATGTTGCGCTACGAACAACTTTACCTGTTTACAAAAAGTGTATTACGATTTTTCAAAATATAAAAAAAACGTTTTGTTTGTCTCGAATAACTCAAAACACGCAACAAAAGATGAAATTTCCAATGAAAAAGAAAAGACCAACAATTTGCAATATGTACCATATTTTTGTTAAACGGGGATTCCCATGAAATGGGATACACTCAAATGAAACTAATCTCACAGTCCGTGTGTTCGCTGATGGCTTTTTGACAGAAAATACCCGAGTTATTTTGACAAATTTTACCCCCGCAAACTTCACTTCAATAAAAAACTCGATTTTTTTTGATGACATCCCCATCAGCGAACAACTTTTTTACTTGATAAATAATTTTGGTGTTTTAAATGTCAACATTACATTTTCTGTTTATTATTTTAATATTTTTTATTAATATCATTATCCAAATCGAAACATTTCATATTATTTTATTTTAAATTTTTCAATTCAGAGAAAAAACCCAAGTAAAAGTAGAGTTAAAAATACACCGACTCTTTTTAGGCGTTCGTCTTTTTGCTCAAAAAAACTCCTGTATAATACAGAGAATTTTTCGCAAATAAAAAATCGTTTTGTTAATTTGTTTGTCTCGAACCACAGTACATATATAAGGTAATATATTGCGCAGGTTGTCAAAAAATTACAACAACAACAATGGCGGATCTAACAGTGGACGGTATTTCCAGAAAATGTTGGTGTGATTTCAAACCCGACAGATTTTAAACATGTTTTAAACTAAGGTGACCAGACGTCATCTTTTGAAGATGACAGTCATCTTTTTCGGATGATCGTCATCTTCAAAAATAATGCCATCTTTTTGTCATCTTTTACAAAAATTATCATCTTTGTCATATTTTTCATCATATCGTATAAATTTGATATTAAATTGTAGAATAATTGTCATTTAAAATATATTTCAACGGTTTTAAATCTGTGAACGTAAACGAATGCAACACATTTATCGTTAAAAGAACGCAATTTGAATGTTTCTGTTGAAGGAATTATATTTAATAATTTTATTATAAATTTTTATATGCGTTTTAAAATTTTTATGTTATATGGGAAATGGTAGGGTGGGGGTGGTATAAATGTTTTTGAAAAATGTCATCTTTTGATTTGAAAATAATATGGTCACCTTATTTAAACACTAATAAAAACAAACAAAAAAAAAGCATTTAAAACAAAAAAACTGTTTATTTTATGGATTTTAAAAAAACATGTTTTTGCCAACCCTGGATGTGCATATTCGAGGCCTTGATGAATTTACTCAAACATTTTATTTTCTCCACGAAATCTGGGTGGTCATTTTGTGGTGCTATACAATGCCGTCTTGAATATACAGGCCTATGACTACAAACAGTGACGACACCGGACGACACACTAAGTCTCCGCCGCTACGTGGCAGTGTAGTAAAGTAAATTGTAAAGATTCTTTTTTGTTTTGTGTATTGTTTTGTTTCATCTTTCATGTTAAAAAATCATTTCTCGTCCCTTTCTTTAATCTCTCTCTGCGGAAGGAAACAAAAACATTTTTTTTTTATTTGGAGAACGAAATTCAAAATAATAAAATATTTCTTTCTCTCCTCGTATAAAAAACAAAGGGAAGGGAAGAGATAGCGAATGAAACACGGACAGCGATCGATTTATTTCTTTTCTAAAGAGAGGAAACAAAAATTTATTTACCCGCCGTCTCCACTATGAAATTTTACTGAAATTTTATTTCATGGTTTTTATGATTGTATGTGTTTCTTTCAATGTATTAATAAATTTCTGTCGATGAAATTTCATCACTGGGCATTTTGCTTTCATGAAAAATTTCTGCTAATGTCAAAAACATGTTTTTCGCACATTTTTATAGTTCTACAAAACTATATTATTTTTATAATTTATTCTTATATAAAAACACAACACAATAATTAAAACCAAATTTCAAAATAAAAATAATTTAAAAAGAACGAAATGATTGTCGTTGTGTTGAGCTGATGTGAATTTCTATAATGGGATTCACCAAATTAAAAAAAATGTAAACAAAATATAAAACACAACAACAAATCAACATACAGATTTCATGAAATTTTTTTGAGAAATTTCAGCCTAAAAGTTTTCTGAAAGTTTGCATTTTTGTATAGTATACACACACATACATTGATAAAATTGATTTCATGAAAGCAAATTTCAGTAAAATTTCATAGTGGAGACGGCGGGTTTTAAACAAAAAACAAGAAACAACTAAACAAAGGAGAGAAGCGAAAAATAAACAAAAAATCGAAATGATAAATTTTAAATTTGTTCGCCAAGATATACAGAAAATAAGGTATAATATTGACCTTTTTCCTTAAAAAAATTTGACAAGTAAGATCGACGATCCGTAGGTGGTCCGAACTAAAAATTAATGTTGTAGAAATATAATTAATGAATTATATTTCGGGAAACAACTTCATAATTCCGCAAAAGCATTTCTAAAGTTAAATTTAATGTAAAATTTAATTTATTTAGTTAAAACACTGAAAACAAGATTCCAATATTATACAACACCTACAGATATTTCTGCTGATTCACTATGTTTGACAATTAAGGAAAAAGGTCTATTGCGCATGCTGTTGCTATCCTTTTTTCACAATTTGACGTCACGTGAAGACAAAAATGCTGATATTTATATGGAATTTCGTGATATTTTTATTAATTTTTTAAATAAATGGAAAATAAATGAATTTTTTTTTATTTTTGCCATTAATTATTTTTCGACTTTATGTTAAAATTAAACATTTCAATTTTGATTTTAGTTATATACTGCAATACTTTCGGAATTAAATCGCGAAAAGAGGCATGTTTTAATATTCGTGTCTAGAGCAGACTGTTTGAGTGCATTGCATAACAAGTTTTGGAATTTATGAGTATAATTTTTCTGTTAAATGCAGATAACGATTTGATTTTAATTATTTAATTCAAAAATTTGGGAGTGTTCGATTTTAAATATACTAAATTTGAATAATTCCTATTGCAACAAAACTATCAATTGTTCATATTTCTGATAAGAACACATATAGAACACTAAACAGTGAATGGGTGTTTTGATTTATATTAATTTTAATTTATAGTCTTATTTAATTTCCTTTTTTTTCAAATTTATATTTATTTTCTATTAACTGGGCGTTTAATAATTTGTGAACTGAATTTTTATTTAATATATTTTGCTAACGTTGAATATGGACATAATATTTGAATAGGTACGTGGATACCAATAATTTGAAGCCAAACGAAAATAGATGGCAAAAATTTGAGTACATAACGTAAAAAAATAAAAGTTTTAATAATTGGTACGTAAATGACCAAAAACATTTAATAATTTAATTGTTTTATGTTATGTATTCATAATTTTGTTTAGCTTTTTTCCATTTATCTTAGACATTATACACCCGAAAGAATTATTTCTCAAATATTTGGACCATAAAAAAAAATATAAATCATAAAAAGGGTCTCGGTAAACTATCATTATCAATTGTAAATACGGTTTGTTAAAAAAAATTACGATTATTCTTGATTTATTTAAAAAATTAATCAAAAAACCGCCAAACTTCATATAAATGTCTGCTTTTTTGTCTTCACGTGACGTGATGCGCAAAGAAAGACGAAAATGAGACACGGGAATATACTACCTCTTTTTTCTGTATACCTTGTTTGTTCGCTGAGTTTTTTTTTTTATTTAGTGCATTATATTACGTCAAAGGGAGATGTCACGCGTTTATTTTACCCTTTGATTTGTTTTCAAATCGAGTACATAAATTAATTTTTATTTGATTTAATTTATTTTCAATAATATTTCTAATATTTTATTATTAAAATACATAATACACTACATTTATCTAAAAAATTTAAATTTACATGAATAAATAAAATTCACATGGTATTCCTCTTTGATCAGAAAGTGCATGTCTTCTTTCTTTGAAGCATTATGCTGCACTAAAAAACTAAATCAATTGTAGTCTTACTTTGGCAATTTTACAACAACAATGCCGTGTATTTTCATTCCGGAATAAAGAGATTCATTCCGCTGAGAAGTAGGAATAGCAAAATTCTCTTCTTCTCGTGTTGATTTTGATCAAACTTCATATAGTTTAATAAAAAACAGCAAAATTAAATTTAAAAAAAAATTAATGAAAATTACCATGATATGAAATGCAAAACAAAATTATTGATTAAAAAAAGAATAATTATTATTTTTTTAACATAACATCACTAGAAAAGCTTTAAATTTACAAGAATTTAATGGTTAAACACAGACCATTATTTGCATTTTGTGAAGTTATGTTGATGGTTTATGTTGAATTTTGTTCAAGAATTTCTTTTTTTTTTGTCCATTTCTATTAGGGGGATCATTGTTTTTGTGAAATTTGTTATTTCAGGCAATTAGAATGGCTCTTTTAACCTATAATTAACTACAAACAACTTAAATAATTGTTGATTTTATATTTCGTTTTTCTTGTACATAAATTTAACAATACCTAATTTATTTTATTTCAAAAATATTTAAATTATTGTTTGGTTAATAAATATCATTTATTTATACTTCGCGTCATTGTAAATTTCATTCATTTAGTGTAATTTTTATTAAAGATGTTTTTAACCAAACTCCATATTATAAAAAAATGTAAACAAAATATACAATTTTTGGCATTTGTAAAAGTAAGATGGAAGATATTGTGGTCTTTTTCATTCAAATCAATATCCGACAAGACATTGTTCATCCATTATGACACCGAAGTAAGCTACGACAAATGTCAGTTTATCACAATTTTATCACCAAATGTGATAAAGCACCACAAAATAACCACCCTGTTTTTGACCGATTTTTTCTCAGAAAATTCGTAATCACCGTTAAATTATAATTAAAATTAATAATTAAATCCGGATAATACGGATAGCGATTTTTCCTTTAAAAACCCAAAATTTTCAAACCAAAAATTAATTCATGATAAAAATTAACTGGAAAATGTTTATTTATTAAAAAATCATTCATTAAATTTTAGTAATTTTTATTAGAATAATTTAATACTTCTAAAAGGGACAATTTAAACGGGCATACAAGAAAAATTTTTTGGCGACAAACATTAGCATCAAAAATAATAAATTGGCATCACAAATAATATTTTGGCACCACATATGAAAAAACAAACAAATATTTTTGAAGGACATTATTAAATACTGTGGCGACAAACATTGACATCAAAATTAATAAATTGGCAACAAATATAATATTTTGGAACAAAAAAAATAATTTTTAGTAGTAAAAAAAAAAAAAAAATCGAGACAAAAAATTAAATTTAATCGATACAAATTATTTAATATTTGATGGGGGATCGATATAAAATATTGCAGTGTCATTAATAGATTCTATATAATCCGCTCCTACGTGCGGCACGCAGTGCGACCTGTTAGCCTATCCTGGCTCCTACGTCCCTCGAAGTTTAAATGTAAGGCCCCTCGGAGGGCTAAGCGGGGGGGAGCGAAGCGACCTCCCGCGTGCCCGTGAGAGTTACCGAAGCCGTTAGCCTCTACAATTCTAAGTTAAATTAGGGATCTCCATTTTCCAGAATATTTTAAAACTAATTTCAATTTTTTAATTTTTAATTTATTTATTTATAAATTTGTTGCCAGTTAATTATTTTTGTCGTCCAAAATATTTATTTCGATGCCAAAAAATAATTTTTTGTGTACCCTTCCAATAGTGCCAAAAAATTATAAATGTTGCCAAATTATTATATTTTGTTCCAAAAAATTAATTTTATGATGCCAAGAAATTTTTGTTTGTTGCTCATTAATTTGTGCCGTTTCATTATTTTTTTGTATCTCAAATATTAATTTTTTGTGTGCCGGTTTATTGCCAGCCCTTCTAAAATATTGACAAATGTCATTTAGAAAAACCTAATGGCCGATTTTTTTGAATGAGTTGAATGCAAACAAAATAAAAATTAGATACCACATAAATTATGATAAATTTTCTTTAATCAATTACAATAATGATTACATAATAATGATTAGTAGTTTGTTTATGGATCATTTTAAAATAAATATAAAAAAATATAACCCATAAGTCAGTCGGAAAAGAAACAAGTTTATTATTTTGACAACTATCCATAGCAAAATATGTATATAACAACTTAGAAGAATATACACTCCGTGTGTTCGCTGATCTCCCGCAAACCTCACATCAATAAAAAACTCGGGTTTTTTTTTTATGACATCAACGAACAACTTTTTTACTTTGACAAATAATTTTGGTGTTTTAAATGTCAACATTACATTTTCTTTTTATTATTTTAATATTTTTTATTAATATCATTATTCGAATAGAAGCATTTCATTATTATTTTAATATAAATTTTTCAATTCACAGAAATTTTGGATTTTTTTACGCCCGTAAAAGAATAATTTTCGGTTGTTAAAAAAACTCCAAAAAAACCCAAGTGAAATTAGAGTTAAAAATACACCGACTCTTTTTATGCGTTCGCTTTTTGGCTCAAAAAAACTCCGATATTTTTTACTCCCCGTGTGTTCGCTGATGGCTTTTTGACAGAAAATACCCGAGCTTTTTGACAGATTTTACCCCCGCAAACTTCACTTCAATAAAAAACTCGGGTTTTTTTTTGATGACATCAGCGAACAACTTTTTTACTTGATAAATAATTTTGGTGTTTTAAATGTCAACATTACATTTTCTTTTTATTATTTTAATATTTTTATTAATATCATTATCCAAATCGAAGCATTTCGTATTATTTTATTTTGAATTTTTCAATTCACAGAAATTTTGGATTTTTTGTCGCCGATAAAAGAAATAATTTTCAGTTGTCAAAAAAACCCTAGTAAAAGTAGAGTTAAAAATACACCGACTCTTTTTATGCGTTCGTTTTTTTGCTCAAAAAAACTCCGGTCTTTTTTGCCCCGGTGGTCATCAGCGAATACTAGGAACGAAAATTTGCTCAATATTTTTACCGACCGGATTTCATGATACGGTTTTTTCCGGTCGGTTTTCCTAGCGGTGACGTTTTATAAACGACCGGCATTTCCGACCTGATTTCATGATCCCACCCCAGGCTTTGATAAATATGATTCAAATATGAAATACGAATATTTATTTTATATCATGTACATTTACCGACAGAAATTTTGGAAACAGCTGCAATTTTTGGAAAAAGAAATAAAAAAACGTAAAGTAGCTAATTTTATGTTTGTTATAATTCAATATATCATTAGTTTAAATTATTTTACTGTATCTTAACTAATCGTGGTGGTCTATTCTCATTATAATAAAAAGGCATAATAATAAAATTTCTTGTAAAATTATTCAATTTGTTGAGTACCTCAATAGCGGTTTATTAATATTTTGACGACAGTGTTTATTGTAGGTTAGTTAGTAGTTATGGAGTGTCTGTTAAGAATATTTGTCGATTATTTATCTTGCGTTAAATTTCATTTTGGCCTATTTTATTTCACCTTTATAAAAACATCAATAATTGGCTATTTTGTGTCCTAAATGGGAAAAGAAAAACAGTTACCGATTGAAACACGTTCAGCTGTTGTTTTAAAAAATCCTATTCCGAAAGAGATATTACGAAAAACTCGGTATGTCGCCTAAGGGAATTCATTACATACTTGTGAAACTTCGAGAGACTGGCAGTTTATCGGACAGAAAACGAAGGGGAAGACCAAAGATTACTTCGACAGCAGAAGACAGGGTTATAACAACAATTTCGAAGCGTAATAGTCGACTTACAGCACCATATATCACTAGGAGGTTGAATAAAATGCGAATCAATAAAGTTTAAATTTCTACAGTGAAGAATCGTTTTACATCTGCTGGTCTGCGTGGTTTTGTGGCAGGTTAAAAACATCTATTCTGGGCAATACATAAGAAAAAACATCTGCTATGGGCAAAACAACACGAACATTGGACAGTGGAACAGTGGAAAACTGTACTATGGACCGATGAATCAAAATTTGAAATTTTTGGTTCCAATAGAAGAGTATTTGTTTGCCGTAGACCCTGTGATAGAGTATCTGAAGACTGCCTAATATATCCAGTGAAACACGGTGGTACCGATGTATTAGTCTGGGGCTATTTTGCTGGAACAACGGTCGGAGATCTTATTAAAATCGATAGAATCATGAGGAAGGAATAGTATTTGCAAATTTTAAAGAATCATGCTTTGCTTTCAGTAACACGTATTATGGGTGAACCATTTGTGTTTCAGCAAGACAATGATCCAATACACTCTGCAAGAGTATGCAAAGCCATTTTAGATGAATAGCAATCGAATGGTGTTCTTGAATTGATGGTGTGGCCTCCGCAAACACCCGATTGGTCGCCTATTGAAAAATTATGGGATGAATTGGATCGAAAAGCCAAAGAACGTTTGCCACAGAGTACTAGGGAGCTGTGGCAACATCTACAAGAAGCTTGGGAAGAAATTGGCGCCGAATACTTGAATAAATTACTTGAGAGAATGCCTAGAATCTGCCAAGCTGTTATTAAAGTGAAAGGTAGTCACATTGATGAAAATCAATTATAAATTAATATTGTGTCTAATAAACAAGGATTTGTGTTTAATTTATATTATGACTGCTGTTTTGTTTAAATACCTAAGCACTATTAATAAATTCATATTTTTAAAATAAATCAAAGTATTACAAGTGCTTCCCAACTTTCTGTCCGTAGTGTATGTACAATGTCACTAATACTAATACACGAGTGTTCTTCATTTATAACCTATAATCGATCGGAACAGCGCGGCTTTCGTAATGTTGGTTTTGCCTTTGGAAATCTTATTTCGTTAATGGTTATACCGTAGACAGACACAGAGTTAATCGCGATTTTCAGTTGTCATTTTTGTCAAAAATCGCGTTGTGGAAACAAAATAATCCAATTTAGGTGAAAATCGTGTAATGACAGACGACTGTCATTACACAATCTTCACAAAAAACTGGATTATTTCGTTTTCACAACGCGATTTTTGATAATCGGGATAAATGAAAATCGCGATTAACTTTGTGTCTGTCTACCGTAGAATACTATAAAAAATTAAGAATAAAATACACAGATTTGGCCTTCCCCCGAAATTCGAACCTTCACAATTTCAAAAATTGCGAATAAACTGGATTTGTGTATGTTTATTATTTAACAATAACGCTTGAAACAATAATTAAAATTTTAAATATGTTTTAAACATATTTTTATATTTTTTCTTCTAAACATGTTTAAAACAAAAAAAAAACCAAGTTTTTTGTTTAAAATAATGAAAAACGGTTTTTTTTTGCAACCCTGCCAATATTACTCAAACAATTGAAAACGTAATAACTTGCAAAGTTTTACAGTTAAACCTCCACTTTAAAGGATTTTTTGCGATAATTTTACATAAATATTCCGAATTTTCAGGCCGGTCACTTGTCGACGAAACACATTGTATAATATGTATGTTTTTTGTTTGTTTTCGTTCATTATTTTTTTTTTTGAAATACTTACAGTTTTCTAAATTTTATCATACATTACACAATTCTTCTAATTTTAGTTAAGGCTGATGTGGGACTTACATTTAACGAAATTTTGAAGAAGAAGATTACTTTATTCTCATAAAAAGTGTCGTAAAACGTAATAATTATTTGATTTTGATGCATTGATAAAATGATAACCAAATCATAAATATTTTATGGTTGTAGGTATCGATGCCTTTACAGGAAAGAGATCTCGAAAAAATAACCATGGTTTGCTGTTTAATGTTGCTTCGTTGATTATAATCACACATTAGACAATTTTCATATTCTGGTGAATTGGTATTACATCAAACGTTGAATTCAAAAAAGCTAAACTAGCTAATAGATTTAAAATTATGTACAATTCGCTAGTTAAACCCTCTTTGGAAATAAGCCTTCAATTCGACTGACCATTTCCGAGAATTGCATGTATAATTGACAGATCCATCTCATAAAATTTTCACGTGCAGAGTCATTGACCATTCAAACTTATTTATAATTTATATAATTTTACTTATTGAAACAGATAAGAACGAATTTAAACGAACTTCCTTTGTAAAGTAACCTTGCAAATATGTTAAATAAGCAGATAAGTTTGTTAACTTTTCGAAATAATAATTCACCAACAAACTAAGATGAAAATTGATAGCTGCATATTTAATAGTAAAAGAAAACAAAACTTTTGTAGATAATTTGTAATCACAAAACTTATTTATTTATTCTATATCCATTCATTCAATTTATTGTACTGGTTAGTCACCAGCTTCCGGTAGATTACTTATTTCAATAATGTATGTATGTACGTTAAAATAAATGTTTATAGATTGGGATGCACACTTTAATAATATTACAAAAAATAATTTTTCACTGCTTATTGAGAAAATCGTTCAAGATAATTCATTCATACTCGTATTAAGTATGTACAATCAAGAAATTGATAAATATAACATTCGTTAGCCTTTAATCATTGTACACTAACACTCGGTTAAATAAATCACGTTTAAATTTGACACGACCACTGTGTATTGGAATTGAAAACACCGTACACTTTTTATTTTGTACGCAATAAAAGATTTTGCCCACAAATGAACTCACCAACAATTTTATTTTACAGCACAAAATCAACTAATATTCAGTCGCGAGTCGCGACTAATTAAAATTAAACAATAATGAAACACGCAAATAATTTCATTTAAAGTAATTATTTCAATTTTATTTTGTTTTTGCTATCTAAGTAATAACCGGTGTTTCACATCACCTCTTGATCTATTAAATCAAAATAGTGTAATTTGTAAGGCGATTGTATCGCGAAAAGAAATTTCCATTGTTTGTAAAGTAGTTGCCAATAATTTCAAATATGTATAATATGCACAAACTTTAACTACTTATATGTATGTTAATATGTACACACAAGTGTATAAATAAAAGTAAACTACACTAATTGAACAACAGAATGAAACTAATTCTAGAACACATAAAACTGTGTGTAAAATAATAATGAAAAATAAAAAACCAATGTTAAGGCCAACTGCCTTGTACAATAACCGCCATAAATATTTAATAAAAAACTATACACGAGTTTAAACACATACCAGCTTTATTAATAAATGTCGAGGTATTGGATACTACTCTACGAGTATATTGAGTTTTGTATATTTTACATATTTATGAATGAATTTTGTTAGACTTTCTTTTCATTCAACAATTAAGTGTCATTTAAATTATATTTCATTGGGAGTTTTATGTAGGCGTACGTTATATTTTATGTATCGCGGTTATTCATACATATGTTTGTAATATATATGTATTTACATATACTATCAATGCCAAATGAATTGTTGTTATAAAGATGTAGCAAATTATATCTGCATTGTGACCTTTCAGTTTTAAAGCGAGCGTGAAATCAGAATTTTTGGTACAAATGTAATATTAAATTGTGGATGCTAAAGGTTAATTAAATTAAAACAATTATCCAGAATATAGGAGTATCATTTTACACTTTAATTTTAACACATCATTTCATACTTACACGACTGTAGAGATGGAAGGACCAATACTTGTCTAAAGTGTAACCTTTTTTGATTTGGAACCTTTGAAAGTTTCATTCTCCTTCCACATTTGTCCCAAATATTTGACAAACAATCTCTGAACGCATTAAGAAAACTGGTAACTCGCCTTCGAGATTTTTCACTTTATAAAGAAAATTAAGACTTTCAATCAACGTCGTTTACATAGAAATTCGACGAAATTCGGAATTCTGAAATTTGGAATGGCTTAGAATTTTAAAGTCAACTTAAATCCCGGAAGTTTCGATAAATAACAAAATAATGAGAAAACCATTAAAATCCTAAACGTATGTAGATTTGAAATGTTCATAAGTAATACGACAATACGAAATATAAACGGAATGTTTACAACAATGTACATGAACAGAACGTATTATCAGATAAAATAATCGATCTCTATACCGATAGATCAACTGATTTAAATCATTTTTTTGCTAACAAATTTTAAAAGAAATAAAACAAGTTTTTTTAGTAAAACGTACAAAACGATACGCCGCCTACATTATGCAGCACCTCTTCACAACCTATAATCGATGCAGCAATAAATTTACCAATTTCTAATACTGCCTCAACAAAATTTTCAAATAAATCCGGTCCAAGTAAATTATCACAGTTAAAGGAAAATTTGTATCACAAAGTTGCTCGCTTTATTTTTGCAACAAATGTTTCATTCAGAACGGTCGAGTATGAAGAATTTAAAAATTGATGTTATATGTCCGGATTATCATCCGCAAAATCGCAAACTATAGGTGATGAACTTTGAAGATGAACACATCGATTGGCGAGAAAAGTACTCTTCTGCTCTCTATATTAAACTTACATACTTGCATTAGACGTAATTGGTAAACCTGGCTGCAAAATAATTTTAGATCAAATAACAGAAATATTTTCGAAATTATCATTTAACCAAAGTCTGCTCTGGTACAGCCTTCGAAAATCCGATGGAATACTTAATGCAACATATTAAAATCTTATTTACAGAACTGGCTAATTAGCAAAAGTGGGAGCAAGATCTAGAACAAGCCAGCTTTGATGCAAATATTGGAATGCAAGCGTCAAAAGAGGAGCGAAAAACTTGGTCAAGCTTTTAAAATCCAATTTCAAACCTATTTACACTTACCAAAGGAATAAGGCAAAATAGCTACGTTTTTTTATTCGCTCCCGATAGCGGCTATCGAGAGCCGTCATATAAAAAGTCGCTCCCGATAGCGCTCCGGATAAATAGGTAGAACCAAATATTTTTTATATTAAGTTTTCGCTAAACAATTGAATTAAAAATTATAGTTTGACGTTAAATAAATTTAATTTTCCAATAAATAGCACGCCAAATTTAAATTTGGGTGTAGACAATTGACTGCTCCGCATAGCAGCTATTGGGAGCGAATAAAAAAACGCACCTATGATTGCGTATTTGCCTGGAAAGATTTAGAAAAGAATTTGTATTATCTGCCAATATAATAAGTTCTGCTCACTTTGCAGCATTTCTTCTTTACATTAAAAGGAAAATAATACTGCAGTTGAGTTCCTAGAAGAAAATTTTAGCTTACCGTCCATGGCATTGTTTTTTAAATATAAGGGGAATATTGGTCCTTAATTTCGGAAGACAATGTAATCCAAATCCACAAATTGACATCAGCAGTATATTCACTGCTGGTGTCGAACGAATATTTTTAAAATTTAGTTTAACACATACAGATTTAAGAAACAATCTTCGTGTGGGAAAAGCGGCTAAATTGGTGTTCATTAGTCAACGGTTAAATAAACTAAATTAATAATGATTTAATTTTATTAATAAAAAGCCTTTAAATTATTCAAAATTAATATTTCTTTACTTAATCTAATAAATTTAAAAAAAAATAATCTATTTTTTCAAAAAATACATGAATTTTTCCCACCCTGAAAATAAGACATACTTACGTGTAGAGGTAGACTTTTATTTCTATTCTTCATCTTTTTATTAAATTGTCTTACTAATGTTTCTTTGGAATAACTAGAGCAATGGGCCAAGTAAACCGATTTGTTTGGACCTTGGGCCCTGCACAAAATTTAAATTATCTGATCTAACATGGAGTACATGCTGGCATCTACTTATGAAAAAATGACATTTAAACTATAGCATTTTCATGAAATTTTACATGTATCATGTGCGTTGAGCTCTTAACCAGTATATTTATCTTCAAAATCTTTGCTCAAAACAATTATTTTTTATTTCGTAAATTGCTTCGAAAATAAGAATTGAACCACGTTTTACCATGAGTTTGTGTAAGTTATATTAGTTAGGCCAAAGAATATATTCCTACGCATTATTACGGGCGGGCATAGCTCAGATTTAAATGGAAGAGGGTATTTGGTATAATCAAAGCAACTTAGATTATGCAAAGTCTTGTCTAAAAAATTTAAAAAAATCGTTTTCATTTTCTTGTAATAATTGGTTTATTTAAACTTTTCATAACAGCATTCTGGAGAACTATTTGTAAATTCGATTCGAACGTATTCGACTCATCGAATTATAAGATTCGGATTTGAATTAAATAAGAAACGAACGAATCTGATTCAATTCAAATAAGAATCCAATTTTTCGAAGACTCAAATACGGTCGAATCGAATTCACAAATAGCCCCCCTGGGCCCATATTCTTGAAATTCACCCAAAAAAGTCGCCGATAATTATCTAATGAAATGCGTCATTTCGGTCGAAAATTTAAATTGTTTTATACCAAAGTCACCGGTGACTTTTTTCGGCGAATTTCAAGAATAGGGGCTCTGTGTGCTGATTCTCTAAAAAATAAGATAATGTGTAAACTTGAAAACTTGTAAAAAGCAAAGCTTTCTTTTATGAGTTTGCAATTTTTTGACATTATTTTAGTGGTAGTCCTCTCGAAAAATTTCAAACTCATAAAAGTAAGCTTTGCTTTTTACAAGTTTTCACGTTTACACATTTGCCGTGTTTTTTTATTAGCTCCGGATAGATTGTATCCGGAGCACCTAATTTTTTGTAATAAAACTAATGTTTGGCAAGCTATTTATATATATAATTCATTTATTTTAAACTAATCTATAATTTTTCATTCAACTTTTTAACTAAAAATCAATAAAAAAATATTTAGCTCTACCTATTTATCTGGAGCTGCTATCCGGAGCTGCTATCGGGAGCAAAGGGAAATTTTATTATTTTTTATTTTTTGTACAACCCTTGAAAATTTGGCAAACTTCATTTTGGTTTAAAATGTTGATGGTTGTCAAATTGAAATATGAAATGTCATATCGGCGTAAAAATAACAGCGTTTGTTTATTAATTTTTCGTTTTTATTTAAATGAACAGCGGTATTACGCGTTCAAACTAAATTTATAATGGATATAATAAAAAATTATGTAGCTTATACCAAAGTGTATGCTGGCAATTTGGTGTAGTTATTTAAACGTGAACGCAAAGATTCTAGAGTTTTATTGCTTCATTAGATATTGTGAAAGCTCTTTATTGGTGTACTAACTGGGGAACGTATTAAATAATTTCAAATAAAATCTTCAGTGATTATTCAAATGTACGTCTTCTTCATATCGGCGTCGAATGAGATTTATTTCTCTTGACTTTTAATGATTTTTCCACTTTGAGAATATTCAGTGTAGTTGCCGGTTCGTGCAAGTAACAAAAATTTTGGTGGAACTGAGATGCTCCTCGCCATCATATTTTTTATAAAATTGTGTCTCTTGAAATTCAAATTCTTTTAATTTTTGTAATATTCCTGTTGTAGTAATTTCAATTTAGTTGGCTATCTCAGCTGTCCATTACACCAACATATTTCTCATCTTGATCTCCGTCGTCTTCCGATAATGATGCATCTGGATTGTCCTTTAGCATTTAATAACCATTTGGCCTCTTCTACTTTAACATATTCCTGAACAATCTCCCAATCATTTTTAGGATCATAGCTGCTCCACCGGTCTCGTTTTCCATCACAATCTATTAAGAAATGTTATGCATGAAGTTAGGTACAATTTTAGTTTTTTGGTTACTAGCGACACACGTGTATAATCGCAAAACTTTCAATAGAAATTTCCCATATGCTCCCGATAGCTTGCTATCCGGAGCTAATAAAAAAACACGGCAATTATCTTCTTTTTTAGAGAATCAGCACCCAGGTCAAATTGAAATAAAAGCTTACTACAAATCGTGTGATCATTAAGTCAATACACATTACATAAGTAGATAGCGGCACAAATTTGGGAAATTGAATCAAAAATTCTGGAAAAAAAAGTTCAAAAATTGTAAAACATAAAACATTGTCTCAAGATATTAAGAACGGGTGAAAATTTTGTGATTAAATATTTTTTTCGTAATTTTCTATAAACAACTATAGACATCTGAGGTACACTAGTAAAACTAAAGATAAATTTAGCAAGCATCGTCAGAGCCAACTTAAATGTACATATTTTCAAAATGAAAGTTCGAAATAGTATATTGTATAACAAGTGAAGAAAACGAGTCATTGCAATACGAAAGTGAAATTTGCAGCCTGAGCGATAGCGAGTTTATAATCTACGATAGAAAAAAAAAATTATTCGCAACAAAAAATGAAATTGAAACGTTTAGATTTGCACAAATCGTGTGGCAATATTAAGAAATCGTTGTGTAATGAATATTTCCACACGATTTTAGTAGATGCCGCAAAGTCTCGTTTTCTTATATAATTTAAATTCAAAAATCATCATCGAAAGTGTAGGTTACTGCACTAGAGTAGAAAAAATATATTTTAGGCATAATTTAATTTAAATATTTCTGCAATTAATGTTTATTTAATACTAATATAGTCTTCTTGAGTATTGTTGTTAAAGATATTTAGAAAACTTTTATATAAATGTTTTATACGATTTTTGTTTTTTTTTTCATTGAAAAACTAGAAGCTACAAAACATCATTTTTACTATGGATTCGTATGGGGAACAGTGAATAGTTATACCACTAAAAAAGCTTCTAAAAAAATATGACGTATGATTATGGGAATAGGGTCAAAAGGCCGAATGTCGAAAGGCCGAACGCCGAAAGGTCGAATGTCGAAAGGCCGAATGTGCCGAAAGGCCGAATGTGCCGAAAGGCCAAATGTGTCGAAAGACCGAAAGTCGAAATTGATTTTAATATTTCATCTTTTTATGAATGAATACCTATTTTCAAAATTTATATTTTTATGAAAACCAAAATTTATATTTTTATCAAAATTTTTGTATAAAAATGTTTAATAGTAAATCGCATAAAATATTAAAATCTTCTTACGTTTTTCTGTCATATAATTAAAAATTAATTAAGGGTTGGCTACCTTATCTAGAAAAAAAAATACAGAAACTGAAAATCCCGATAAAAAAATCCAGAAACGAAAAACTCAGGAAAACAAAAATCCAGAATACTAAAATCCAGAAACATAATTATCAAAGTGCGGAACAAATTATAATTAAAATTTATAAAATGTCGTATCAAATTTGAGTTTTCCGTAAAGTTCTTAATATTTATGATAATAGAAATTGCTTTGTCAACCTTTCAGACACAGATCAAAGGAGTCGTATCACTCATATCGCTTCTACTGATAGTCTAAAAATGGGGTTGGCCACGTATCACTGTATGTATTTCAAAAGACTGTTTACAAAAGACTGTTTCTAAAATCTTTTCTCCAAAATCTTGTTTTACAAAATCTTGTCTGTGTTGCAAAATCTCAAAAATCTGTTTTGGAGAAAACCTTTTTTCTCAAAATCTTGTTTTCAAAATACTGTTTATTTATGTTAATAATGTTTTTATTAATCTTTTATAGATTTTACATTAAAATAAAATGACATCGACTAATTTAACTTAGAAGTGTAGAGGCTAACGGCTTCGATAACTCACACGGGCACACGGGAGGTCGCTTAGCCCTCCGGTGGACTTTAGATTGGAACTTGGTTCAATGGTCGGCACGACGCAGGTTTCAACAATTGTTTTGTATCCATTTACAGAACCTTCTAGAAGGTGAATGGATCCCATTCCAAAAGCTGTTATGGATGCTCAGATCATAACGTATAGGGAATGTTTTAATGTCACCAAAACGCATTGTGCCGAATACCTTTCTCCTTTTCGTCGCCGAACTGTCATCCTTCCGTCGAGCCCAACTAAATTAAATTTGGACTCGTCCGAAAATACTTCTCTCCGCCATTCCTCGGATGCCCAATTATTCCGTTCATTGGCAAATTTTAATCTTTGAGCTCTCATTTTTAGTGTAAGGAGCGGTTCTTTCACCGGTCGACAAGCGTTCAGACCTAGTTCGTTTAATCTTTTCTGTACAGTCCGAACCGAAATTAAGCCGTTAGTTGTTGCTAAAAGATCTCTTCTTAGCTCAGCAGCAGTATTGAATCTGTGCCTTACCGTTAGATTTTCTTTCGATTTTTTTTCTGGATTTTTACTTTTCAACTATTCTGGATTTTAAAATTTCTGGATTTTTTTTCCAGGCAAATGTAGTGACCCCATTAATTAATTATAATAAAAAAAGAATAAATAAATAAATTTGTTTTTCTGACAAAATTTGATCACATTAATATGCTACATGAACAGGATTTATTAGCACGTATTTTCAATTTATTTAAATTATTTTACATTAAGAAATAAATTCAATGGTTTTAAATATTCATTTCAACCAATTAAGTGAAGGAAAATTTCGTGAAAATTCGGCCATTCGAGATTCGGCCTTCAGACCCATTCAGCATTTCGACGTTCGGCCTTTCAATATTCGGTCTTTCAACATCGAACGTGGTTATGGCCCTATTAGGCAACCTGACAGGTAACGCAGAGAAGATAACAGATTGAAGAGAATAATTTTACCTGCTACATTGTGGTGGCGGTTGAACAGAAAGAATAATAGATTGAGTTAATCGTTGAGTTTGACTTTGAGTTTATTATTTAGTTGGGAGTTGGGTTGGTGTTCAGTTGGGATGGAGTTGGGGTTGGCTGAGGATTGAGTTAGGGTTGAGTTGGGGTTGAGTCACCGTTGAGTTGAGGGTTGAAGTGGAAGTTAGCTTGAGTTTTGTGCATGTATGCATGTAGTTTTCAAACCGTTTAGATTTGAAGATTGAATTAGGCATTGAGTTTGGGGTAAAGTTGAGGGTTAAGTTTGAGGTCGATTTCGAGGTTTAGTTACGATTTATTTGAGTTCATGTATGCGTGCCGTTTTCGGACCAAATAGATTTAAGGTAGGGTTGGTCGTTGAGTTGGGGTCTGAGTTGAGGGTTGAGTTGGGAGTTGAGTTAGGGTTAAGTTGGGATTCAGTGGGATGTATTTGGGTTGAGGTGACAGCTGAATTGGGGGTAGAGAGTAGTGTTGAGGCTGAGTAGAAGTCGAGTTGAAGATGAGTTTGGGTTGAATTGGTGGTTGAGTTGGGAATTGCATTGGGTTTGAGTTGGAGGATAGATTGAGTTGACTAGAGATGAGTTCACTTACGCCCTTTGGGATCAAAGTTCTGTTCACCTCGTGGGATTTCAGCCCCTTATATTTTTATTTTGGTTTAAAAGTTTTAAACACTAAGCTCACATATATGTTTATGTATATCATTTCGAGGTTCGAGCATTGGAGTCTTCAGATTATTCCATGAAACCGGGACATATACAAAATATGTATAACAGTTTGCATCACTTTGGCCACTTAACCTTGTCAATACAAAAATAGGCAAAGAAAATTAGGTACATCTTAAATTCGAAAATATCCAAAGACAAAATTTAAAGCGGATTCATGATTGCTTTCGTTCGTTCGTTCATTCGTTATGATACTGTTTTTAACCAGTCGCAGGAACTGAAAAGAAAACGGCATTTCCGAAGAATAATATTGGTTGTAAAAATTATCAGAACTAAAGAACGAACGAATTAAGGCATTAGCCAACCTAAACAAAACAACGAGCGAGTTCACCCTCAACTCGCAAAAGATTTATGTGAAAACTTTTATGTATAAATATCTATTGAATTATTTCAAGCCATTTCGATGAGACCGAGAAACCCCTGCATAAAGACGGCTGATGTTCGCTCAGTTGCATTTTTGGTTCAAAAAGTCAATAAGTTATTCGATTTTGAATTTGGAGGACGAACCTTACTGACATTAATTGAGCATGAGCAAAGTACAGTTCTGTTAAGTTAATCACCTAAACCTGCCATCTACGCTTTAAAATATATCCATACTCATACACGACAATCTTGTTCAAGAGTCCATAATAGTGAATGGTCACGGCAAACCCGCTGAACAAAGCAAATATGCATCGCTTTGTCATGGATCAATTTAAAATAAATTAACTAAAGCGGTTCTATTAGGGCGAAATGTTGACCGTAAATTCATAGCAATATAAAGGCGGTAGGGCAAAACACTAATAACAAAGCGTACCGATTAAACAATTTTAAAATTATTATTTTATTATGCACAATGTCGGTATATATATTATATACAGTTTTCATAGCTCGCTATTTCCATTTAATTTTTTCGAGTCACTTAAGGCATTGCCCCGCATGCTAAACGGAAAACCGGCATTTAAAACCGTTAAACTCAATTTTTGGCTAAGTTGCTTCACTTTGCAATATGAAAATTATTAACAAAGAGTTCTAATCTATAAATTCCACCTTATTCTAAGAAAATTTTATGAAAATTAATTTAATTTTATTCAAAATCCCCAATTTTATGTTTTGCCGGCCGTCAAGCAAAAATCCGTAAAATTGGAGTTTTTGAATGAAATTAAATCAATTTTAATAAAAAATTTTAGAATAACGAATTATTTGATTTGACGGTTTGAAATGCCGGTTTGCCGTTTGTGCATTACACTACACAAGCATAATTTGTGATCCTTTTGCTGTAATTTTCATTTTCAAAAACACTTGCTGCTGCGGCCATATATAGAAAATATTTTTACAACCAAATAAATTAAAGTAGGCGGATTTTTTTGATTTTTTTTTGTATTCGGCTCACGATGTTTGTAAAATGCCGGATGATGTTGTATATTGCATATTATGTATGCGTAGATTTTGCGTTGATTTTACGTTTATTTATTTATTGTTCTTGTCGATATATACACATACATGGAATATTTTTTGTTCGGCTTTTTTGTTTCCGTAACCCGAGTTCTATACAATTTTTTACTTACTCCTGCCGCTAAAGATGTTTTCACATCAAAAAGTAAGATGACTAGAAGTGGACACTGTAAGCTTAAACTACTGTTCCAGCGAGAGCCACTTGTAGGTATCATTACTAAGCAATATTTCTTGGAATGCTTTTCTAAGTGTTTCGGAATATTATTAATGGGATGTTGACAATCAACACGTACATAAGCGTAATTTGTTTCGAATCAGAAAGCTTCGGTTGTGTGTATAAATTTTCAATTTTGGCTTTATGTATAAAAAATTGTTTGTTTATGAGATAATATACGATTAGATTTGGGAAAGCCCTTTTATTATTAAATGCTTAAAAAGTAAAAATACACCCTTTTCATGCGATCTGTAGGTTCTTCTTCTTCCGCTGGCGCTTCATCCCATGAAGGGATTTGGCCGCCTCAACGATGCTCCTTCAAATAATTTGATCCGCCACAAGAGAACGCCAGACACGGTGACCGAGTGTGTATAGGTCCCTCTCAACGTCGTCCATCCATCGGGTAGGTGGCCTCCCACGAGGTCCTAATTTCGCTGGTGCCGACTCCAAGGCCTGTTTAGTAGTCCGATTTTGTGAACGTAGTACGTGCCCAAGCCATCTCAGCCTTAACGATTTTATGAATCCTATGATGTCGACTTTATCGAGATCATTTCTGATCTCGTGATTCATTCGCATTCTGTACGTGGCTCCCTCTTTAATGGGACCGAGAATTCTTCTTATCATCTTACGCTCAGTTACAGCGATTTTCTGGATGTTTTGAGCTGTTAGTGTCCAAGACTCGCAACCGGAGGTGACAACTGGTCTGATCAGCGCCTTGTAGATGTCCAATTTTATTTTGCGCGATATATGAGGAGACTTGAAAATTTTGATATTGGCGTAAAATGCTCGGTAGCCTGCTGCGATCCTCGATGAAATGTCTACAGAAACGGAGTTTTGCTCAGTGATCAGTGATCCTAGGTATTTAAACTCATTCACCTTTTCATATTGAGTATCTCCTGAAATGAAGTCCCCACGAGTCTGCCTTCTCGCGGTCACCATGTATTTGGTCTTCGCTTCATTGATCTGAAGGCCTATTTGTTGGGCTGTTAATTCCAATGGGAGGAGGACCTCTTTCAGAGAGATGATGTTGCGACCCAGAATGCAAATATCATCAGCGTATGCTAATAGCTGGGTTGATTTATAATAGAGGTAGGTACGCTGCGCTATATTAAGCTGACGAATGACATACTCTAATGATAGATTGAATAGAGTTTGAGCTATTGGGTCTCCTTGCCGCACTCCAGATGTTATCTCGAAGGCATCCGAAATTTTGCCTTCTATTAGCACCTTACATATTGAGCCATCCATTAAAAGCTGGCACATTGAAACCTATTTTGACGGTATGCCCAGGTAGGACAATACGTTCCATAACGTATTCCTCTTAATGCTGTCGTGCGCCTGTTGAAAGTCTATGAATAGACTGTGTACAGGAATGTTCTTTTCATAGCATTTCTCCAGCAAAATCCTCAGCGTAAAAGTTTGATCGGTCGTTGATCTATTTGGTCGAAAACCACATTGATAATCACCCAAGATCCTCTCGCTATAAGTTGATAACTTTGCTGCGACTACGTTGGCCAAAACCTTGTAGCCTGTGTTCAGCAAAGCTATACCGCGGTAATTGTTACAGTTCAATCGATCTCCCTTTTTATGAAGTGGACATATAAGAGCCGTCTTCCACTCTACTGGGATCTATAGGTTCGCTTACATGATATTTATTTGGTTCTATTTTTCTGTCTCAATCAAAGAAATTTGGAAAATTTGAGAATTTTGAAATATGAAGGTTTCTAGGATAAATTTATCAGAAATGTATCCTTAAACTAAAGATTTTTTATTAAACTGTTTACCAAATAAATCAGTTTTACCCTGTCTAGCCACTACTTCTTCACAAATCAAAACAAAACCTGTCGAGTTTTTTTCATTTTTCATTAATTATAAATAATAAAAATTACAAATGTAAATCCAACCGCTGACATTTAATTGAATTATTTTTTTATACATATATCTAATTTATGGTATATTCTCGTGTATTTTAATTGAATAACATTTTTATTCTCCTTTAGTCTTTTTATAGTTCTCGAATAAGTAAATAATTGTTTTGAATTCTCCCGGATGCATTCATTAATCAATTAAGATTAAGCCAACCACCATCATAATTTTGTTTTGTTATCAATTTATATACAAATAAAAATATATTTATGTATGAATAAATATAATATTGGTTTTCGCCTAATAAGATCTTTGAATATTAAACATTTTGAGTTAAAGACATGCGTTATTAAGAAATTTGTTTATTAACTCTTTCGTAAAAGCCACGATCAGTATTTAATATTTACGTAGGATCTGCACGTGGAACATATGGTGCCATTAGGAAAAACAGGCTCGTTTCAAAGAGTTACATATATGAAAGAGTATCGATTGGAACTTTCTGTTCAGCCGTCTACTGTTATTTGGCGTGACAAATGATACGACTAACAGAATTGGGCTGTTTAATCGGTAATACATACTGATTTAATGCTTTGTCTTACAAGCGGATTTTATTGTATTTAGAAACATAAATTATCATTTTCGCTTTAATCCCACTATCAACATAACTATTAAACGTATTGATTCCTTTATAAAACAACTGAACCCTTTGATACTTTATAGATTATTTCCAAAAAAAAACTATTGTAATGCTTCACTCTTAATAAAATTGAAATTCGGTTTAGTTTAATTTTGCGAATCTTAAATGAATGTAAATAGGGCGTTTCAAAAACGTATAAGATTCGCAAAATTAATTTTTTTCTAGTGCCACGTTCATTTATTGATCCTATAATTAGTGATTGCGATCGAGAATTCCTGTCTTGAGAATTCTCGGGAATTTAAACATATTTTATTGCTCGTTTCTCGAGAAATTTACTTTAATACTTTCTCGGTTTCTCGAGAAATAGCGTGTTTGTCTCGAGATTTTAAAAGACACTAACTTAAATTAAATAAAGCCATAATTGCAAAATAAATAAAGTCGTAATAATAAATGTGCAACTTTAGTACAGCTTTAACACAACTTTTTAAAGAATTAGCAACAATGCATGTATTTGATATTTAACTTCAAGCGTTTATTATCACACAAAAAATCATTTCGTATCGAATTCAATATTGTGAGCGTTTAAAAGTCGTGAACCACTGTTAAGAATATTTAAATTTATTATTTGGTAATTATTTTTGGTTTAATTTATTAGTTTTTATTTTTTAAGCCGTAAAATGAACACGTTCAACAATAAATAATATCAAAGTGTCTAGGACCAATTTTCACATAGTGGTGACAAAAATGCAATTTGTAAACGATGTACGGAAGAAATAAATGCAAAGTTCCTTAAATACAAGATCATTTACAGAGTAAACATAGAATAGAAAAGACAGCTATCGGAACAACAACTGAAAATTTATTGTCAGAGAAACAAATAAAGTTATCCAGTGATCTAATTTCACAAAATTTTGTATACAAACAAAACGTAGATCACTTGAAGAAATTATTTCTAGATTAGCTGCCTTTGATAATTTGCCGATTCAAAAAATTACTGATTGCCAACCAACTACTATTATGAACCTAATATATAAGTATGTACTATGATAAAGTTAGGAGCGAAATTCGAGGGGAAAGCGCTGGAATGAACTTCGATAACCGCAAATTTAGCCAGTGCAAAGATGAATGAACAAGTTTGCGCAATCGAAGTTATTTAAATATACATAATTAAAACGGAAAACCTCAAAATGTCGAACTGGTTCGTATCCACGGGAGCTACCTAGTAGAACAAATGGTTGACTTGGTTAACGACAAATTCACTCGTTTCAAATTAATTTTTGCAATTCAAACGTATGTTTATAGTTATTTTTTAATACTGAGAAAATTTAACGAGAATTCTCGAGACTCTCGTGTAAAAATTACGAGACTTCCGAACTCTCGAGAAATAAAAACAGAGCAAAAAAAAATGTCTCGATATCTCGAGATACATAGGTAATCTATCGGGAAATCGCAATCTCTACCTATAATATGGTAAAACAATATTTGGTATACACTAACTTTGGACTGATTGATGCAGAGTTCGATCAGCACAAAAACTTCAAAGTATCGAATATGGTGAGCTGTTAGTTATTTTCCAAGCAATTTATCGACAAAACAAAATATAATTTTGAAAGCTGCAGGAAAGCAGTGGTAAATTTTTATTGAGTTTAGCTCTTGAAATTTTGGCTTTTTTTCCTAAATACTGAACATGATTGACCTGTACCTCTTTCAATTTTTCCAATGTACAATTACTTACCAATTTAAATAAAATTTTTAAAATAATTTAAATCGATCATGTTTACCGTTATTTTTGTTTTTTGCTCAGCACACGTAATGGAGTAATGTATGGACGGAGTAATGTTTGTGTGTATCAAGCAAACTCAAAAATTCCGAACAATTAATTCTAGATACTATAGTAAGTTTCGAACAAAGATTCTGCTAATTTCAATCCTACGAATAAAGAGGGGCTCAATATTTATGCATCTACATTTCAGCCTCTGAACAAAAGAGACGTATAAAGTTTTAATCACATAAGGATCATGAAAATCTTTAGAAAGCATAGAATTCGCTTTAGAAATCAAAATTATGCGAGGTACACCAAGCTTTGAAGTTTTCAGATCAGATTAGAAATCAATTACATCATTGATGTGTGAATGTCGGAGAAACTCAGATAATTTACCATATCATTTAGGAAAAGGATAAAGATCATGGGACCTTTAAGGGATTCCCGACGAAATTATTACAACCACTCTTGAAGTGAAACTACCAACTTTCCCAATTATAGTTCTAAATTCCAGATAACACCTAATCCAAACACCTAGCAAAAAGTTACAGTCCAAAGAGTCAAGTTTTCGCAACAGCAATTGATGATCGATCTTGCCCAAGGCCTTACAGAAATCAGTGTGTAAAAGACCTGTCCAGTAACACCATTTAATAGAGCACTTGAAATACTTGAAAAATTTTGAAGCTTATCTTGTCGTATTGGGTTTAGTGGTACAAGTGGCACTACAATGCGAAATAATTCTTTCAACATTGCTGAAAATGCAAGTGGCGTGAGTTTATGATAGAAGTTATAAAATCAATGACATCTTATTTATACAATTTGTATTGAATAAAATTTGAGGTTATGTTTCTAAACATAAAATCTAGTGTGTTTTAATCTATAAATCTTAGAAATATTGAATTAAAAAATGAGTCCAGCTGATTTACTAGCTATATTTCAGCGAATCATCATAATAGTATTTTAATTCTCTGCCTAAGAAACTAATCCCTAGTCTATCAACGCATATGGATTTGTGGTGGATTAGCCAATCTCGTTTCACTAATCGCGCTCAGCTAATCTCTAGTTTGTCAAGGGTATTAACTAGTTCCTCAAAAAGCTATTCTAAATCTGAAATAATGCAAATACCCCTATATGTAGTTCTTCAGATCGCTCAGAGATCTAGATTTGAAAATCGGCTTAATAAGTGAGCGTTTCTATAGAATAGGGAAAAAATCCACAGCGAGACTTCGATTAAAAAAGAAGGAAATAAGTACTTATGGCAAGAAATTGCATTACCGATTAATTTAAGAAAAATGGATGGAATGGAATCGAAACAGGCACTTTAATTAACATCAAGATTTGATAATTTGGATAAAATAGAATCCACTTCCAGGCGAAACATTGAAAATGTTGACTTACAACATTATTCAAATTACAAAGATTAGATTTTGAATTATAAACTCTCTCAAAGAAATCAGTAGAAGGGTAACAATTAGATTTTCTTTTATAATTAACAAAGTGCCAAAAGTAATTTGGCTTTGATTTAATTAATTGTTGAAGTTCCAGAATATAACTGCTGTAAAGAAATCGGTTTAGACTAACGCAATACTTACATCAAACGAGATTAGTATACCAAGGTTCTGAGGGTAATTCTGTCAATACCTAGATAGATGATTCGATAGAGTTCGTTCAATATATCGTCGATATTACCACAGCAGAAATGCATTTAAAGATTTGTAATATAGGATGAACATGTTTCCTGCAACTTATGCAGAATGCTGCAAGTTATCTATTTCTAATTCTAGTTATCTATTTCTACAAATAATAAAAATGTTCTGGCAATTTCCGTTCTGAATTGATTGATTGGTTAGAGTGTTCTACCAAGCTATAAACAAGATCTCCGGGAGATGGCCGGGCCTCACCGAACACCCTATTACACACGACATAAAGAGTATTTGGAAAGGTTTACTTAGTTAGTAATTACAGAAGTTGACCCGATTACAGACACTTAAGTATAGCCAATAGTAAGTATAACATTTAATAGTTTGCTGAATCAGATTTCTGGAGTACTTCTATAGCTTATAAAATATTAGCTCAGAGGTACAATTTAGCTGAAATTTTTATTATAAATGTAGAATTTTGGTGAACCTGCCACTATAGAACCTGTCGAAATTTAAATTTATTCGGTGGTGGATGCTGTAATAAATTATAATCCAAATGACTCATCAGTTTTATATCGCACTAAATCACTTTTTTAATCACTCGGTTTAATCGTTCCAGCTTTCCACTATCGTGTTCCAAATACGAATAATCCAATTTGATTTCATTCAACTTATTGTCTCAAGCCAAACTTCTAAAAATTTCATGATTTTTCCAGTAAGAATAGTCTGGTAACATGTAGAAAGTAGTAGCTTGGAACTAGCACGGACGCTATTGTATTAAATAACTTATTCTATTCTAGCCTAGGTGTCACCGTAACATGATTTTTGCTAGTATACTGTCTACGGTGTAAACTCGGTATACATATATTTTGAGTTCAATGTTGAAAAAATGTAGATTATTTACTGTCAATCTAGCACTTGTTTTACATCAAACTGGCACCGACCAAAAATAATAGTTAACTGTGTTAACTTCTTTCTTCAGCTCAGTTCAAGCATTTGAGTTTTAAACAACAATATTAAAATGAGGCGGATTCTTAATAACATATCTCAAAAGACCGAAAATGAGTTTGAAGCAGGGAGCATGATACACCAAAACATCAGTGCCATTTGTGAACAAGTGAAATAAACGGTATAGATACTGAAAGAGGTTTAGATAGAGTCACTTCAGAGAAGAACAATAAGCCCATTTTGAAGTTGTTGGAGAAAGATCCAACATCCAACAATAAACCTACGACAAGCAAAACAAAAAAAATGTGCGAACGGTGTTGAAGTGTCAATCAATACAATTCAACGAAGGTTTGGATAATTCGACAATAAAAATCAGAACACACAGTATAAACATTTCTTGACAGAGGACACATCGAAAAAATGCTGACTTGGGCAAATGAAACGGGTTTTTTTAATCGGAAAATGTGGTTAATTTAACGTTAGTTAGAGCTAGACTACGGTATCCAATACCGATTATTGAGTACCCGGGTACTCGGTTATTTTGTTTTTTTTTTTCGAGTATTCGATTACCCGGGTAATTTGACCGACCACCCGGGTAACTTGATTCAAAGTAAATTTTGGAAGGGTGAATTTTAGTTTGTTCGATTGAAGAAAAAAGTTCTTCTGAGAGCAAACTATTTTAGCTCGAGGGCACTTTTTCGATTTAAATTTCCCGTAGATTTATTCCCCTTTTACATAAGTATGTTTAAAGGTTTATTAGCCATTATTGGCCAATTGGCTGTCGTGAAAATGAAATTGCAATTCCTTTTTCATAGAGAGGCAACAAATCAATCTAAAATGACATTTAGTTTGTGGTCGAGTGATAAATGTGAATTTGATACGTTCTATCAATTTTCCAGATTAATTAAAATTTCGATAACTTCTGTTTTTGATAGAATGTTTTTGGGCTTTTGGTTATCTTTTAGATTTTTAGTTTGTCTTATTATTTAATATATGTTAGAAAATCACGAGTAGATGGTGACAAATAAATATACAACAACATAAATTCTTCACGTATCCATGAAGGATTTTAAAATCGTTTTTTAATAATACATGGTAAAATAAAAATAATTGGATTCAACTTAATTTAATCAAGTATAATGATTTAGTTTGATTGGCTTGTAGGCATAAGTACAACAGAAAATAATTACAAATTTATATTTCTAAGGCATTTCCGAAAATTTTAGGTTACGACAAAAATGTAACATTGATTTCATTTTTAAAAAAATTGATCTAACCTATGATATATATATTCTAATGCATGCCATTAACAAATAATTCATATGGGACCATTTTAAAAAGGAAGAGAAATAGGACTCATAATGTAGTAATTGCCACTTATTAATCCAAAGAGAGGGTGACAATAGCATGATCTATGATTTTTTTTTTTAATTTTACGTATATTTATGTTTTTTGTTTATTACCCGGGTAACCCGGGTATTGAAAAAACTAGTACTCGACTACCCGGGTACTTTGAAACTCGAGTAATTTGGATACCCTAAGACCCGATATAGATGACATTTTTAAGATTTTTCGAGAATTTATTCTGATTTAAGTAGTGCGACTGACCAGAATGATGAGAAATGAAATCGTTAGCAGATAATGATGCGCAATTCGAAAAGTTTGAAAAGAAATTTGAAATAGATGTAGTATGATAAAAAACACAAAAATAGTAGTAGAAAAATCAAATATTATTTCATCAAACATCAAATTACCCTTGACGGTAGGCTAGAAGATTAGATTCGTTTTAGAGATTCGTGTGAATGATTATGAATAACAGCTCTGTCAAATATATTGAGAAAATGTGGTATTTAAATATGTTTGTAATAGGAGATGAAAAAAATATTATAGAAAAAAATTGAATCTTCTATGCGGAGGGATTCGATTGCACATTACAAGCTTTTGTAGAAAGGTATGAAAACAAAAACTACTGATCGAAAAGCACATACAAGAATTATTTAAGTTACAATTTTTTAGTAAGGTACTTATCTGGTAAAGATTTACAAAATTGAATTGATGCGGTTGTGAAATTCAGTTGCGGTTGCTAAGGAAATTAGATATGGAAGGACATGATAATAATTCATATCGTAGCTTCACGTTTGGAGGATGATATGCTTAAATTGTGGGAAAACAGAAAAAGATGTTTTTCCGTTTTAGAAAGAACTATCTGATTTTTTACAGAATAAATGTCGTGTATTATCAAGTGTAGAAACCGATCGCAAATTCGCAAACCTGTAAATTCTTTCAAACCCATAAAACAAATTTTAATCCTCGTCATCTAAGTGCTTTTAAATCATCAAAAACCTTTGCAGCTTTGATCAAGTCAGAGAATACGGCGAAATATGAAGGTGGTTGTCCGATCTGCCGAAATAAATATCATAATTTAGAAAATTGTTTTAAATTTCGAAATTTTACTCCTGAAGAGAGACACGATAGAGTTAGGTAATGGTCTATACACATGAATCGCGATTTTTCTCGTACGAGTAAAAATAATTCACCGATTTCTCTTCAATTACATGGTAAAATATTTACTAGTCACATTTACAATTTTTTTAGCAAACGCACATTTCCTAATAAAAGCTGCAAAAAATGTTTAAATCGCCGCCATATTGGAAAGTTCGCGCGAGAAAACACTCTTTTGCAATTATTATTAGGAAATGTGCGTTTGCTAAAAAAATTCTCAATGATATTACATTCGAAATCGTTTACTTACTATTTTTCAAGTGACTAGTAAATATTTTACCATGTAATTGAAGAGAAATCGATGAATCATTTTTACTCGTACGAGAAAAATCGCGATTCATGTGAAAAGGCCTTAAATGTTTGAATGCCTAAATTGTTTTAGTGATCAATATTTGGTGAAAAATTATTCACTTAACGCATGTTGTGTAAATTCAAGCATCATGTTCTTAACAATATTGTCGAAATCAAATCTTCCGTAAAGCATAGAGAAACCGACATAAGTATGTACAAAGGGTACAACCGGTGAAAATTCGAAGCAAAATTATTTATAAGTATAAGGAAATTGTTTTGTTTTTCTTTATTTAAACAAAAGATTTGGTTGGGTTGTTGGTGGGAATGTAAATATTGGATGTGGCAATAAAAGTTTCTAGAGTAGACATTGACAAGTCAATTGAGACAGTTTGTGAAAGCGAATGCTGTGAACATAAAATCAAGTTAAGTAAAGCGAAAGAAGAATGTGAAAGGATTTTCTCAGAAACACATCAAAGAGACAATAGCGGTAGATATATTGACAAGTTATCATTTAAATCTGATCCTGGTTTGTAAGGAGATTCGCGTGAAATGGCAAAAAGAAGATTCTTTAGTGTTGAACAGAAATTGCAGAATAATGTGGAACTAAAAAGTCAGTAGATAAATTACATGCGTGAATACAAAGACTTTATTTACATTAATTAAATTAATTCAATATGTATTTCTATTTAATTTAATGTTACAAAAATTATTCCTCCAAATTTTCGGTGTTGTACACCATTCTCAAGGAGTTTTATTACACACTACTACAATTTTACCAACAAAGTTTTTTCTTTTTCGTCATTGAAAAATGTCACAAAATAAGGAAAACAATTTGTTTGAATTCTTGACCTAGTGACTAGTGAACTTAAATTTTAATACTTCTTATTCTTACGAACAGCTGATTTTTCAAAATAAACATACAGTACGTAATACAAATTATAGGCTACATAGATTTTTGATTTTGTATGACAACGTCATCGAACATAATTTTTTATAATATTGATGTGATTTCCTTTTAATATGTTACTATCAACTTTATAGTTAACCGGATTCTTTGATAACCATATGTGACCTGCTTCTTTGAATAATCTTTTATTTTTCTTGATTTCGTAATCTACTGTTATACAATTATCAAAGTTAAAATCGTGTTTGTTTTTGTGCACATGTTTCACTAATGCTGATCTGTAGTGATTGTGTGTTACTGTTGCATATCTTTTTATATGCGCTACGTCCGTTCGTTTTGCTTGTTTCTCCTACATAACAAGAATCACAGTCTTTACATTGAATTTTATAAATAACACCGTCCTTTTGCTTCACTGGTATTTTATCTTTTAATTTTGTATATGTGTCCGAAACTTTGTAAATAATTTAGAATTTCTTTTTAAAGTTTTGTGAATTTTTTCCGTTAAATTTGGTACGTGTGTGCGATTGAGCTATACTTAGTTTCTTCTAAACTATTTGATTTTTTATTTTCATATGTGTATAATGTTTTTGTAATCAATTTTTGGATAAGTTTAATCGGGTAATTATTTTTTGTTAAAATCTTAATAATTTTAGAAATGTTTTTTATTTGTCTAAATTCACTATCTGAAAGGTATAAGACTCATTTAGATATTTTTGGTTTACATTTTAAGAATTGTGTTATACCATTTGTAGTTAGAACCTTAATACTAGAAGAAGACATAAACATTGCTAATGAGAAACGGGCCAAAACTACTGGTGGGATCAGTTCGGAGTGATCTACTATGAGCTACTCCAGCCTAACGAAACCATCATTGGATAATGTTATCAACAACAATTGATGCAATTAAGCCGAGCATTGAAGCTCCAACGCCCACAATATGCCAAAAGACATAACAAAGTGATCTTTCAGCATGACAACGCTCGGCCATATGTTGCAAAATTCGTCAAGGAAATTTTTAAGTCGCTTCAATACGATGTCCTACCCCACCCGCCATATTCACCAGACATTGCTCCTTCCCAGTACCACTTGTGCCGGTCGATGATTTTTGGCCTGGCCGAGCAGTACTTCACTGCTTATGAAGAAGATAAAAATTGGGTCGATTCTTGGATCGCCTCAAAAGACGAGGAATTTGTTCGCCTGAAAAATGAGAAAAAGTCGCAGCTAACAATGGACAATATTTTGAATAAAATACATTGTACCAATTTCTCTGAATAAATCTTTGAAGTTATAAAAAAAACTCGTAACTTATTTGTACCCCCAATAATTTAAGTGATTTTAATGCATTCTCCCAAAATTCCCTTTTCCAAAATTTAAACAATTCTTCCTTTTTCAATTCTTATTTATAGTTTTAAAATAAAAATCAAATAAAAATTTCAAAATTGTCACGGAAAAATTTCAAAATATTCTCGGAAAAATTGCTTGCGCCTTCGAAAAACTATTGATACAAAATCCTAACATGAAAATCTATTAAAAATTGCACATGTTTACGTATTTTGAATAGAGCAAGTGAAAATTTTCCCGGAAAATGAGATAGTTTGCCGAGAAAATTTGGCTTATCCTTCTAAAAACTTTTTAAAAATTATAGATACACTTAATCTTACATTCAAAAATCTTCAAACAAAATCTTTCTCTAACTCTAATTTCTACTAAGAAACCATGTCAAATCTCAAAGTTTCAGCGTATTTAAATTGACAATGAAAATGGTTTAACAAAAGAAAAAGGGGAACACAAACCAGGGTTCCTGCTGATACCGACCCAGAAGATAAACTCAGAGAAATGAAACAGTGAGAACCAAACCGGGGCACATAAACCCTTAAAAATCAAACCAGAACAAAACCCAGCATAAGTATTATATGTGCAAGCCAAATTATCCCGGAAAATTGTCTCATTTTCCGGGAAAATTTGCACTTTTTCTAAAAAAATTGTTGTTATAATTTTATTCAAGTTAAGTAAAAAATGTGCTACTTTTTTAATAGACTGTGATATTACGGTTGTGTATTAATAGCTTTTCGATTGTGCAAGCAATTTTTCCAGGAAAATTTTGCATTTTTTTCAATTTTTTTTTTCCACTTGATTCAAAATTATAAATAAAAATTGAAACAGGAAGAATTGTACAAATTTTAGAAAATCAGGTTTGGGGGAAGAAGCGATAAGAGCAAAAAACTTGAATCTGTCTGCAAGGATTATTAACTCATTCGCTACCAGCCATCACATATGTGTGACACATCAGTTTGTTATCAGTATCACAGCCCATATACATATATGTGACAGACGGTTTTGGTCAATTTATGAAGATATGTTGAAACGGGTATTTACGAAAACAATTCTGGGCACTGGTGAATGGTTTTCCCAAGTGACCCTGGTTGCGAACGAGTTAAAAAGATAAAACAATGTGATTTTTATAACAACATTTTTTTTTGAAAAAAAGTGAAAAATTTATTTAGATAATTTTCCGGGGAAATTTGGCTTGCACCTCGTTAAAACTACAGAAACACAATCCTACATCGAAAAATTTTCACAAAATATACTTCATGCCAAATTTTAGCGACGTACCCAGCAAGTAAACGAACGCTAAATTTCTATGTGATCCAAAGAAATATAAAATGATCGCTTCATTTTAGAATTGGGGATACAATTTAAAAAATTATTACTTACGTTTAACATTTGTTCCTGTATCCTTGGAATTATTTGGTGGGCCACTTTTATTATCAACATTTTCATTTGTATTATCACTAATAATTTCTTTAATTCTTTTTTCACTAAGAACACTTTCGACGGAAACATTTCCATCCAATTTTGAAGCGTTCACAGCATCACCACTTTCGGCATCATGAAAATCACAAATTTCATCACTTTCTTGAGATTCCAAGTTTGTTAACTTCTCTTTCAAATTATTAATCGAACTCTGTTGATTAACATTCGAAATCAGTTTAGTTTTATTATCGGTCACCGTAAGATCATTATTATTAACTATCACATTTTCTTTCTGAGTTTCTTCGTTCGTACTTGAATTTGAATCATTTAACACTATTGAAGTTTCAAAGTTATCGTCTTTTTCAGATGGTTTAATTTCTTGTTGTTCAGTAATGCATTCATTCGATTCGTTAATTTCTGTTTTTTCTTGCCCTTCCACCTCTTCCATTGGAATTAAGGTTTACAATGGATTGTTTTGGTCGGACTAATTTAAGTATTATTGTAAATTAATATTATATCTTTTAATTAAATATCATTTTAATAGTATATAGCAATAGCAACTACTATTAAAAACTAGTAATAGAGAAACATAAAACGCCAGGTGGTCGACAACAAATTATACAGAAATTATCTAGGTAGCTATTCGGTTAATAAACTACATAAAGACTATCGATTTTATTTTATTAGAAAATTTTCTTTCTCTTCATACTTTATAATTTTTAGTTTACTTAAGTTTTATTATAATTTATAGCTTAGCATATGATTGATATCTATTATATAATTAACATTTCATTAACATTTTATTTTATAAAAATAGTGCAGAATTAAATTGTTTCTTTCATTTATGACGTCATTAATGTCATACAATTATTAGCTTTGTAAAATTTTATTTTTATTGTAATCAAATATTTTTAAATTATACACTTTATAACTAAACATTCTGTTTAATGTAAGATTTTAGAAAATTACTTTATTTATTTCATAGTCACTTTTATATATAAATCCGGTTTTCTTATTTATTGAAAAAAAAAAAAAAATTACACGAATTTCACTCTTGCTTGTGTTATTTTGACAGGTGAATTGATGAAAATACACAAATAATTTGTTTTAGTGTTAGTGCTGATTATGATTTTTCTACTTTAGAATATATGAAAGTGACATCTTTCGGATGATCGATAAAACATTATGTTTGTCAGCAAAAGCCTTTTCAAATAAAGCTAAAGTTACACGAACACTATTCCGCTTTTTCTATTGACGATTGTAAAAGTAAAGAAAGCGCCTCTCGAGGACAATAGTTAAAATGATGCACCTGATAAAATGACATTTGTCACAAATGCGACGAAAGAAAATTTAGCAATGCGGTAATTAAAAATTGTTTTTATAGTCCAAAATTGGAATTATTTACAATTATTAGCAATCCGATAAGTAAAAATTGTGTTTACAGATCAAAATTGGAATTATTTACAACAATTACGAACGTCAAATTATCAGGTATCTCAGTTTAAAAATGTTCCACTAGGTGGAATCCGTGATGCTCCAATCGTCAATATAGACAAAACTAAAAATTTAAACTCGACAATTTAATTACTTACGAGCGTCAGCGGCTATACAAAATTTGTATTTAACAAAAAATGATCCTCTATGATTTGTAACCACAGAATTGTAGATATTTAAATAATTACAGTTAGCTCGGAAACGAAGCGAGATATCAAAAAAAAAAAAAGATTAACGTAAGAATTAGAGGAACATTTTTTGTTAAGCAAATGTTTGTGTAACTCTAAACATTTAGCCGCTAGACGCTTATATTGGTTATAAGAATTAAACCCCTGAAGGTCCAATTAAATACCCTATAATACCTTTTATCAGTATGGCCCAAAAATAATTTTAAAACAAAAAAAATCCTGGACTAAAATATTACACGAACTTATCAGTGGAGTATTTTTTTACTTGATTAAATTGACTTTGTAGGTGCATCCATCATCGGGCGGATGATATAAAGCTATGACTTCTTCAAATCTTCAGCTTAATGACAACAGAGAAGAACGCGGACCTTTTTCACGTAAAAGACAACGTTTCAATAAATTTCACGAGTATCATATTATACAAAACCAACAAAAAAGGTCCAGCTGCTTACCTTATCATTTACTGTTGCTTGTGATCGATGTATACAAAGGCGCTACAGAGACAGCTATTGATAAAGATATACTGTAGGTAGATAATGTCTTTGTCACAATTCGATTCTGTTGCCATTTGATTCGGCTATAACTGCATGACTTCTACTGACCATAGTGCTATTTAAATCGAGTATTTGGCTCCAATAAATTCATTCCCGACGCCTTTTGCTTATGCAATAGTCAATGAAACGCTCCACCAAGTTCAAAAGTTTTGGTAAAAGCCTCTGACTTTGACGGAAAACGAGATATTGTTATGGACTTTATTGTTCTATCAATTAATTAAGTCATTTCGAAACAGCTTTTTGGTTCTTTCTAAAAACATTTATATGTGCTTCTTTAGTCTGCATACTCGAAATGGTTGGGAATGGAAAATTAATATTTCAAATAAACTTATTTATTTTGCTTTTGGTGGTCTAGGTGTGTAAAGCTTCTTGAGGGGATTAAATTAATAGGTAATTGTTGTTAGCTCCGTATCTTGCAGCTTCCACAGGTGTTCGTGTTACCTTATTGTTCCTGACTGGAAAGGTTAGGCTAAAACATAGCCCTAAACAATTGGGATGGGGTAAGGTGTTGATCGTACCGTGCTGAGAACCAACCTGGCTGGGCCCAGTCTAGAAACCAGCTCAGTCTCTAATGGATACCTGGTGCCCTCCGGATTATGTAGCCTTATCGTGCATCCCGGATCTCTGCATAGACTGACATTTTTTCTCCGCTACTCTAGGGATTTCTTATGGATGATCTGTTTAAAAACTCAGACGCCGGGGCTCTTAAAAACTCGGAAACTGCGGATGGAGGGACATCGGCTTCTAAGCCCGGTCCTGAAAGCCAAGATATGAAGCGAGACAAAAGGGAGCTTGGACCGATAGGTCTGGTTCGCAAACATGAGGAATTAAAAAGGACATAAGCTCGTATAAATCTGGTTCCTCTAAAGGACAACAATTCTAACGTAGCTGGTCCCGGAGTGCCAAATTAACAGACCAGAAGGAGGGCGTGGAAAGCTCTTAAGAGGTTGAAGGGAATACCGTTGGAAAAAACTAGTAACAAACAGGGTCGCTCCTCTGAGAGCTCGAAGCCGAAAAAGGAGAGATCTGAGGAGGAACCACCTGAAGATGCATAAAGGTCAAGGTTGCAGGAGACTGTAACCAGGCAATGTAACCAGGTCAATTGGGGAAAGGTAGAGGTGGCTCAAGCTGCGACCTTCCTAGAGGTTATGCGGGAAAATCCAGGGCCTGCTCCGAATTGTAAAGATGAAATTTGGCACAGGAATCATGTCAAATTGACAGCCTGTGTCGACCAAAGATCACTCGATCTCTATAGGAAGGCAGTAGGGAACCTGGATGAGATCTAGCCTGGAGCAGATTAGAGTTAGAGAGCAAGGGAGGATGTCCCGATCAGGCCTAGAGCGTGGGCCTGGGTCCCTGCGAAACCGAGCGATTCAAGTGAGGTTTTGGAGATGCTCCGAATGGACAATCCGGATCTTCCAATTTTCAATTGAAAGATAACGAAGCTGAAGAAGCCCGAGGCTGATTATAGATCAATTATAAAATCAAAAGGTGTGATAAGCTTCGGTTTCGGAGCTATCACACTGAAAGTTTACAAAAAGGATGAGGCGAGTAAGTCTGGGGCTGCACCCGTATCAATGGTGACTCCTGGTGATATCCTGCCTGGTGGTGATAGTCCATTGGGGTGTGAGAATGTGTCCGAAGGGCGTATTGGAACAGTTTCGATGGACTCTGAGATGACCAGATCTTTGGACAAAAACATAAAAAGTATACAAATTATACTAGATTTATTTTCTTTTAAGTAATGTAGCCTAGTATTTGCAGCAAAATTAGAAATAGATATAACTTGCAGAATTCTGCTTGGCAAGCAGAATCCATGTATTTCATTCCCTATAAACTAGTGTTTCCTAATTCCGATGCTCGCAGAATTCTGCACATCTGTTTCCAGCAATGCAGCATTGGCTGCTCTGCTGCTCGAAATTCAAGCTGGAAGGTAAAGGCTGGTAAGATTCGTACGTGCATTCTCGCTAAAACTAATCTAAATTTGTTTGTGCTATTGGAAAAAGATGGGATCTTGAAATCCACATCATATACTAGCTCTATACCTCATTGAAAAGGCCCATATCATTATATGGGATTTTTGTTTGGTGGCCAGCCTTAAACAATATGGCTAATCAAAAGTTGCTGATAAACATTCAGAGAACTTTCACCTTGTGTATTAGTGGCGCACTCAGAAGCACACCCACTCAGGCACTGGAGTTTTTTTTTCATCTCATACTTTTAGATATGCTGGGCATTCAAGTAGCAGCGAGCATAGCTATAAGACTCAAATTCATCTCTATTTGAACCTGCAATAAGACAGGACACTCATCCATTCTTTGTAATACGAGACACTCCTAGTACCACCGAGTACATGAATCCGTCACCATCTTTCGAGGAAAGGTTTCGTACTGATATTCCCTCCAGAGAATACTGACTGAGTGAACAAATGTTGATCCCTGAAGTTTTGAACTTCTCTACGAATGGTTCAAAAATGGATGATAGGATTGGTGGTAGGTAGTAATTTCTGTAAGAAATTGAATGTGTACCTCTCATTTCGTCTCCCCATCTGTAAGAGATATTCGCATTTTTTCGGACAGTTAGGCCGATATTAGAACGCTACCATCTTACTTCCTTACGTTGAAGACAGCCCTTGCCTCTCATCCCTTAACGAGATGGCATATCAGTTAAACATCCACTTAACGTGGGATCCAGGACACCGTGGGAGTGTTGTGAGGAATGTAAAGGCAGATGAACTCGCTCGTCAGAGTGCAAACTCCTCACTTTACCAAGTAGAGTAAATGTTGAAATTCCGCTCATGCAATCTATTGCTTTTTTAGGAGATCAGCGAACTATTGTAACATGACCTACCCGTTCTTCGATAACAGCAGGTATAAACTTGTGGTACAATTTGGCTGCGAACTTATTTGCGGCATTACTCTGTGCGAAGGAACGTACAAAAATCTTTTGTCCAATTTCCAAATGCCGAACACGAGAACGGAGATTGTACGTATGAGCATTTCGGTCATAAGCTGCTTTCAAGTAGGTACATTTGCACCTTTTCTTTGATCGAAATTAAGCGATCTGGCTTTGAATTAATCTGCAGGTAATTATCATCCAAATTCCTTAAAAATCGGCGAAGTTTGTAGTCCATGTAACAACATGTGTTGACCGAACACCAAGAAATGTGGTGAATATTTGCTCGAACCATGAATACAATTCCGAATGGCAGCAGCAATTTCTTGGATATGGTTATCCCAGTTGTAGTGAGAATTTTTAATGTACGGTTGACTCTTTCCGATGCGTTACATTGTGGTGAGTGAATAGGTGTGCGATTGTGGTGAACATCATATTTTCCCAATAACTCCTGAAATTGTTTCGATACAAACTGCTTTCCATTATCGGTTGTAATGATTTCGGGTTCAGAAAATAAATTAAATATTTGTTGCTCTATAAATTCGTTCAGATGGGATGCCGTGGCCTCTCGTATAAAGATTTCAGCAGAGCAAATTTCGAATAATGATTCAGCACTATTAATAAGTAGAAATTGCCACTCTTAGATCTACATAGGATAGGGTCCCAGGAAATTAACATACAGATGCTGAAAAAGTCGACAAAATTCCCGTTGTTCTCCAACTGGTGGTTTTATTGTGTAATTGACGGGCTTGTTCATTTTGCATTGGTTGCAATACGCTTTATTAATTTATGTAACTAAAATGGTGACACTAGTAATGTGAATGTGGATTAAATGTCAAAACAAAACTTTTTTCTAAGAAATAGGCGTGTAACATTTTATGGCCAAATTAATTAATGGTTTTCTTATAATTTTAATTCACAAGCTTTTTCGGCGAATGATTTTTAATAATTTGAAAGCTTAATCCACATTCACAGCGGTAGTGACATCTACTTTTGCTTATCGCCATAAAGCGTATTCAATATGTATTCTCGTACATCCTTTTTTTTTTTTTTTTTTTTTTTATCAATTTTTTTAATTGGGTGCAGAGCGGACTTATTAACGGTCCTAGCTCCTTGTAACTGTCAGAGCTTCTGCACCCAATGCGCGATCCTGCAAGTAAATATTAATAGCTACCTTAAATTTATTCATTTTATATTCCTTCGGAAATTTGAAATGTATTAGCGAATTCGAGGTTTCGGGAGCTTCACCGTAAACCTATGTGCATTGGTTGTTCCTCTTGTTACTCTTGTTGTTGTAACGAATGGTGGTATTTTATCCGATAGTTCTGCAGAACATTTACCATGTAAGCATCTGTAGAAGACGCAGAGTTCTGCAACATCTCTGCGATGCTGTAAGCTGTCTAGTTCTTGAGTAAGTCTGGTATTCCGTATTATTCTGATAGCGCGGCGTTGAACCCTGTCCAATAAGTGGAGGGTGGTACCAGACGCACCTCCCCAAACTTGACAGCAATACTCTATACATGGTCGGATGAAGGTTTTATATATCTGGAGAACTTGATGCGATTTGAAAAACCTTCTGCATCGATTCAGGAACCCGAGTTTTTTTGAAGCTAATTTAGCCAATGCAACAATGTGTTCATTCCATTTGAGTTTGTTACTTATTTGAACACCAAGCAGTCGAATTGAGTCGCAACCCATAAGGATATGGTTTTTTACCACAAATGGGTAGTCGTTGCGACTTTTTTTACGTGAGAATGTGCATATTTGTGTCTTTTTCTCGTTAAATTGTTCTAAGTTGTTGTTACCCCACTCAAATATTGTACTTAAATCGGAATTAAGAGAAGTTACGACTTCTGACCGTTTATTATTTAGATCTGTAATGCTAGGCTCCGCCTCGAATGAAATAGAAGAATGCAATGTGGCATCATCCGCAAAGCTATGGATAGGGTTTACAGTGCTATCCAGCAAATCGTTGATGTATAGAAAAAACAGGGTCGGTGACAAAGGTGACCCGTGAGGGACTCCGGCATTTGGGGAGTGCGTCGATGATGATCTCCCATTAAGCACGACGCTGATTTTTCGGTCATTGAGATAGCTTTTAATCCACCTGGTGGTCATCGAGTCCAGCCCGTATGCCACAAGTTTACAAATAAGATTCTCATGCCACACCTTATCAAAAGCCTTGGATATATCCAAGGCGATTGCAAAGGCCTCCTTGATCATATTCGGCCAGTAAAATTGCCGTTGTAATTTTTCTGTGGTTTTGTGATTTCCCATGTGTGCTGAAGTCGTAAAGTTATGTGCGAGTTGAATTAAATGTTGTGTTAATTCCAGTGGTACGACTAATTTCCATTCCGGAATATCGGTTCCATCGTAGCGTGATCCATACCCTAATTGAATTAAAATTTTACCATCCTCATGAATATGATAATTGCAGCTCGCATTGGCTGGCAGATTTTTATAGTTTGGATTTGTTCCTGGCATTCATTTGAATTAAAGGCTGTTGAATTAAGATCCATATTTAGTGGCACTAATTGTTCATCGGAAGTTGTATCAGTCTTATGAAGTTCAGAGACGTTGATTGAGCATGCATAACCTGCTGTTTTGGACTCTAATTGGCATTCATACCGTTTCAACCAATTCAAACCGGCGACAATATTTATGTCGTTTTCGATTGAATAAAAAAAAGCACTCTGAAGGGGAAAATTTTGCTTTTTTTGCTTCTAGTGTATTAAAACGATGTTCTGAGGGTCGAATATTTTTGCTCGAGAACACTTTTACATAAATATGTTTGTAGGTTTATTCTGGTTCTGCCATTTGGCTGATTGGCTGCCGTTTTCAGTTTGAAAACTTATTATGGCTATTAATGTTTAGAAGTATCATTAAATTAACCTCAACATTGTATCGAAAACGAATTTTTTAGATTTTATATTTGCAATTTTCTAGTTTTTTATATTTTGACAGATAACCCACAAATATAAAAGAGCAATGAAATTTTGTTGTTCGATTGACGCCCTCAATTGAGATTGCTTTTCATAGAGGGGAAAAAATCAATCGAAAACGACATTAGAGATTCACAAAATGCTCTAGAAAGAGAATCTGCTACCGTGTTGTTTGCTCTGTAGTTTAAGGCTCCATCTCGCCAACCTTCCCGACAGACCCTTTTGGGACATGAGCCATTTTAATGAAGCTTGATCCGTGTATATTATGAATGGATATCCTTCGATGTAACACCGGAATCTTTTAACACTCCAACTCCGTGATTGAATAATTTTTCTGGGCGGTGTTTAGCTTTTGAGAGATAAATGCTATCGGACGCTCCGCCCCATTCTCATCGACTTGGAATAGCACAACAATAGTTATTGGTTTCCTTTTTCTTCTTGTACCTTCTAATATAAAACGCTCGCCGTCGAAAATAGCCGTCGAATTCCATAGTTAGGCCCCTACATATCTGATCATTAACCTGCCTGTCAACACGACACACATTTGATTTTTGTAACAGAATGAAATTTTTTTTCTAATAAAGTTAAATGAAATTTTCATATCATTTCTATATTTAATGAAAAACATCAGGGGTTGAACGTGTTGGTAAAAGTGGTTTTATTCTCGTGTTGACACAAAGGTTAATAATAAAAAAAACAATATTTCTTAATATTTTCACTTTATTGAAAATTATATCTAGTAATTTTGTTTAAATTTGTAATGTTCAATTAATTTAAGTTTCTTGTTATTGTTTTATACAACCGGAGATGTTTGTTGTTAAAAAATACCTTATTATGTTAATTGTCGTATTTATTATTTAATTATACCACTTAAAATATTTTTATAAATCTTAAAATTATAATTCAAATAATTAAACTCAAAATTATTATTTTTTTAATATAGACTGTATATATATATATCAAAATATATATATATACATTTAATATTTGTTTTATTTTTAATTTTATAATGTAATATGTATTATGTATAAAATTAAACGTACATTTTTTAAAAAGTAAGTTTTATTTTATTCGTAATTTTTAATTATTTATATTTTTGATTTGAATAACCATTCAATGTAAAATAGTGTCAACTTTTACCCTCTAAATGTTTTGGCGCATCGGCATACGTAAATTTTAATTTAAACGCTTCAGCAACTAATATACCAATATGAGAATCTTCCCAATTCTGTGTTGGAAGATTTTGTAGCAATAGCATCAGACCCTGAAATGATTAAAAGATTAACTTACTATGTACGGATCATCGTTAGAAAAAGGGTGGAAGTAAAAATATAACTTGACGTTCAAAATGGTGAATACTATAGATTGAGACAACAACAACGGAACATTAATTTTTTAAAGATTATTGTGAATAACTTTAATTAATTTTATTAACAGTTTCTTGTTTATTAACGTTTAATTTTATTTTTGTGTATGTTATGCTTAGGTAATCAAGTTCTTTGGTCAAGTGTGTAACAAAACAGTGGTTAGTTAATGGTTCAATTTAAATGGTTTAGCGTGTCGAAATCAGAAAAAGATCTTTTCAGATCAATAATATCGGATGTTTATTTCAGATAAATTAACCCGCTTACCGAGCACCTCGCATAACGATAAACAAATTGTAAAAAATTACTCACTTAACGAGCGATATTTCGCAAAACGAGTGACGAGAAGAGGGGAGAGACCCGGATTGTGGGTAACGAACCAGTAAGCTCCTGAAACGAATTATGCTCGTTATGAGAGATACCACTGTATCTCTATGATCTCTCCGACGTAATAAAAAAACACGCCATCTAAAATGCTCAAAGGCGATTTAATTTAAAGAATTTATGGTAAAATAGGGTTTAATTAATTCGTGGTGTTCATTGTGATGTAATATGTAAATATGGTATGTATGTAGGTAGTTATAAAATGCAAAATCACCACCGATAAGAATAATTGTAGATAACATTGGGATCATAATATTTACTTACCTGAAAATCTTTTTCCTGTAATAATTGTTCCCGCCAATACAGTAAAAATGAAGCGCACACATACAATTGAAACAATGCAAATCCATCAGATTCAGCTAAATACGTATCCCATAGTCGAATTGTGCAATGAAGTGGCAATTCTCGCGTTAATAAATTATTCATCCACCGAAACGAAAATTGCAAATAATCAACTCCGTGCTGTTGTAAATGCTTATGTAAATTACCGTCAATCCGCTGTATTAGCTCTTTAAGCTGATTAACTTTAGCTTGAATACCTAATTGCGCAAATATATAATTATCTTGGATACAATCTAAAAATTTGGATAAACACCAAAATGAATCTGCTTCTATGATATTTCGTTTTTCCTCCGCAAGTTCATCAAGCTTAAATGATTCCAGTTCACGGTCTGAATCCAATGCTTCTTGAAGGAATACAATAAAAAATGGGGTTACTAAATCATTTATTCCCTGAACATAACCCGAAGCTGGATGCCTTATTGCCCATATAAATAGAATTCGTTCAAACATTTCTTGAACTACTTTTTGTTGAAATAACGGAACCTGAGGATTCATACGGGGCACATCAATATGAATTTGCCGATATGTATCCTGTTGAGCTTCATCTCGACTATCTATATGAAAATATTGATCTACTAATTTTTGGTAATCTAAACGTTTACGTTCTAGTACTGGATTGCGTCGTTCTAAACTAGTTGGAAGATATCCGGATAGAAGACGCCAGGTGACCGCCCTCATCTAAGTAAGAAAATCAATATTTCTTAATAAGAGGCAGTACATAAAATGCATATGTTATAACGAAATAGTTAACCTTTCTAGGAATTCCAGACCAACCCAACTTCTTTAATTCAATTAAATTTAATAATTCAGCATCAAGTAACGTTGAAAATTTTTCTAATTTGGATTCGTTTTCCACGTCTTTTGATAAATTAGATGTTAATTTCATTAGTTGAGGTCGACCTGGATAAGCATGAAAACGATATTTTGGTCTGCAAGAAATTTACATGATTTAGTGCTGGTTGGAACGGTCCCAGAATTTTACATTTAACTTACTTTGCGTCTGAGAATTCTATTTCTGGTGTTTTTGGACCATTATCGTTTTCATTTGATGATGTCTTTTGGATTTCTGTTTGTATATTTTCATTGCTTATATTTTCGTGTTTATCGTCTAAATTTGAATAAGACTTTGGAATGCTACTATCGTGCCCCTTATTCGATATACCTAGATTATTTTTATGAGTTTTAATTACATTGAGGGCGGCTGAATGCGAAACCCTTTTGGATATTTTTGCATCTGAAATTATATAAATAAACTACAATATTAAGGGTTATATTTACATATATATTATTAAAGTGCTTTACCTGAGATGCCTGAAATAATACAAAATTCATCATCGCCCAAATCCCAAGCATCACTGACCGATTGTTGAAAATCTTGGAACGATGTTGACCCCGATTGCCCTTTGCTTTTAAAATTATTTTTAAAGTCCTTCTTGGGACTAGGTCTGCCGGGCACCGCTCTGCTACTGCTTCGCCAGAAAGAAGACGAACTATCGTGGTGACTATTTTCCATAGTTATTCGAATATTTTCGAGCTTAAATACGAGAATATTTTCTCAAGTAGCTGCCTAACACAAGTTCAATTCTCCACTTGAGAATTTACTATCATAACCTTAATAAATTATCTATATAAATATATTTATTTCACAATAATAAATTTAAACTAACTTCTAAGATCTCTAACTATTGTAAACTCTAAGTTTATTGTATTTTTTTCTATTTTATATTCTTATTTTGTGTGTGAATTGGTGTCAAAAGTTTCAATGTTTATCAATATAATTTTTCTGGACACTGAATGTTTTTTCTATAACATATTACACATAAAATATTTAAACAAATTTATTTGAGTAAATTATTAGTGTTAGTTAGAATTCTGCTTTAAATTATATATTTTAATTAGAAAAACAAATTAAATAAAATGAGAATTAAGAAGTTAAAAAATATTAAATTTTGACAGTTTTGACAACATCACATCGGTAAATTTTTTTTAGTGCATCGAATCGTCTAATTCTAGTCAATGGACGTAACTAAAATGGTATAATATTATTTCCGCCCATTAAGCCGTAAATCTTAAGGAAGAGCAAAAGAGCTCTATGTAGCGGTATTTTGTCGTAGCGCGAATTTCATGGCCCAATTTAAATGATTCAGCTTGTTAAAATCCGAAAAAGAACTACCTATGATTAAAAATTAACAGATAAGTTATCTTTCAGCGTATTATTTTTTTATTAAGAAAATAAGCCACGAAATATTTTCTCGATTTAATTTTTATATTCTATGTTGGTCTTTTCCTGTTTTTCATTCACACGAATTTTTTTTGTTCCGAGCTCGAATTAAATAACTCAAATTTTTAATTCGAATTATTTAACTCCTGTCACGTGCAATTGTTGTTGTGAATTTCTCAACAAAATACACTGTTTGCGATTTAGTAGGAAGGGCTGCTTCTGGCTTCAGAAGTCAAGAAGCACACCAATAAGAACAGAAATTGACTTCATTACATTCTAATTGAATTGAATTAAAAATAAAATATAATAAATCGAATGATAAATTACAAATCATCGATTGATTTATTAATTTACAACTATAAAAAACCCTGATATTAAACGATATTCACATCAGCCCTCGTCACGAGCTTGCGTATTTGCGTATTTCGTAACTTCGTAAATTTGACGTTTCTTCTGATTGGTTGAAATTGTTTCCCCTTAATAAGCAAGAAACGTCAAAAATTAACACGCTCACAGGCAGATATCAAACTGCTCGAAGATTTCCTAGCCCATTGTCCAAATGTTTTGATATTAACAGGCGCTGGAATTTCAACTGAATTTGGTAAATAACCGCTGACGGTATTTTATATTATCAACAAAGTTGCATAAAGGTATTATTAACGGACGATGAATCATTTGTGGGAGGAATATGAAGTGTTCGCATGTTGTTTGCTGAATCCTTGAATCAGAATTCAAAAATTTTAATTTATTATACATATATGTATTTATAAAAAATAATTAAATTAAAATTAAAAACAAATTTCTTTCATTAAATTAATAATTATAAAAAATAATCTGCTTGCGGTGTTTTTGATGATATACCACGACTTTCCTGAGCAGCCGCTTCGAATATTGTAAAATCACGATTCAAATGTTCGTTTAATTCAAGTATTGCAGCTACATTTCCACAGCAGTAACAATAATTTGGTGCTGGCCACACAGTCAAAACAGTCTCATTAAAATCCCATTTATAACCTTCCATTACTAATTGATGGGCCCGACAGAATCATATCAATATCATTGGATGTATTAAATTGTAGTACTACATCGGAACCAAATAAATAGCCGGCACCCCTTGGTGATACACCCCAACTCCATAACAAATCGCACATTGGGCCGTCATGTGGCACCTCCTGTTTACGATCGATGGAACGGATTTGGTCTAAATACTGTATTGGACTTAAACCACCGTGCACACAAAATATTTTGCCATCGATTATGGCCGATAGGCTAAGATAGTCGAAAATCTCAGTGCAATGACGCCATACCGTGTTCGAGCCGTATTTTCTTACACATTCATCATAAAATTCATATGCCTGTGTTATTTGACGTGATTCATGATTACCACGTAACAGGGTTATATTCGATCGGGATAACGTACCTAAACAAGAAAATTATAAATATTAGTAAGAAGTTTGAATCGGAATCAATAAACTCACCTTTGAGCATTAGCGCAAAAGCAGCAAGAATGTTTCAACACTGTAGTAGCCGCGATCAACAAAATCGCCCATAAATAAATAATTTGTCTCGGAACATCACCGCCCACCTTGAATAACTCTTTCAAATCATAAAATTGTCCATGAAAATCGCCACAAACTGTAACAGGTGAATCAACTCTTTGCACATTGCTTTCTTCCACCAAAATCTCTCGTGCCTTAGCACATAATGCCTTCACTTTATTCTCTTTAATAATTTCACATCGTTTTCAGGCTACTTTTCTTCAGCGTATTTTGACAATTGTGATTACTTTTGATTTTTAATAAATAATAGATCAAAATATTAAAAAACGGGCAAGAATGTCTACCCAAAAATGAGAAGAGGAAGAGATGAATATATTGAATTATGTATTTTAAAAAAATAATTCAAAATAATTTAGAAATAGTGGTTTGTTTCATTAGTAGTGCCTACATTTATATGTAAATATTTATGTGATTTTTACTTTGATCCATATTATTTATTTTCACTTATTAAAATTCACAAGTAATCACAATTGTCAAAATACGCTAAAGAAAAGTAGCCTGTGAGCGTGTTTATTTTTGACGTTTCTTGCTTATTAAGGGGAAACAATTTCAACCAATCAGAAGAAACGTCAAATTTACGAAGTTACGAAATACGCAAATACGCAAGCTCGTGACGAGGGCTATCATATTTCAAGCTCATTAATTGCCTTCAACATATCGTCGTCTCAGGACTAGATTACGCTAACCACCAAATTACAATTTTTCGGGTTTTGATGGTTTCTGAGGTTCTAAACCTTCCTCTTTCGTCTGCGCGTATTTACGTTTTAATCAGGCTACCCATTCCTGAGGGAACTGGTTTTGTTTTTTCCGCTATCCACCATGCCGTAATGACCTCGCAAACTTTAATTTTGATTTTTCTCATAATAGTGATTTTGTCGCTTAGCGTACTCTAGTCCTGAGACGACGATATATAAAAATTATTCCAACTAGAAAAACCGCATGTGGAGTGTATATGTATTGTCCTTGACCAAGAAACGACAAAAGGTGTTGATCAATCGCGACCTAACGACAAATAAACGATTCCATTCTATATTTTTATCAAAATCCTTAGATGGGACATTGGGTGCTAATAACAATTCGGAGGTCGATAACTTCAAATTTAAATCAGTTTTTTCAATTGTCTGTTCGTTGTGGTGTGCAGACGTATTTTATAACATCGTAAATTTTTCATAAATTTTAAAAGTAAATTTAACTTATGAATTTGAAAATTTTGGTTCAATATATGTAAGTGAATATGGATAGCACAAAGTGTCAGAAATCCAATAGATCCGATCAATTGGAAGTCAGTTGTAGTGGTTTCTGTGATAGGAGATACCATCAAAAATGTGCAAATTTGACGGATTATGACATCGGCAATTATTGCGAATGTCAATCTGAATTTTCTATGTTCTAACATTGAATTTTTAAAAAGCGAGTGTCAGTTTATTACAACAAATTGAAGTCAACAACCTGTGTGGAGTTGCTAGCCTTCAGTCGGGCACGTAAACCTTAACCGACTTATCAGCAGATAGATGGGAAATTTGGAAGAAGTTTCATAAGATCACCAACATCCTCAACTAGAAGTGTTCAGATAGAAAATGAAGAACTCCGCAAACAACTGTGTAAGATTGACAACTGTGTTGAGATAATTAACGAAGTAAAAACTCTTTGAATTGTTTACAAGCAAAGCAACCTGAGGAACAGGATGCTTCAGAGTTCCGTAAGAAAAATGCTTTACAAGCCAAAAAACAGAGGAACAGTGTGCTAAAGAGTTCCACACTGACGAAGAAGAATTAAGAGAAGGAACTGATTGGATCCTAACAAGGAACAGGAAGAAAAGTCCTGCCAAAAAAGGATGGCAGAATCTTCTCCAAAAATTATAACTACAAACGGAACTTAAAAATCAGGTGTATTAAATCAAAATCAGCCAAATTTACCCGATCAGGAAAACCAACCTACCAAAATTAAGGAAAAGGCACCGCCTCCAATCAACATTATTAGCGTAACTGAATATGGTACCTGTGATGGTACTATCCATTCATTAATTAAATCGGTGACTACAGAAGAATATAGAGTTGTAGCACTGAACAATAATATATGGAAAATCAATATAACAGATATTGAAACTTATAGAGCCTTCGCTGCAGAGGTGACAGATGAAGGGAAGGAATGGTACACATACGAGGGCAAAATGATCGCTCTGAAATCTTCACCCAGCCTATACAAAGCAAGATATAATGGAAAACCTGAAACACCAGAGTTTCGAAATAGAGAATGCTATAAATATCATAAAAAAAAGAAAAACCCGTAACTGATCAAAGGATCAAAATTACTAAAAGGCTGCTCACATATTGTTTATGCTTACTTTTAATAGCAAAGAAAGAGTGGAAACAATTTTCAATATTAATACAGTCCTTAACATGAGAGTCGGAACCACTGGCTTGATACATCAGTGTAAGAAATGCCAAGGATAGAATCACGCGCAAAAATATTGCAAACGAGAGCCTAAATGTGTGAAATGTTCGGGGAACTCGCCCAAGCTTGTAATTTGACAAAAATTACGCCTCAAAAATGCAAAAATTGTAACGGAGATCATCCCGCTAACTACAGAGGATGTGAAATAGCCAAGAAACTGTAAAATCTGAGAAACAAAAATCGTGAGGGCCCGCTAAACCGTGGGATGCCTAGTAATAGGGCAATGTTCAAAAACCCAGTGATAGAACTACCACAAACAAGTGCAATAGTACGCTGAAAAACATACTCACAGATTGTACAACAGCGGGAAACAATAAGTAAGAAATATCCTTGAAAAATATTAAAGAAAATAAAAGCCTTAAAGTTAAAGCTACTAAAGCAAGAAAGCCTGGACGCTTTACATAAGCGGTTAAATAACACAACATTCACAATGCAAAAACTTTTTACTTTTGATTTACAGGTTTGTATGAATTTTCAACTTGACGAACAAAAATTTTTGCTCGTCATGTTGGAGTTCATACAAGCCTGTAAGTAAAAAGTTTTTGCATTGTGAATGCTACGTTAGCAAGAGACAGTAAATGAAATCAAATGATTTCAAACTTTCAATCCTGGGTCATACGAGGGGCGCATGCCAATTATCTCAGAGAGTTTTTGTTATTAAAACTTTAATTCTTTACATCGGCCTGTAATTTGAAACGTTGTTATTTTGAACGTTTTTATTTTTTGTTAATGGAACGTCTGTATCTATCACTTATCATTTTGTGAATTCGATTCGAACGTATTCGACTCTTCGAAGTATGTGCAAGATTCTTATTTGATTTAAATATGAAACGAACGAATCTGATTCAATTCAAATAAGAATCCAGTTCTTCGAAGACTCGAATTTACAAATAGGCCCCTGATTCAATTCAAATAAGCATCTTATACTTCGAAGAATCGAATCTTATTCAGAAATAGCCCCCAAACAATAAAAAGCACAGAAGCCACCTAAAGTTAGTGCTTTCGGAAATATACCTTGAGTAACCTCACAGTAAATTTCAACCATTAAAGTACACTATAATGGTCTAATTTAATAATGGACTATTTCCGAAAACGCCAAATGTTATAATTGTTGGTTGAATACCAAAATAGCTTATGACCATCATTTCTTTTGTAAAACAGGAGGGTTGTGAATTCGATTCGAACGTATTCGACTCTTCGAAGTATAAGAATCGTATTTGATTTAAATAAGAAACGAACGAATGAGGGGTTATTTGTGAATTCGATTCGAACGCATTCGACTCTTCGATTCTAATTTGAATTGAATCAGATTCGTTCGTTTCTTATTTAAATCAAATAGGAATTTTATAAATCGAAGAGTACAACCAAAGCAACCTTGATTATACAAGCCATAATCTAAAAAACGAAGCTTTTATAAGGGAATTAGAAACGAAGAAAAAATCAAAATTTCCATAGTAAAACACATAAAACATATGGGAAATCACTTTTTTTCCTAAGACAAATTTGTAAATGAAAACGTTGCAAATCTTTAATTATGATTTCTGAAATATTTTCATAAATGTTTGAATTTCAACATATATAAATATCGTTTAAGTAAATCGTTTTCATTTTCTTGTAATAATTGATTTATTTAAACCAAAATATAAAAAAAAGTTCATAACAGCTTTCCGGTCAAATTAAAAAGAAAAGCTTACTACAAACCGTGTGCATTAAGTCAATATACATAGATGGCAGTGGGTAGTAAACATTTTGAAAAATCGTACCAAAAATTGCGACCTGGGGAAATTTGAGTTTAAAAATTGTAGGAAAAGCAAAACAAATTCAGAAAATACTAAGAACGTGTCATAATTATGTGATTAAATAATTTTTTTTCGTATTTCTCTGCCAACAATTATAGACATCTAACGTACACTAGTAAAACTAAAGATAAATTTAGCAAGTATTATTTTAATTGTCAGGGCCAACTTTGATGTATTTTTCAAAATGAAAGTTCGAAAAATATATTTTAGAAATAATTTAATTTTAAAATTTCTGCAATTAATATTTACTTAATACCAATATACCCTTCTTGTATATTGCTGCTAAATATATGTAGAATACTTTTGTATAAAAATTTTGTAACATTTTTGCTGTTTTCATTGAAAAACTTGAAGCTAAAAAAACACCGTTTTTACTATGGATTCCTATGGAAATCAGTGAAAAGTTATACCACTAAAAAAGCTTCAAAAAAGTACGTCATAATGATTATGGCTCTATACTCTAGAAGGCTCTGGTACAACACGTTCGAATCGAATTCACAAATTGCCCCCATTAGATTCAAATAAGAATTCAATACTTCAAGGCGTTCGAATCAAATTCACTAATAGCCTCCTATTCGTCTTCGAATTATTGGCTTCTTATTTGAATTGAATTAGATTCGTTCTTTCTTATTTAAATCAAATACGAATCTTATATTTTTTGATTACCAAAGTTCATAAAGAAATACTACATTCTGAAAGCAATTTGGTTTTATTTGGAAGTGAAGTAATGAATATTAAAAGAAATCAAAATTTGTATAACAATATATCCACATTACAAAAATCAGATAATAGTTTTTTTATTTACATAAAAAAATCCTCAGACGCATGTCCTTTAAAAATTCACAGACATTAATCTCGACGTCGTTTCTTTTCGCGGTCTTTCTGATCCTTAAAATCTGTTGGAAATTTGCTAGTATCGTCTTTCCGTTTAGGTGCCTTTTTAGCCATAGTCAAAAACTGATCCAAACCGAATGGATCCTCCTCCTTTTCGAATTGCACTGGACCTTGACGAGCTGATTGAGTTGATCGATCGGTGCCACTAAACTCTTTGTCAGGTACAAATCGATTTGTATTAACGATACGATCCAAATCACCGCCGTAAGCTTCTTGATCGATTTGTTTACTTGGTCGGTACAAATGTGTACCGAGAGTACCAGAATCACGCCATGGTTTATCGTAAACATTATAGGCTTCATCATCTCCATACCCGGAATCCATCCCTTTGGTAGTATTGAACAAACGTTGATCAAACTGTGTTTCCCCGCCTGTGTTAGTTTTGGCAGGCATACCAAGAGCAATTTGTTCACTGATATCTCGTTCACGTTCTCGTTGCAGTTTCGAACGCTTGTCAGGTGCTGCTCGAGCAAGATTTCTATCGCGGATCCGTTCCTTATGACGTTCAGCGCGAAGTTCATCACGCTCTCTGGAATCACTTGTTGTAACTGTATCGTTCGCTTCTGGAATCCGTAGACCCGCACGCTCTTCACGGGCACGCTGAGCCATTTGTCTAAGCATATCTTCTTTCTTTTCCTTTTCTTTCTGTGCCAATTTTTTTTCCAGTTGTGCCCTGGCCTCAACAGCTTCACGTGCTTTACGATCAGCAATATATAATGCTTCAGCCATTTTAGCGAACTTTTCATTTATATGTACCTGTTGCAGACCCCGCCCGTCGGCTGCGAGACGTTTGTCCAGAGGGATCGTGTAGCCTTTTGCATTTTTCCAGTTTGATATGCAAGGTGGTACTTTCCATTCTTTTTGCTCTTTGACTGTTACTTTTCTAGTTGGGGAATGCAAAACGGGTGCAGGCGGGGATGGAGGCCCTCGTGGAATCTTTTTATTTATTCTAAATCTAGGTGGTTCCATTGGATCTACTTGTGCTTCCACCATCCTAATAACCCGCTGTTTAGCACCTGAATTAAATTGATCCCCCTGTTGTGATGGAGTGTACCGAATATATTGAGCTGGCGCAGATTTTTCAGCATGACGCACAGGCATTGCTGCAGCAATTTTAGCATTTGTTAATTTTTCTAGTGCTTTCCGGGTCTGTTCCGTAACATCACACAACGTTTCATCATCTGGTTTCTGAAGTTGTTCAGCATCTTCAGACAGAACTTCAGCAGGTAGTAACTGTGATAAATTTGAATAAACGATTTTGTCCTTCCCATGTCCTTGTCTCGCGATAGCATCGTATTTCACTTTTCCAGTCTGGTCAACTTGGACGGCTAACGCATTAGACTTTTTATTCAAATTTTCCGGTGCCCCCATTCCAAGAGGATACTGTGCCACATGAATTTCAGGAAACGCTCCACCATCACCATAATCAGCCTCGGTCCGTGGAATCCATCCTTTTCTTTGCCCATATGGAGGTGCAGCTACCTTTGCACTGACAAGTGCTCCCATTGTGGGTGCTCCTTTTGCCATCATTTTCATTTCATCTTCACGATCCCAAAGGGAATTCGTAGGTGCTGGTAAAATACTTGACAATGACATATCTTAGTATTAATTTCAATTCACTACTTTTATTAAAACTTAAATGCAATTATTAATAATTTAATAAAGAATTTAATAAAATGTTAAAAATTCATTAAAACAAAGCCATCTTTTAATGGAGATGACGATTGACAGGTTTCTACTGGAGATGGATTCAGTAATTTTATTTAAATGGTATAATGTTGAAATAAGTTCTACGATCTACAATTAAAAGGAGTGTGTTCATAAACTCTACCTTCCCTCCCAACAAAAAAATGTATACGTCAAATACGTAACATAAAAGTTACGTTTACGTAAATTTTTTTAAAGCTCCAGCACTGTCTCTCGTGAGTGGTAAAAAAGGCAGCCATATTTATATACGTAAAAAATGACAACCATTTTTGTTTTTGCTTTTCTCGCTGTAGTACATATGTAACAAATTTAATTGTAGAACACCGTCATATTTTGATGCCGCTGATATGCATACAAATTTTTAATATTTGAAGTGGGTGTTTATAGTAAATTTTTGAAGCTTTGATAACAGATTTAAAGTTGTGATAATATATTTTTTAATATTAATAATTGATTAAGTATTGTATTAGCAATTAAATAGTTTTACGGCACCATTGTGCTTTATTATATTTAGCGTATTAAATAAATTGGTAATAGTGTTATAAAAGTATATTATAGTAAATTATAAAATTAAAACTTTGTTTATTTTAGATTATTATTTTTTAAATATATCAATAAAATATAAATTATAACCAAATCATGTTTGCCTTTTAATTTAAAAATAATAATAATTTTTTACTATTCATTTATATCATAGCCATCTTACATATATCATAGCCGTAAGGTAGAAATAGAAGCTTTCTATATGAGGTGAACATTTTTCTGTTTCCCATAAGAACCAATGTAAAATTGTTAGTTTTGATTTATAAGTTTATTAATGAAAATTCAATTAAATGTAATAACATTTTTGTTAATTTGCATGTTTAATATGTTTCGTAGATATGGTTTTAAAATCTTAGAAGAAAATATGTCTACATTTTCAAATAAATTGAAAAAAGAAAACCTTTCCATTTTCAACAACTACGCACAAACCATTAAATCCTTATATAAAAAAAATGTCAAAATAATGAGTTTTCATTCAAAAAATGTAAATTTAAAAAAGTCTTTTTTACACCGGCTTACATGGAACATCACAAAATCTACACCTCTTATAGGAAGCACGTTTAAAAAATGGCGGCATCATTAGGGCTCTTATATATACAGAGGGCTCTGTTTATATCAACGCTTGGGTGTAACAGAATTGAACTGTTTTGCTGTAACTTTTACGAATTGCAAATGAGTATTAAATATGTTACCTAATTGCTATTCGTAAAAGTTACACAGAAACTGTTCAATTATGTTACGCCTAAGCGAATAAAAAATGTAACATTTATTTGTTTCATTTCTCTAGTGACAAATGTTTCGATTACGTATCATTTCTATTACACAAATACGTTACGTTTACGAAGAGTTTAGTATTAGGAAGCCTTCGTAAATGTTACGTTTATGTTACGCTATGTTTGAAGGGTTATTGACGATTGGAGCATCATGGATTCCACCTAGTGGAAATTGTTTAAACTGAGCTAGCTGATAATTTGAAGTTCGAAATTGTTGTAAACAGTTCCAATTTTGTACTGTAAACACAATTTCTACTTGATTGCTAATACTTGTAAATAATTCCAATTTTGGATTATAAAAGCAATTTCTGATTACCGGATTGCAATTTTTCTTTCGTCGCATTTGTGATATAATTTTGTCAGTAGCATCATTTTAGCTTTTTTCCTCGAGAGGTGCTTTCTCTACTTTGACAATTGTCAATGTTAACAATGACAGTTCTAAAGCGTTCATAAGTTAGGTTCCACAAAATAATTACCATGTACATGCTGCGAGTCGAGTCGAGTTTAATTCTAGTTTAAAGTACTTTTCATACCAGACGCCTCGCCTTGAAATTTTTAGTTACCACAAATATGAAGCTGATATCCTTTCATACCGGTGGCGTCGACTTTGAACATTCGGTTGCTATCAAATACATATATGTGATTTTGCTCCATTTTACACGTGAATTATAGCAAGAACTGAGATATTCTGAATTTGTAACGTACATGTCACCTAGATTTTTCGGTAAATATAAAATAATTATGCGAAAAATGTGATTTGTACTTTATGTTGACAAAGCTCTTCGCTTTGTACTACATACTTTAAAATATCGCAGTCGAGTGTGTCTTGGCTTTGTAGATAACTTCATTGCAATATATTTTGATTTTTTTTAAGTTATCACTTAAAAATAAATTATTTCTCAACAAATTGAATTTGTTTCTTTAAAATTAAACGGCATCAATCAAATAAAACTAATTTGTCTAATTCAAAATTGAAATAAAGAATTTTTATTTTTGAAGCTCAAAGCCGAGGCGCCTGGTATGAAAAGTACTTAACTCTCACTATATACAGAGTCGAATTATTTTCTAACCAACTCTTGGTGTATATAGTGCAGAGTTAAAAATATACTGAGTCCAAATAGGATTGAAATCGAGTTAAAATAAACGAAAAAAAAATTTAACAAAAATGAATTTCAGATGATCCTCAGATTGATTATTCTTTTTGTTGATCACCATTTATGTGTTGTTTTAAATTTTTCCAGCGATATTTTGTCTAAAAAATTGTAATTTTCAAATCCTTGAAAATTAAAGGATAGACCACCGATATGTCGGAATAATCTTTTTCGGAAAAAAAATTATTTTTAAATATATTTTTTGCATATCGCTTTCATTCTTCAACAACATAATCTAAAATAAAAATGGCGAATTAGTGGGAATGAATTTTCTTTAATTTTGTTGTTGTTTTTTAACTCTAAATAGTGCATTTTTACAGCAGAGTTTAACTCGATTCGACAAATTATAAGGTCGAGTCGAGTTTAACTCGACTCCGTATATAGTGAGAGTTAAACTAGGATTAAACTCGACTCAATTTTATTATTTGAGCACCAAATTTTTAAATTTCCTCAGTTGACATTAAAAATTAAATAAAAAAACAATAAAATTTTTAAAAATTATTGTTAGAATAATTCTATTTGTGTACCAACAAAAACTTGGTTTGAAACTATTCATTTCGGAATGAAAATACACCGCATTGTTGATGTAAAATTCCCAAAGTAAGACGGCAACAAGGTATCTAATAAATCTCTAGATTGCCTTCAATAGATCATGTTTAAATGTCAAATTTTCAACAACCGCAAGAGCTACCATCTTTCGGAAAACTCCGAAAACACAAGCAACTTTCACATAATGCCAGTAGGTGTCACTAAATATTTGCTGGTTAGGTGTCAATCGTGTTGACGGTGTTGCCTCTTTTGGAAAACGCTCTGTACTTTTTCAACAATCGTGCTGCCTCTTTCGGAAAACATGATCTATTGATCTTTTCGCGGAAGATTCTGTATCTAACTACAGACCTGTTTCCCTAAAAAAATTTGACAAGTAAAATCAGCGATCCGTAGGTGGTCCGGACTAAAAATTAATGTTGTAGAAAAATAATTAATGAATTATATTTCGGGAAACAACTTCACAATTCACCAAAAGCGTTTCTAAAGTTAAATTTAATTTATTTGGTTAAAACACTGAAAACAAGATTCCAATATTATGCAACACCTACAGATATTTCTGCTGATTCACTATGTTTGACAATTAAGGAAAAAGGTCTACTTAGTTCAAGGTACAAGGCATTCACAATGAAAAACTTTTGACTTACTGGTTTGTATGAATTTAAACAAAAAATAGTAATTTGACGACACGGCTTGGTGCACAAAATCAAAAAAATAATTGGTGTCCAAATTATGTACATCAAAAATAGATGGTATAAATTCAAATCAGTTTCCAATTCTAATTTTCTTTTAGGCGATTTACAAATGATAAGAAAAATTTCTGCATTATCTACGTCAGAAAGAATGTATATTTTTGACATTCTTATAAAACGCTAACCTTTAAAAAGTTTAGATTAAATTTTTTCGAGTATCGCAAACAAAGTTATAATTTAGTTAATATTAATATGGACAATACATCTAGTAGTAAGTATTTTAATAAAATACTGTTATATTCGTAGCAAGTACATCCTAAAAATATGGTGTTACCAAACTTATTCAACTGATATTTCATTGAAGCATCTTCATAAATTTGGACGAATCGCTTTTATTGTGATTTATAAATAATATAAATGGAAATTAAGGAATAACATTTTATTCGAGATATGCTAATCTTTTGTTTGTGTATGCGATATGAGCAATCCATTATAATATGATTTTCCTTATCATTTTATAGCTAATGATACAAAAAAACCTCTACTCAGAACATCTAAATTGGGTTCACTGCGTCCTTCGTTATTCCAATCAAACAATTCATCTGGTCCCGAAAATCATGATAAAATCGAGAATACAAATGGTGACGGTGGTGATACCAATGCTGCTACTGTGGTCGTTCCAGAAACAGCAAAATTAAATCCATTTTTAAAATGTGTTGATAGCGACGATGAAACAACCACCTCAGTTCCTACTACAAGTGAAAACAGTAAGGATGAGGTAATAAAGTTTTTTTTGTCCGGGATAATTAATAAAACATCGAAAATATTATAAATTTTAAATTTGATTTTAGAAAACCGATCCTTTGGCACTTTTATCAAAAAATGGTTTACCCAAATCGAATTTATTTAAAAACCAACCACCATCATTCTCCAGCAGCAGCTCGTTTGTATTCGGGCAAAATGTGCATGAAAGAGTCACTGGGGTAAGCATTTTATATGAGATGACTGACGAACCAAACCTTAAATTACGTGATTATTTTCGATTCTAGGAGCAGCAACCGACTAGCTCGACGGCCGAAGTGACCAGCACCGAAGATAAAAATGATTCGGATACTAGTTCAAGTGGTCTATTATTTTCGAGTGTTGTACAAAAAACGACAACGACACAACCAAATGATACGCAATCCAATAGTAAAAGTTTACAAGAAGCTGCACGGGAATATGAAGAAAGTCGTGCACAAAAAAGAAAATTCGATGAAGTGGAAACCATAACAGGGGAGGAAGATGAGAATAATGTGATCGAGGTAGTGTGTTTTCTGATGAGATCGGGTATAAAATAACACTCTTTTGCTTATCTTTTCTAGATTAACTGTAAATTGTTTGCATTTGTTGCATCCACCTATGAAGAACGTGGTAGAGGATGCTTGCGTCTAAACGATCCTAAAAAAGAAGGGGAATCATCAAGGGTTGTGTTTCGCACATCGGGTAGTTTAAGAGTCTTAATAAATACTAAGGTAAGTAAATTAAAATATTGACGGATTAAATATTGCATGGTTAACAAGCAAATATGTACATATTACTGAGGGACAGAAACACTTATTTTGCTAAAATTGTTCCTGGCGTTCATTCCGTATTTCGTTATATAATTCCTTTTTCTTTTTATGGTTGGAAGCCATGAAGAGTAATTTATCTTAGTTTGTGAGTTTCATCGAAAATTACTATTTTCGAAGCAAATTAAAGTTTTTTAAATATTCCTAAAATTTAATTCAACCCAAAATTGAAAGTTGTAGGTAATCAAATTTTGCCAAATTGAGATATTTGAAGAAAACTCTTTGAGGAATGTTCTTAGAAATTGAAATAAAATTTAAAAGTATTATATTTGTAATTAGGTACATAAATGATGTTTTATTATTTTTAACAAATATGGCGATAACTAATAACACCATTTTATGGGAATTTAAATAACGAAAAATGTCGTGAATGATTCTAAATTTATAAATTCTGATTCATATTTTTATTTTGTAAATTACTTACCTACTTTATTTTATTGGTTAGCGATTTTATGTTATTTTCAATTTATCAATGCTTAGAGGCGAGACTACCAGCATCCAAACCATAATCTAGATTCTTTTAGTACCACTGTTTTGCCATTAATATATGACTTTGGATAATTTATTCGGAACATTTGTTTCAGAAAAGTTGTATTTTATGGAAGAATACTCTAACTTAGGCTTAGGCTGCGACCGAATTCTCGAATAAATCATTTACTATGTTAAATGTTGATTTTTAGTGTTTATTTTTTTGTTAAATTACGGAATTTTTCAATTTTTTGTCTATTCAATTCTTATAACAATATACATATGTAGCTAGTATCTAAACGTGAAACATGACTAGAAAAAAATAATATGCAATTTACCTTTTTTTTTATTTCGTTTACCCTCCATAAAAAAAGTAAATGCATTCACCCAAAACCAACAATAATTTACTACAAGCCTGACTGTTACTAATATTACTTTGCGCTTATACATGAAAGTATTGGTGATCGGATACACTAATGTAGATACAAATAATTGTAGATAAAGCAAAACAAACGAGTTTTCGCACGAACACTTTCAAGTATAAGCAATTAAATGTTAGAGGGTATCTGTGTGCGTCATCACTGAATCAGGCTTGTAGTACGTTAGTGTTGGTTTTGATTTACCGTATTTAGCAGAAAATTCCAGAACAGCCCTCGAATTAAATTGAAAGTATGCGAAGAAAGCGTTTTGAGCCCTACGGGAGATTCCCGTGATTGTCAATGACTAAATACAGTACTTTATACATAAATCCTTTTTTCGTCCTACATATCGTCATGTCCAAATAAGAGTATTACTGCAAATCGCTAATTTTTTGGAGAGGGCTTAGGCCCTTTCCGAAACCAATACTTATTTTGTGGAACCTAACTTATTGGATAGGAAATTACATTGAATAAGTTAGATTATACAAAATAAGTATCGGTTTCGGAAACAGCCTTAAAGTTTTTAATCCTAATTTCGATTTAATTTTTTTTTAATAAAGTCCTTTCCAAAAAGTATGGCAAGAATTTTATTTAAAAAAAATGAAGCTAAATTTAACATTAAAAACTTGACACGCCCCTCCAAAATATTAATGATTTGCAGATGTGAATTTTCTGCTAAATACTCTTATTTGGACACGATGTTTTTCCACTTCTATAACTTATTAATAAACTCGATTGCAAATATACCAACAAACAAACTCAATCACAAGCAAGATATCACACTAAATAAATAATGTTTTTACTTTCAGATTTGGAGTAATATGGTTGTAGAGAAGCCTAGCCAAAAAAGTCTCCGTCTAACAGCAATTGATAGTAATGGTCAGGTAAAAGTTTTTTTAATTATGGCTCGGCCAGAAGACGTTAAACGCTTACATACTTTGATAAATCATCGTATAAATAAAGAAAAACGAAAAGAGCCTTTGGCCGATAAAAATTTAAATGAAGAAAACAAAGCAATACAACAACCCTCACAACAATCATCAAATGATGATGATTGGGATAAAAAGGACACTGTCGAAAATAAAACAGAAACCGTGGAAGAGCCATCCCCTAAAAAAAAACATGCAGAATCACAGAATGAAGTTCAATGAAATCTTTATTTTTATACTTTTAAATTAATTTTATCTGTTTCTTTTTTTTTTAAATTATATTGTAAAACCGAATAAGGAATATATTTTTTACTATTCGGCTCAATTAAAAGATAAATTCGCAAGTAAACAAACACACAAACTTACATTACGCTATTATTTCAACAAAAAAAAAAAAAAATTTTTTTGAATGATACTTTTATTATTAGGTAATTATCATTTTAACAAAAACAAAAAATTTTAGATTTAACATAAATATTGTTGTGTGTAAAAACAAAAACTTTTAGTAAATTAAGTCCTTAAATAATATCTTTAATTAGCGAAAAAAGTTTTATTTGTTTTTGTATAATTTGTAATTATGTATGAAAAAATAGAAATTAAAAAAAAACGTTTTTGCTACATTCAATAATTCATTTTGATTTTATAATAGGTCTATAAAAATCTTCGTAATATTGATGATTCCTTACTTTTTCCTCGTGGCTATAATTTTTGTATATACCTAAATAAGTAATATCTCAAATAAAACAGTTTTTCAATAGACAACGCACAACAAATTTAATGTTTTTGTTTTTAAATTGCTTATGAAAAAACATTCCCACACAGCCTAATCTGAAAAATATTTTTAAATCAACTTTAAATTCATACGTAGCTATATAGTGGATTTAAAGTTTTTTTTTTTAATACCTAATTAAAGACATGAGTGGATGAAGGTGATATGTAACATTTTCATAATTTTACAGAAACGAGCTCCAAAGCACAGAATAATAAACAACCAGAACCGACATTACGTGGACCAAGAAATTTTTGCTCTTTCCTTAAATTTTACATGTTAATTTTGAATTTTCAGCCACTGAACGATAATTTAACACCGAAAATCTTACCTTCGATAAACCAAGGTCAAAAAAATGAGTCCACTTTTCTCCATATAAAAACCGTGTTATGTCGCTTATGGGTATTCTGTGTCCAAAGTTTCTACGATTCGATTAAAATATTATTCTTATTATAGTTTAGTCTTCATCCGCTTTAAATTTCTCTAGTTTTGCGAAAATTTATTGGGACAGAATGCATATACATACGGTCATAACAACTTTATTCATGTAAAAAAACAATTTAAAAAAATGTTACATATCACCTTCATCCACTCATGTCTTCAATTCATACCAAACTAAATCATATTTTGTTAAACAAATTAACTTAATAATCTATACGTACTTCTTTAAACTGATGTAAATAAATTACATACCTATATTGTTCTAATTTGGTACAACTAAATACATTTATCTAATGATTTAAAGAAATGACAAACGTAATGAATTCTGTCTTATAATGTAAATTATGTATTTATCTAATATATTGTCCGGCTTTTTTTTTTAATAGAATTAAGCTCCTTGAACATAACTGTTTCTTGTAAAGGACAGATGAAATTATAATAAATAAACTTTTAATAATAAAAAGGAATTAATATTTTCTTGTCTAGAATTATGTTTATATATTATATTTTCAATTCAAAATGCTGTTAATGATGAAATTTTAAGAACTGAACTGATAATATAATATGACGTTGTGATTGAAAGTAATTATGTATATAAGTAGGTGAGTTTTATATTTATGTGGCAATGATGCACATAGTCTGACGGTTTATCGCTCAGAATTTTTACGAACAAAACCGATTGAAGTGAAATTTGGATAGTAAAGGGTATGGCTCAAGGACCAAAAGTTATATAGTGCCGATATGTATTTATACACTGGGGGTGAATGCCACCTCTTCTCAGGGATGGAAATTAGTACATACTAACCGCAGAAATCGATAGAGGGATTAATTTTAAGCAAAAAATGTTCTATGAAGTTTTTTCGATAAATCCATATTTTTCGAGTTATTCGCGATTGAAAATGTTGTTTTTTTATCTCCAAAATGCGTTTTAGAGTAATTTTTCACGAATAACTCGAAAACCTTACGTTTTATCAAAAGATCATAAGAAACAAAAATAAAGCTTATAAAATAACAAATCGATGGTTTTCTTTTATTTTTGTAGATGCTATACGAACCGAGTTGTGGCTCCTTAAAGGCTACTGTTCGCCCGAAAAAGGAATTCGGAAATAACGGAAAAAGAACGAATTTTTGAACGAAAACTTGTCAGATATTTTATAAAGTATTCGTTAGCATAAAAGCTTACAGAGTTATGATCAAAATAAAATGGTTGTCTCAACCATTCAATGAAACCAATGGCTTAACTTAACCGCAAGAATTAAAATTAAACGTAATCCATTTACAATGTACTTTATTTAGATACTAACAATATGTTCCAGAAGTTTGAATGGTTTCGAATGCCTAGATTTGACAAAAAGTTTGATTCAATTTTGAAATTTTGGAAAAAAATTTCCTTTTTTCACAATAACTCAAAAACTAGAGAAGATATACGTACAAAATGCAAGAGTGTAGAGGTATGTTTTAGGATGAGGTTATTCCTGCTCCATATTTTTATTTAGAATGATGGGTAACTTTAAAGTCCTTTACAGTTCACTTTTAATTCTGTAGGTAGGTATATACAATATATGAACCCAGCACTTAGGAATGGGTTCCAGTTATTTTTTTGTGCCGTGACAAATCAAACAGAGGTTACATAATTTAACTTTTATATCTACACTCCCGAGCAGCTAAATCGACTCAAACCTCCGTGCGTACAAAAAGGCATATTTTTTAAAATGGCTTAACCGATTTTCGTAAAACAACTTTTTTTTGACAGCTTAGTATTTCATCTTTACAAGGACACCTTTATCTCATTAAAATGTATACAGTACTTTTCAAATTAAAGCAATCGTAGCAAAATGCGATATTTCGATGAAAACAATTGGCGTGCTGCAATCTCCTGTATAATACCACGTTGACTGATATTTGCCATCAATCACTTATCAGACGTTGACCTAAACAATTCATTCGTTGTTTCCTCAAAATCATGAATACTACTCCAGGAAAAGCCGTACAAGTTGTTGCTCTATTGCAAGGATGGAATCAACGAGAATTCGCTCGTCAGCTAAACATGAGCCAATCTCCTGTCTCAAAAGTATCCAGAAGGTTTCAGGAAACTGGTACCTTCAATCGGAGACCACATACCAGCCGGTACGGTGTACATCTGAGAAGGACGATCGATTTGTCCTCACTTCAATGCGAAATCGCCATCTCACGGGCGTCGATATGCAGCAGGAGCTAAGGACAAGTTTGAGATGTAACTGTTAGTCCATGGACAGTAAGAAAACGCTCGAAAGAAGCCAATCTCACTCCAAGATGGTCCGCTGGAGGCCCAAATTGACAGCACCCCATGGAGGTCCGTTCTATTTACCGATGAGTGCAGAATATGTCTCCAAGGTAGTGATATGGGAGACCGGGTCTACCGGCGTACAAGAGAGCGATTTTCGTAGTGCTGTTTTGCTGAAACAGTCTCGTATGGCGGTGGTTCGTGCATGGTGTGGGCTAGCATATCGCTTTGAGGGAAAACAGATCTTGTTTTCGTATCTGGTGAAGGCCGTAGAGGAGGTCTGACCGCTGTACGATATATCGAGGACATTCTCTTGGATCATGTAGTACCCTACGCAGGATATATAGGGAAAGATTTCATATTGATGCATGACAATGCCTTGTGTCGAGGTTGGACTCGAGATGATGAGGTGACCCCTCAATCCAGACATGAATCCAATTGAGCATTTATGGGACGAACTAAAACGGAGGGTCCGAGCTAGAAATCCGGTACCGTTTAACATCTGTGACCTCAAGATTGCGTTGGATGAGGAGTGGAGTGCGATCTCCCAAGTCTTTGTCAAAACCTTAATAAGGTCAATGGGGAACCGAATGCGAACCGTTGTAACGCAATGGGCAGTACTAAGTATTAACCAATACAATTGCTTTTGTTTTGCTTGATTTTTTTGTTGTAATTTAAATTTAAATATCCCCAATATGTTTTACCATGCGTTTTCATTCAAAATTCATTATAAAAAAAATACTAAACCAATTTTCATGAAAATAGTGTAATTTTAAAGTAAAATTATCAGGCTTTCACAAAAATAATGTCTTGTGAAAATCGGTTAAGCCGTTTAAAAAAAAATCGCCTTCCTGTGAGCGATGAAGGTTTGAGTCGATTTAGTTGCTCGGGAGTGTGCCTATTTACATTGACAGTTTTGTATTAAAATTAATTTTATAAATTATGGTAAGTCAGATTAATTAATTTTGTTATACACTAGATCATGTTTTTTGTACGATGACTGTTTTATCGTTATTTCCTATATTAGGCTATGATTTTTTATAACTGAATTTGTTATATAATGGACAATTTTCTTTAAGGAAAATGAAACTTCCAGGGAAACCTTGGCTTTCCCCGGCACACCGAGTCCGAAAAAGTTTCCACTCTTCTATAATTCTTTGAGCTTTGATTTAAAATAATTTGGCGCGGACAACCGTCATCTACCATTAATTATGACGCCACAATACTCCCCTCCAGTGAATTCGATGAGAATTCACGCTCCGAACAATTGTCCGTAGAACAAGTACCTGTTTCGTCAATTGTCCTTAAAATTGGATGGTGTTTTAATGAGTCGTCCTGTTCTTGTGTACGTTGTTTTTACATAGTTGTTGGGGTTTCGTCCGGTAAGTTGAAGGAAACTTTGCGAGTGTTGGTGTTTTTGTTGTTGCCCTGTCCGTTCAAAGTTCATCCATTGTCTTGAGTAGTGTTAGTATTTTCAAGGGAGTTTTCCGAATGGCATGGTTTAAGTCTGTCGATTGACACCTTGTTGTGCTTGCCGTTAATTTCGATGGTAAATGTTTTTCCGTTCCTGTTTATTACTCTGTATGGTGACTCCAAGGATTTTCGTACTGCGTCCGTTCGTAGAAAAACGTGGGTTGCATCCGTTAAAATTTACGAAATAAAGATTTTGTCGGGGCAATATCTGGAAGCTGGAGTCAAAACTGTCCTGGTATTTGCAGGGTGCTTCGGTAAACTAGTTGTGTGCTGGTGTAGTCTTCAGTTCAGTACTATACGTAGTCCGTAATTCCAGCAGAATCAGCGGAAGTATTCTCTTCCAGTCCGTTCTGCCATGACACATTAATGCGGATTTTATCACTCGATGCCACCGTTCTATCATTTCGTTACATTTAGGGTTGTCGCTTGTAGTACGCTTGTGAAGAAATCCTAATAGTTTCGATAACTCCGCAAATAAAAGTGATTTGATCTGTGCTCCTTGGTCAGTTACAATGAAATCAGGAACGCCAAATCTGGTTATCCGAGGCAGCAGTAATGTGCGGAACTGGAATCGCCTCAGCCCAACGTGTGTAACGATCTATTAACGTCACACAATAACGATTGTTACCAGAAATTGATAATGGACCAATGATGTCGAGATGAATTTCAGAAAAGCGTCGTGATGCAACTACAAATGTACCGAGAGGTGATTAGGTGAATGTGTATGCCTTGGAATTTTTAATTTTTGACATGGTATACAATGTTGAGCTATTATTCTTGAATCTCTTGTGATGGAGATGGAGGGCCATATAACATTCTTAGTTAAAAGTTTAACTGAAGTTCGTATGCCCCGATGTGATAAATTATGTAAAGATTTAAAAACAATTTTCCGAAAACTTAGTGGAATAAAAGGTCTTCATATACCGGTTGAAACATCACAACAAATATGTAATTTTGTTTGAGTTGAACTTTAGGAGTATTGGCTTAAGAATGACTGAAGTGCTTGAATTATTATTCAAAAGTTCTCGTAATTCGTCATCATTGGTTTGAGCATCTGCTATTGCTGTATAATCAATACTTTCGGGCATTGAAATTTGATTAATACGTGAGAGAGTATCAGCTACGACGTTTTTTTACGCCGGAGATTTGTTAACCGGTAGTAAATTGGCCGATAAAATCAAGATGTCGAAATTGTCGCGTAAATTAACGGTTTATGATCCGTGAACAATGTGAACTAACGACTCTCTAACAAATATTTGAAGTGCTTTAATGACAGAATAACCTACAAGCAACTCTCTGTCATAAGCTCTGTACCGTTGTTGTGTTTCGTTCAGTCGTACTGAGAAAAAACTGAGTGGTTGCCAAGTACCTGGAACATACTGCTGGACCACGGCCCCAATCGCCTTGTCCGATGCGTCGATCATAATGGCTAACTAGCTTAGCCGTGGATGAAGGATATGCAAGTAACGCCGCTTGATATAGCTTATCCTTACAATTATCGAAAGCTTGTATTGAAGTCTCTGACCATTGTATTGGGGTTTTACTGTTTTTCTTGTAACCTTTCAAGAAATCATTCAATAAAATTAGGTCCAGAGTTGCATTTGGGATGAAACGTCTGTAAAAATTCATCATACCCAAAATTTTGAGATGCTTAACTGTAGCTGAACGCTCATAATTTTTGATTATTTCGATTCTTTCTTGAGTGGGTAAAATGCCTTGTCCATTGACCGTATGGCCTAGGAAGGTAATCTCGTGTGCAGCGAAAACACATTTATCTGGATTTATGATCAAACCATGTTCTGAGAATTTTTGTAAGACTACATCTAGATGGCCTAAATGTTCTTCGAACGATTTTGAAGCGATTTAAACATCGTCCAAATAGACAAAACAAAAATTGAGACCGGACAATATTGGATGCATCAATCTTTGAAACGTTTATGCTACATCTCTAAGGCCGAAGGACATTTTGGTGAACTCGAATAAACCAAAGGGTGTCGTAATGGCAGTCTTTGGAATATCAGAAGGTTCGATCGGAATTTGATGATACGCTTGAACAAGGTCTAGGGAGGTAAATATCGTACACCCTTTTTTATACCGAAAGCTTTGACTTGGTGTGCCATTTGCTGCAAATATACTTGGTGCAGTTGCCGAAAGAACGTTTTTGAAGAACTTGACTGGTAGTAATGAAATGTCCGCACCGGTGTCGATTAAAAAGTTAAATTTTGAACGCGTGTCAAAAATGAGTAGTCGACTGATGTTGTTACCATCAATGGCCGCCGTTGCCCGTTGATGGGAACTTAAAAATCCTTCTTCTGCACGGGACTTTTTGATGCTTCGGAAAATGTGCACCCTGGTATACATTTTCTTGATTTGCTGCCATACCTATAATGGTAAAAGCATTGGTCGAATTTTGCATTTATTTTGTTACGCAAAGCCGAACAAGACCTATTTCCAGCAGTATAATTATTCTGAATTGTGGTTTGAACGCGGCCGTGAATTTTTAAACGCCCCACATAGTTTCGAAATCATGATTGTCAACTTATTAATATTTTGCTCCATCTCTGCTTTATTAGTGATTGGTGGAGTTTTTGTGTCAGCCTCCGTTTGTACAGTGTATGCTATAATTTTGTTGATTTGCGCTGAGTTTACTTGTGTCAAAGTTTCTACGAGGTTATCCGCTCGTGTTGTGAGCGTGTTTAGTTCAATGTCATTTTCGAAAGTGGTTAGAATCAGCTGTACCCGGGGCGGAAGTCTCTTCATCCACAACTGTTTAAGCGTTCGCTCGTCAAAAGCTGCTTCAGTGTTGAGACGGAATTTGTTCAAGAGTTGTGATGACTTCTGATCTCCCAAGGTAAGTCCATGTAATAAATGTTTTAATTTTGATCGCTCAAATTCGCCTAAGGTTCGTATGATTTTGTCCTTTGTCACATAATATGAGGCCTACAAACGTTTCATGGTGCCTCGCAATTAATGCTGCGACGGCGTGACTATACCTGGTCCTTTCCGATTTGATTCCTTTCCGAGCTGGTTTGCCCCGTAATGGATCAACAAAAATATCAGAAAACAAAAAAATATTTTGAAAAAAAATAAAATGCCGATATTATTTTTGTTTTTTTTATTTCAATAGAAAGAGCTCAAAAAAACAGGACGGATGTACCCACGTTTTTGACTTCTGATGTGTGCCCGGGTTCCCTGGTTTCAAAATTGTATTCCCCTCTGAGCGTTTACCGCTGGTAGGAGCTATGACTTCAGGTTGGAATACATATTTTTGATAAACAAAGAAAATTCAAATTTCCTAAAACTGTGACGTTGTGGTTTCTGAATCCTAATATTAGTTAGGCGAGGTGAAATTCTCTCCCTAAAAAAATTCACCGAAGGCACTTCTGTGGCCTCTTTATTTGACAAACTGTGATGATTGCATGTATTATTTTTGCTTGATTGGTTAACAATTAATGGGTGTTATAGAAGTGATGACTGCCTGTTACTCCAATCACGTCGGGTCACCAATTGTGGAGGTATGTTTTAGGATGTGGTTATTCCTTTTCCATATTTTTATTTAGAATGATGGGTAACTTTGGCGTCCTTTACAGCTCACTTTTAATTCTACCAACTGTATATACAATATATGAACCCAGCACTTGGGTATGGGTTCCAGTTATTTTTTGTACCGTGAAAAAATCAAACAAAGGTTACATAATTTAACTTTTATATCTATTTACATTAATAGTTTTGTATTCAAATTAATTTTATACATTGGTACACTAATTTGATTTATATATATAATAACTAGTTTTATTTAATTGAATCAATTAGTCAGATTAATTAATTTTGTTATACACTACACCATGTCTTTTGTACGATGACTGTTTTATCGTTATTTCCTATATTAGGCTATGATTTTTTCTAATATTTCGATGTAGTGCAAAAAGAATACATTCTGAATATTCCGAATAAATAAAAAAATGAACTAAAAAAGGAATAGATGGGATGGAATGAATAAAAAAACGATTTACGTCACTTTCGGAATATTCCGAATGATTAACAATAAACAAAAACACCCTACAGACACACTTTTATGTTAAGTAAAATTTTGACTGACTCCGTTGGGTATCTCGTTCACACAACCACCGATTTCATATTTTTATCTCAAATTATTTTGACTGACAAATTTTGATTCGCAATGAAATTGAGTGCGAGTTCACGTAAATATTCTGCTGAAAAATTTTCAGCAGGCAACCAATCAACGTAGTTTCGTTTTTTTTTATTGTTTTGTTTAACAAATATTACAACTGAATACAAATTCATCTAGTAATTTATCTATATTAAATGTTAACTGTTTGAGGAGTATAACCCATCGGTTAGCTCCAGGTTGATTACTTCATTAATTTATCTGTCCTAGTTCTAAGGGCTTCGTTCTTTGAGAGCGCCGTCTTACTGGATTTTGGTTGGTCAGCCGACACAAATATGCATTTTCATGTTGACTGAGGCACGACGTGTTTCCTAGCATATTTCTTAATTTCTTCATCGACGTACTCCATTTTTAGATCCTTATGAAGGTTATCGTTCCTTATGTACCATGGTGCGTTGACGATACTGCGCAAGACTTTATTTTGAAAAGTTTGAATTACTTTTACGTTAGTTTTCTTGGTACAGCCCCATAGCTGTATACCATTATACGTTCATACAGGTTACAATATCTACCGATATAATAGCAGTTTATTATGTAATGTTGTGGAATTGGTTGCGAATTCAATCGAACAGGTAACCAATTAACATTTTTGTTGGTAAAGTTTATATGTCCAGATTTAGTTTCGTCGAGTTGAAAGCGCCATTTCTTCGTTCAATTACTCAATGGCTTAGCAGGGTTCTGTAATTTATTGGTGGACTCCTCTATGTTGTCTCCAGTTGCCAAGATTGCAGTATCATCCGCAAATGTTGCAATACTTGTTCCTCTTGTGCTTGGTACGTCCCGCGTATAAAGTATATAGAGTATCGGCCGCAGAACACTTTCTTGTGGAACTCCAGTCGATATTTTTTTTAATTCGGAGTATTCCTCTTCATGTTTTACACGAAAGTGTCGATCAGCTAGATATGACTTTAAAATCAGGTAAAACTGCTTCGGCAGATCTCTTTGTAGTTTATATTCCAGGCGACCATATCTCGGTGCCACACTTTGTCGAAGGCTTGAGATACGTCCAAGAAGGCACTTCAGCAAACTTTTTATTTTCCAGAACATCTTCAATTAGATCTGTGATTCTGTGCACTTGATCTATGGTAGAGTGTCTCTCTATAAATCCAACTTGGTGAGGAGGAATGTGTTTTCTGACTTCTATTACTGGTTTTAACCTCTTGAATAGTAGCTTTTCAAATAATTTTGAAATTGTAGGAAGTGGGAAGCTGCAGCAATTTTCGTAATCTTTTTTTCTGGTAGAGTTTTAACTATAAGTCCAGTGATTAGATCATAACCAGGGGATTTTTTAAACTTAAGTTGTTATTAATTTCATCTTTTAGTTCTTTAGTGTTACAGGTTTTATGTTTAGGTTATCCACTTTATTTCCTTCAGCTGTTTGCCTTGGAAGTGGTTGAAATGTGTGTTCAAGATAGTCTGTAAACATTGCAGCTTTTTCTTTGGCACTTCTGGTCTAAGCTCCACGTCATTCTTGATAGGAGTTATTTGTACTTTAGACCTTTAGTTGCTTTCTAAAGAGAATAATTAGTATCCTTGTTGCGAGAAAGGCCAGCTAGGTATTCACTAAAATATTTGTTATTTCTTTGATAAACATTTTTAATTTGTTGCTTAAATAATTAAGTCGTGATTTACTTTGAGGTGCTCGATTCCTCTGCCAGATTTTTCGCGCTTTCCGTTTTTCTCTAACCAGATCTCTCACTTCTACTGGATAGTTTATGTGATTTTCCGTTTAATTACAAGTAGGAGGAGTACTCTGCCACGCAGCTTGCAGAATACTATTTCGTAAACAAATTTCCCCTTCCGAATAAAATATTACTAAATCGGATGCAATCTTGCTGAAAAATTTTCAGCAGAATATTTACGTGAACTCGCAGTGAGGCTTTAAACCTGTATTCCATAGGAAAAATTGACTGATAGCTAAAAAAAACGAAAAGAGAAAAGTAATTTGATGCCCCATATAAGAAACAAAGCCAATGTGTTTTTTTATTTTATGGCAAAATTGGTTTGCTATAAAATAAAATAATTTTCCCATGGAATACAGGCTTTATTAGGTACGTTTAATGTAAACGTGGTATGTATAAGCACAGAATAATAACAACAGGTATTCTGTGATATAAGGCAAATAAACTTCTTTCCAAAATTATATATACATACATATATTTACAAAAATAATTATATTAAACAAATTATTAATTAAATGACTTTATGACTTTGATTTCTTCTATAACTTTATCTGCTTTTACACTTTCGATGGAATCAGAATCATCATTTGAAGAAGCAGCTTCGTCGCTTGTGAGTTCTTCAATTCTGTCATTACACTCTAATGCTTTTGGCGCTGGGTTTGCAATCTTTGGGCTTGACTGTTCTGTTTTAGAATTTTCATTAAATTCTATCTCTTTCATCACTAGGTTTGAACTTTTTGGATTTGCTTTCTTTTTCTTTTTAGTATTGAGATTGAAAGTGAAATGAATTGGTTCGGGTGGTTTATTTTCAATTTTAACAGGTTCTGCTGGACCATGGCGCTCAGCTCTATTTTCGCTAAATATTGACCGAAAAATGTTGTTGATAAAAGATTTTAAACAAGCTATTAGCAAATCTTTTAAGAAGAACAAAATGACTCCTACACAAATAATGTTGTATGGAAATGCTGTATCCGCTGAGATCGTTTTCACAATATGTATTATTTTTTGAACGAATTTAAGGATATTTTTGTATACTAGGAAATCAATAAAATGATCAAAAATATCACAATATTCTTTATGGAAATATTTTTTGTTGCCCATCAAATGTTGTTTGCACTCATCTTGAGGTGATTTCCCGAAGAGCTCAGTAATAAATTGAAAACTACTTGCCTTCTTTATTTGACATGGTTTATCACTTGCATTTTGTAACTCCAGCAATTTATCAATTTCCTTTTCTTGGCAGCATCTCATGTAATCAAAAGCATAGCTTATCAAAAATGCTACGCCAATAAAAGTTATTATAACATTTCGCTTTAGAAACCGCGATAATTGCCATACGAATGCTAAAAACGAAATTAATAAAATAAAAAACTTTATATCTTCTAACGGTATCTTATCGCTTATAAACATTTCAATCTTTTCGTATACGGAAAGCATATCATCAAATGAATTGGCGATAAAGCCGTTACTATTCTTTGCCAAGATATCGAAAAGTTTTGCATCAATGGCATGTACATTATTTTTTATCTTTGTAAATTGTTCAATATCATCGTTAGATAATTCTATAGTTATATGACGCTTTAGATTGCCTGAGCTTGGATCTATTTTGAAACGATCCTTACTCACCAAGTAGTTGACTAACTTAAGATAGTAGGTTTCCAGCACATCGTATTTAATGCGGTTACCACAAGAATTTTCCTGTACTTCAGATTCCGAGTCACCTGTTGAGTGTTCCGTTATTTTTCTTGTATCGTAGGCCAAATTTTGTTCTTTTTGAATTTTACCCCATGCATGTGGATGCTCCCATTTTGGATTTATATCACAAATTGTTTGGCCAACAAATAAACAGCCCAGTAAGAATAACACAACTGGAACTGAAATAAAAAGTTATTACAACAGCTTTATTTAATTTACTATAATAAAATGTATAATTACCGCGTTGCATTTCTTATAAATAATTAAATATTAATACAAAAGAAACTTATTAAAATAATTTTTTAATTATAAAATACTAGAAAAGTGAATTCCCATGTTATATTATTGTTTTGTGTTTTGACATTTGAAAATTGCGTCATACTCATATTGGCTTTTATGTACATACATATATGGAAATTACCACGCACACGTGAATATATTCCAAGCTTTTTGTTGTAAAACCTTTGAATATATTCAGCAAAAATTCAGCAGCGTAAAAAAACTCTTCCATGAATTTACAAAATTCTATGCTAAGAAGTCAAACTGGACAAGTGAAGTGACAAATTCAGCTTTGTTTTGATCACAAAAATGATATTATAATAAAAAATAAAAATAATTTACATTTTACTAGTACTAGTTCTATAGAATAAACTAAATTAATTATGGAAGTCTTAAAAATTTTATTATTTATATTGATATGTACAAACTGTAAGTAGAAAAGAATTATGGAGTGTGGTTTTGGGGGCCACACCCCATACAGCCGTATATATTTTGCTTTTTAAGCAAATATAATAAATGATTTTTGTGCTGCTTTCCAGTTGTTTCAATAGTAACTCCAGAATGTATAATTCCCGAAATTTTACGAGGTAGCTGGTTTTCCTGGGAAGTTGGAAAACCAACAATTACAGTAATTGACGCAGTAAAAATGTCAGATCGCGGGAATTGTGTACTCTCCGAAAAGATAGGGGCCGATCATACTTTTGTGTTTCGTAATCGCCTAAATAATTGTTATTACTGTGTGAAAACATTCCCAAGAACTCTGAACATCTTTGAAAAATACGAATGTAAGATAAATTAATGATTAGTCAAACAAAATATATTATTCAATCGAATTTCAGCTCCCTGTGTAAATTTAAATGCCAACGAGGAGCCAACAATTACAAAAATATGCCGAGGATTGAAGCAAGATCAACAATTAATAACGCTGTTCAACGAGAACTACGTTCCAATAAATTGTCGTTCGTCACTGGAAGGTGTGTGGCAATTTGCTTATCAAAACCGTTTTCGATTCACAGGAGAATGTGATAACTCTGACGCCCAAATAAAGAGTTGTCAAACCCCGGGAACTCAATTTTTAATTACAAACCAAAAATTTAATATCACTTACAAACAGTGCGAGGGTATGGAAGGAACATTTAGTGGGATTGTTGAATACAGCTGTTTAGGTGATTGGTTTGTTGGTAAAAATCATTTCTTTGCTGTTGCTAACACCAAAGAAAGTCGTAAAGATGAAAAGTATAGATGTTTTTTGAAAAATCGTGATGATGATTTATACATCGGAGTTTCAATCACATCCGAATGTAATACGCTGAAAACACCGGAAAGATCACCCGAGCGACTAAGAATTACACCAGTTAAAGCAGAAGTGGTAGAACCAGGTTGTCGATTACCTCAAAATTTTAGTGGTGAATGGATTAATACGGCCAATATTGATGCAGATGTATTCATTAATGAAACCCATATTATCGAAACTCATTATCCGGATAAAGGACGGTTTAGGCGAACCATTTATGTGTGCCGCGAACAACGTGATTCCAGAATTATGATGGCTCGTTTAACTGTCGATGGTTGCCAAAAGGATTATATATGTTTTGATTTTGTTCCACGGCACCATAATATTATTCGTTATCGTAAAGGATTAGCCGTTATTTTTGATGATTATAGTACGGTTTGTTCTTGGGTACAGTTTCCAAACAAAGAGAAATGGAGGTATGACCTCTTCTTAGCTAAAGATCCCGTACCAGTACGATGTCCAGTAGCTGGTAAATTTAATTTTACACAAAAAGGAGAGCATCCATTTAAAACCCGAATTCTTGGCGGTGTAACATTAAGTCCACGTCCTAATATTCGATGTAAGCAAAACATTTCCGACATATCAGTTTGTGATACTGACCAAAAAGAGATGTTAATCGATGCTAATTATTGTCTAACCGTTGACCATTTGGGTCATCCTGTAGATATCTATAGTGATCCTGATTTTAAAATGAAATGTATTGGATATTGGAAGGAAAATTTGAAATCATATATGATTACTTTTGATGACTTGGATCCTCTATCGAAATACCGTTGCTGGGTGTATCAACGAGCTGACTTAAATCGAGTTTTAATGTCAGAAGCGGTAGGTGCATTTTGTCATATCGATCAAGACGTGACTTCCTCTAATTATACGGAAGGTGCTGTCGTGGCGCTAGATATGACCGAATATGAGAGAGAGCGTGACAAATGCCCGATGCACTTTGATGATGGTACACATCCTTGGCTTCAAACTGAGAATTTTATTAAAATTTTCGATTGGGACTTTCATCGTGCAAGCAATGTGGCTCGATTAGACGTAGCAAGACAATTTCTGTGGATAATTTTAATCTCTCATCTAGTAGTTAGTTTTAGATTTTAAGATGTTTTTTTAATTCCGAATGTAAAATTTCGTCCAAAACAGTTTTTAGTTTTTTAAGTATAAAAGTGCCTTAGCGAAAATTCTGTTCAAGAAAAATTTTAGACATGATATTAGACTAGGTATTAAGTTTTAAACTATTTCCATCCGAAATTGAGAATTAGTAGAGTTTAGTTAGTGAAAGCATGTTCTATTATTTGCATGCCACTTTATAAATCGATTAATTTCGATTATCGACGCATTTCTTAACGTTTGATTTGATACGGATCATAATCTTCTATTGATACAAAAAACTGATCTAGATAAAACAAAACTGAACTGATATCAATTTCTACTATGAAGAGCAGTATTTTTTGATGTAGGTTACGTTTTTTGAGTCAATGGAACATTGCATAATGCTAACAACTAATCAGATCAAAATTTTGATTTATAAACAAAACTTAGTTCTGTTTTTGGTGTTGCTTTCAGTAAACTTTGATCTGATCCGGATTACTCGATGTCATGAAATGCGGCAATTTTGTACTTTCATCTGATTCCATCCAAACATTATTTTTAATTGTAATTTTACAAAAATAAAACATTTTTTTAAATAAACTTGTAAATTTTATAGTATTTAATGATTCCACGACAATTCGCAGAAAAACAATTTGCAGAAAAACATTTCGCAGAAAAAAAAAATAAGAAATTTTGGAAAATGAAGATTTTATCTTGCTTATCCAGAATTTTGTGTTGAAATATTTTGGAAAATGGAGATTTTAATTCTAATTTTAATGTTAAATCTCCATTTTCCAGATATTTGCGCGATTTTCTGGGAAATACTATTATTTTTTCTGTAAATTTTCTGTGAATTGTTTTTCTGTGAATTTTTTTTCTGTGAATTGACGGGATACCGTATTTAATATAGTTTCTAATTCGGTTATTGTGGTAATTTTACAGGAATAATGTGGCTTAATAAAAAAAGGTTGTTCTCTGGGGCGTGCTAATCCATTAGCACAACCACCAAAACTTACTTCCAGTCCGAAATAAGATTTTCTGCTCCGATCGTTTTTAACTACTCCGCATCGACCGTTTCGTAAAAATAAAAGTGTAAATTGGGCCCAAGAAGGAATGGCGTCAAACAGATACCATTGTGTTTGAAGATTTAGTTTCCTGATTCAGCATTTTTCGTAAATTTCCCAGGTATTTAACCTTACATCAAAAAAATAATTATTGCGCAAACAAGCACATATGAAACACATAAAAAAAATAATCGGGTTGGGTAAGGATGTGCGCTTTTCAAAATCTCGCATCGTGTAAAACATGTGTACATTCCGGAAAGTGCAAATTTTAATTTGAAAATTTATTTAATATGTACGAGAAAACGATTACTCTCTTTTTCCGTTATAGGACGCATCCTGCCAATAAGCTGCGGCTCCCTTGACTAAACAATTTTTTTAAACACTTATTTCCCGCAAAATTAATATGAATTTTCTTCCATGGACCAATCGGACATGCCCAACGAATAACTGGCCCTTTCTGGTGCTCAGACAATACATTTTTGCAATTTTCAGATTTCCTTATTAAGACCTTCACCTCTTGATGCAATAGCTGCTGTCTGAGAGTATACCTGGAATAACCACCCGATGTACCCACATTAACACTTCCTCTTCCATAACTAGGTTAGGTTATTTGCTAAACACGATCCAAATTTATTAATTCCAAATCATCCAAACAATTATTCTTCACCGCCTTTGTCACCTCCATTAGCTCATTGTCTTTATCAGATTCCAGTCTTATCATGTCCCAATTCATTTCATTTGAACAAACATATTTGAAATAGTTAACTTCTTCAGTACTTGGCGGCTTAACCTTAGAAAGAGCATCCGCAGAGTTCTGGCTTGACATTACGCTTTCGATTGTGTAATTAAAGGCATAAAGATGAAATGCCCATCGCTGTAATCCCCAAAAATGGTCATAAGTGGCTTATGGTCCGTTCCTAATACAAAATGCCTTCCTTTCAAATATTTAAAAATCTTCTTGGTCGCAAACATAATTGCAAGTGCCTCTTTTTCGATGAATTCCTAATTCATCTTACTATCATACGGGGGTTCTCGGCGCAAACTCAATTGGTCTTTCAACTTTATTTGCATGCATATTGTTATGATGACACCTAGGGAAGAATAGAATAAGTTATTTGATAGCACAAAATATACTGTACTAAACTGAAATTTTCCATGATAAAACTGTTCTAAATGTGTCTAAGACTATTCTTACTGGAAAAGTCATGAAATTTCTAGAATTTTTGGTTTGAGTATATAAGGAGCAAACGAGTTCGAATTGGATCATTAGTATTCATTATTATTATTACTGGAGGGCTATGTGGGCGTTCAAGCCACCTCGCACGCGACCTAAAAGATCTTTTGTGCATGGACCCTTCTTAATGAGCCGACCAGTTAATATTCAGGCTCTTAATGAACCTGACAATACTGCCGGCTGGTATATGATGCATACTATCCAGGCTCATTACTATCCCTCCTAGATGTTGTAATCTATTGCAGAAAATGGCTGGGCAATCGCACAGAACATGTTCCGCTGATTCCGCTTTCAGGTCGCAGAAGCGGTATCCGTCTGTCGTAGGCCCATTTTCTTAAGGTGATACCTTAAGGGGATGTGACCTGTGAGGAAGCCAGTAAGCAGCCTCAGCTCAGGTTTCCTAAGTACAAGACATATTCCTTGACCCTAGCTGACGAAGGTGAAATAAATTCCTTCGCCTGTCGCAAACCTGGAATTCTGCGCCAGTAGGAGGACTTTTGCACATCCTCCCAGCGTTTTACCGTTGCCCTAAGATATCATTAGTATTTGGTAAGCAATAGTGTGAAGAAAAAGGAATTAAAAAGTGATTTAAAAAGTGTTTTAGTGCGATATAAAAGTTATAAGTAAACAGTAAAATTGTGCAAAAATTTAATTATAAAATATTATAAATGATTTTGTGAATTATTGTTAATAAATTATGCTGTATTAATTTTTGGTGTTAAATAAATAAATTCGTTGGTGGTAAATTGAATTGTTTTGTTTTATTCACAATCCAGTGTGATTCGAACCTTTATAGAAAAGGCAAAAACGTAACAATTGATGATAGCGGCGGAGGGATTGTGATTAGTAAAACAAAGAAAATGTTTGTCTCCGATTTAAGAGTTCCATAATTAAAGAAGGAACTTGAGAAACGGGATTATTGCTCATTGCAGGTGTTAAAGCAAGGGTTAAACGCTGACCATCATGATTTTGGCGTGGAAGTATACAGATGCGGCATACAGGGCCGTTCTTATATATTTAGGCGCCCTGGGCTAAAAATATTAGGCGCCTTTGTAGAAGCCAAAAATATTTCCCAGTGCAGAATCATCTTCTGTTTTAAAATCCAGTACATTCGACACCATGAAATTCTAGAGAAAATACAAGACATGAAGTTCAAACAGCATTTAGAAAGAGAGGCAATTAATTCCAGAAACGAAAAAACGTTAGGGATTTCGACGATCGGAGACGATACAATGAATAAAATGAGAATACCAGATGATTGTGAAAATGCGTACTAGCATTGATACCTCTAACAATAGGCGTTGAGACATGTAATTGTCATACAAACGGCCATTTGGATCCGTCGAATATTTCTACACGTTCCGTGGAAAATTCAATTTTTTTGAAAATCAACTGAACTATAGCCCACAAATTCAGAGCCACAAAATTCGAAGATCTGCAAATGTGCTCCGATTTCGATTATTGATACCTCTAGCAGAAAACAAGTTTTTTAATTGGGATGGTTTGGTTTACAATTGACGACTGGTATGGTGTGAAATTATATGGAAATAGTGTCTATTTAATTTGAATTGTTAGTTATTAAAAGTGTGCTGGTTGGGAAATCTAGTTAATCTAATTATGTAGTTCAAAGTGGGTTTTTTGTATATTTAGTTCAATTGGAACAGTTTTATCATTTTAAATGCTCGAAAACCGTGCTTAAAAATTGCAGAAATTTGATATTAAGATACTTGATACTAAAAGCATAACTGTTTTAAAAATATTAAATTTTGGCTTGTAATTATCTGTTAAAACGTGGTAAATATGCTCTAATTTAGTTTGAAAAAGGTTTAGTGACTCAAAGATGTATTTATAGTGAATTTGAAATAGACACTATTTCCATATAACTTCATATAGCAAATATTTGTTATTACAAGTCTCGTAGTTTACTATTGTTCGCTTAAGGCGCTTTTTCAACTTTACCAGTCGTCCGTCAATGGATAAAATAACTATCGCGACTCGTGCATTCCAAGCGACGAATAGAATAAATTTATTATAATAAAACGGTTTGCATTTCCTTTGAAGTGAAAATGAAATTCAAATAAAAAAATGTTCTCTAAAATTGACTAGGTCTTGGACATTTGGTTGCGCCCTAATAATGCGGCGCCCTAGGGCTGCAGCCCTTATAGCCCCATGGTGAAGATGGCCTTGTGCGGCAATCGCATAGAGAAGAAAGGAGATGAAACACAAATATGGTTGGACACAACACAAGCACCTTCTGGAAGTTTTGAATTGTCGCAGTTAATGGCTGCTATGAACCAGATAATGGAGAGTCAAATGGAAAAGCAAAAGATCGACATTCAAGGTGAAATTAAGCGGTCAAACCAAATGATAAAACAACAAATGGAGCAGTCAAACCTCGAAAGGAAACAACACAACGAGCGACAGTGGGAGACAATAAACCAGTCAAACCAAGAAATGAAACATCAGATGAAACAACAAAATCGAATTAGATAAGTTGCAAAAAGAGATTCAACAGGTTGAACAAAAATTAGAAACGAAGGTTCAACAGGTTGAAGAAAAATTACATACGGAGGTCCAACTGGTTGAAGAAAAATTTCAACGTCTCGAGAAGGAGCTAACTGAAGTCAAGACAAGTGGAACAACGACGCAAGTGGTTCAGACCGTTCATTCAATCAAATTAAAGCCACCAACGATCCATCGGAACGATGAACATCGTGTCGCGGTGTTAATAGTGGCTCTAAAAGGTGAAGCAGCAGAGGCTTTACAAACCATTCCGGAACAAGAGCGCCACAGTTATCTCGAAATTATGAAGGCGCTGGATCGGAAGTGCGGCAGTGACCACAAGCCGTAAAACACACAAGCGGTAAATATATCGCATGGAATTGAAAAGCCGCTACCAAAAGGGAGGAGAATCGCTACAGGAATTTACATCTGCAATCGAGCGACTAGTGTATCTAGCACATTCAAGTACGTCGGCCGATTACATGCGGAAAAAACTTAAAATTGACCGGTTGGCACCAAGATAACGAGACGGAAATGGCAAAATCAGATGTTGGGCATTTGATAAAATCGGTAATATTTCTCGGGGCAGCTGGGAAATAAGAAGGAAACGGGGAAGATCACCATCTCCTGGCAGCGACGATCAAGTGGAGAGCAGGCAGTGGCTAAGCAAGAGAGCCAAATGACAACGGAGTCGTTAAACTACAAAAAATCAGTTTAAAGGGGTAGAAGCTGACTCTCACAACCGATTGCCTTACAACCATTACCATTCGCGTTTCGAAAGTAGCAAGAGGCGATGACAGCTTAACAATCAAAGGCAACATTGATGGCACGGACTGCATCTTCATCCTGCCTGGATACAGGAGCAAATCGTACGGTTGTCAGTAAAGCTCTGATCTGTGGAGGTATACAACCAGCTAATGTATTGAAGTTACAAACGGCAACTGGAGATAGTTCAATAATAAAATTCAAAAAAAATCGTAAAAATAAAGATTGGTAGAACTCAGAACTCTTTTCCAACACGAAATGCTGATTGCAGATATTGTGAATGAAGACATTTTGGGAATGGACTACATGAGGGCAAATGGCTTCGTGGTGGATGTTGGATGAGGAAGCCCTAGTTAAAGCATGTAGCACAGACAAATTCTGCACATCAACTACTCAAACGGTGTATGTTGTGGTATGAATAATGGAACGGCCTCAATGGTAAAGCACCAAATTGATACAGGAACAGAGATGCCGATTCGTTAACCACCCAGGAACTTACCATTAGCATAACAAGCAGGTGTCATCAAACCATCTAACTGTCCATAGAGCTCACCAGTAGTGTTGATCGAAAAGAAGGACGGTAGCATGAGATTCTGCGTTGATTACCGAAAACTCAATGCTGTGACTAAAAAAGATAATTAGATCTACAAAGCGGCTATTGGCATGTGGAAGTCCATGAGGAAGATCGCCAGAAAACGGCGTTCAGTGTGGGTAACAGGCTTTGGCAATTTAATGTTATGCCGTTCGGATTATGGAATGCCTCTGCAACTTTTGAACGATTAATGGAGCGTGTTCTAAAGGGATTACATTGGAGCATGTGTATAATATATCTGGATGACATCATCGTGATGGGCAAGGACTTCGACGAGCATCTAAAGAATTTGGCAGAGGTTTTGGATTGGATACAGGCCGCCGGATTAAAGTTAAGCCCAAAGAAGTGTAAGCTATTCAGAACTGAAGTAAAATATTTGGGTCATCTGGTAACGATCAATGCGGAATTCACACCGATGAAGAAAATATCGCAGCGGTAAAGGATTGGCAAAGACCTAAAAATATACTTGAATTAAGGAATTTCTGGGATTATGCACTTATTACAGACGATTCGTGCCGGGATTCGCCAATGTCGCAAAGAGTTGACACGAGTTAACCAGGAAAAACAAGGCATTCGAATGGAAGAATGACCAGGAAGAAGCATTTGTGGAACTAAGGAGACCATTATGCGTCGCGCTAATCCTCGCTTATCCTATACTCAACGTGCAATTTATTTTGGATACCGATGCAAGCAATGACGGTATAGGGGGAAGAAGACACAGAAAACGGATGGCCAAGAACGTTTGATTTCTACATATGTCTCCACATTACATTATTGATGACGAGTCATTGAGGATGGCTGAAAAGCCGAAATAATTGACCAAATAATGTAATATACATAATTGAATAAAATATTTAATTTGTCTATAAAAAGCGAAATTAAGGCTTATAATTCTAAATAATAATAAGGAAATAAGGCTTTACTGAAGTCATTGTAAATTACGTCAATCTAATTTCCAAATTCTACTATGTACATCAAACATATTTTTTTTTACTTTTTCAACTTCAATATTTTTGGTTTCAAATGAGTTTCTTTGAAAATTTATAAAAACGTTCTTAGAAAACTGAAGGGTAATGCTTAGGAAAAGATAAATAGAAACAAAAACGTTCCGAATTCAACTGAAAAGAATCAAATTTTTCAACGTAATTGTTTAGTTACTTGATCGTTCTTGAAAATTCAAATCTTAAATTTTAAATTTTTTATTTTAGTTTTTAAGAAACATTTGAACAACATTCCGAAAACGTTCAAAAATAACCATTAGGTTTTTTGGAAACTATGATTTTATTTTGCTACCTGGGTATGTACTATGTCCATCGGAGTAAAATTTAGCGACGAAAGGCTCAAAAGAATCATTACTCTACAAATTCTAGTAGAACTGATTCACAAGATGTGCCAACTCTTTAAGCGTGTTGCATATTACTGAGAAGCGGGGAAGCGAAAATATAGCCTCGAATAAATCGACGTGTCGACGATCCTTTCTGAAGATTTAAGAAAAATTGAGATATGCATGTGACTAACGGGATAAATAATACCTACAAGACCCGGTAAATCACAAGTCAATTATTCGTCCAGTTGTTCGGAAATTAAAAATAACATTCGTCAACGAACAACGTCGGATAATAATATAGGCACGCCAATTATAAGGATATATGAAAAGCCGGCCAGCTCCCGTCATTTAAATGACTTTCGTCAGTGGACGAAGTCACTTTAAGGTAAGTAAAGTTGTCGACTGAATTTCAATGTTAAAGTGTGTTTCATTTCCGGCCTAAATTCAATGTAAAATGTTTGAGAGATGTTATCTTTATTATAAAATCCTCGAAGATCTCTTCTATTTTTGATTCATACTTCTGTTAAAAATCGAAAATTTTTGTTTATTTAAAAAAAAATGTATCTAAAACTAAAACATAATTATTAGTTAAATATTTCAATAAAAAGTTATTACTCAGTAGGTACTCACCATCTTCATCGGCTGGTAAAGTACCTTTCAATTTTTTATTTGATCCCATTTCAGTTGGGAGAATTTATCATTGAGGAACTAGAGTAGCATGAATTTGATGAACCCATTAACTTTGTTTTTTGGCATCACCTTTTGAATGTGTATTGTGTGTATGTGTAAGCCTAATAATACAATGAATAAGAACAATATAAAATAATAAAATTTATAAATTTTGGTGGCTGTTAGGCCGGAGAAAGACAGGTATAAAAGAATTGGGACATATCAAGAGAAAATTTTCTAAAACTTAATTACAAAATAAATATTTTGCTAAACTACTTATTTGTTATTTAACGCGGAAACGATTCAAAAGCTTAACCAAAAAAACGTGTCTTTTTTAACGTCTGGAACGTGGACGTTTTTCTTCAGTCAGAATAGGGAATAATGTTAATTTTACGGTTCACGTTTTTAACTATCAAAAATACGTAAATCAGCAAGATACCTTTTTCAGAATATTGGTGCCATAGTTAAGCTTTTTATATTTTTATTTTCAAAAGTTGTAGGTGTAAGTTCCGCCATAAAATTTCATTCTTTGGTTTTCTTCAACTATTGTGGGTGTGCCATTTTACATACTATCTAGACTTCTAGAGGCCCATCCACCAAGGCTGTTTGAACAGATTTTTAAACTACCGAGTTATTGTTAACTAGTTTCCCCTACTGAATCTATTTTTCAAGAATTATCTATTTTATAAAGATTTTTCTTACAAAAAACAATTTTTCAGAACATTTTGGAATACTCGAAAAAATGGTAAATTGGAAAACTTGAACCAAAAATGGTCAAGTAGCTAATTACTCGCGAAATTAGATCGGATTGTTTTTTTTACTGATGACACACGAAATGTATTGATTAACCTGTTTAGCTCTTTTGTGTGGACGAACAAAATGTTAAATGGGTTTAAATGTTTTTCTAAATTATTAATTACTAAACCGCAACCGTTGAGTTTGTTTACAATTCAATTAGAATGTTATATTAATAATAGTTTCACTGAACTCTATCTAAAATGGAACTAGATAAGAATTACCAAATGAGAAAACAATTAATCTTTAATAACACACAGATGACCTTGGTATGAAAATAAGTACAGCTTCCGATGTTGCGTGTTGTTTCTGATATGATGAGATGAGGTGATTTTGCAGCTTGCGGTTGATAAAAATTGCAAAAATGTGCAGATGAGGGGATTTGATATTCGGGATATCCATTTATTTTAGTATTTCTGGAACTCCTTGGATCAAGTTGGGTTCATCTATTATAATTATTTCTATAATAATTATCAAAATACAATAACTCTTTATAGAATTATACTTTTGTTCATATTATCTTTATCCTTATGTAATTGTGTTTTATTTTATTTAAATGTAAGAGGAGGGTTGGTGAATGTATTTCTGAATTCAGATGATGACTAATATGATCTTGTGAATAGGAGGATACTAATTGGATTTGTTACACTGGGTCGGATCTGAGATACCGCTCGATAAATTTTGAATGTGGTTCGAATTAATAATGACAACTTCCTTATAAATAATGAATATCTAATAAAATAATTTGATTTAAATTTTCAGAGGGATGGATGACTTTCAGCGGCGTAACTACAAGGAAGCAAACCCCGCGCTGCGGGGGGGCCCGCAACGATGGGGGCCCGCAACGCGGGTCCCGTGATCTTTGCTCTTGTAATGAAGAACTGTTTAATACCATCCACAATATGATTTTCTACATTTCAAGTCAAAATTTAACAATAAAACATTAAATTTTGATTTAAAATGTTGTATGCAGCCAGATAAATTTGTGGAAATGAATGAAGATGATCTCATGGAGTTTGCAGGAGCGATACAAGAAAAGTATAATTCGATCTATCGGAAGAGTTTCCGCTACAAATGGTGATAGTAAAGACAATGCTTAAGGAGGAAATTTCAGGGATACCATCAATAGTTGAATTCGCTGAAGTTCTAATTAATAATACAATTTCCTATAGCAGCTTCAAGTGTTTCACAGGTAAAAACATGTTTATTATTGTTTCTTACGTTACCTGTGTGACGGTCGCAACAGCGCAACGATCGACATTTTTATTTAATCTGAAGGGAAAGATATGCAAGGTGCAAAGAGGGTGTAGTGATGTGCTAAATCGGTTCTTTGTGTTCTGTTTTGCTTATTTTCTTTTACATTTTTAACAAAAAAGAACCGGCTTAGCCCATCACTAGAGGATAGTCTAGGGGCCCACATTAAGTTTTGCGGTGGGGCCCAAAATTTGTAGTTACGCCACTGATGACTTTGATGATGTATATATTTAATTAATTACTTTTATTATAGCCATTTTAACAACTAATCCATGAGCATTTCAGAGTTTAATAATTTTTAGTTTATTTAAAAGTAGTAGTTGGCAACAATTAACTAATTTAGATCTTGATTTTCAGCAATATTCGGAGAAATCCAATGCAGATTTCCAGGAACTTTGTGTCGATTTAATTTGTAGTTGAAATCATTAATTAAAGCTGGGTAAAATTATTACCGATGTCCTAAAGTTATTTTTATAGAATGTTTTGCTGAATGGTGTGTATGTAGTTTTAGTGACTGATTGGATTGACGGAAATATCCCTGGAACGTTCTTTTGGTGACTCTTGGATGAGTTCCAGAAGGAAACTAAGTTAGCAATAATTTTGTAAGCTGATGAAATAGTTAATTAATTGTTTACATTTATAGGGGTGTCACCTAGAGGACTTTTTAAATTATTTATTGATTTATTTAGGTGGCCTAGGATTGATGCTGATGTAATTTTAAGTATAGTTAGATTAATAAGATCATCGGTGTTAAGAGGGGTTTATTTTAACTATACTGATAAGTGATAAATAATTTAATTTGTTTCAGAATCTAAGATTGTTCCAGAATTAATCATTCTTAAACGGATTAAGTTTAATCCTAATTTTCAGTAACAAAGTTATAGCCGGACTCAACGCTCCAGGAACAACAAGCAGTTAACAATCATGTAGTTTAGAAATTGTATTGTCTTGTGTTGTCTTATTTACTAACTATCAACCGCCATGGTGTCTGGAACCGGGTTGATTCTCTATTACTAACATACCTTTCCTTTCCCTCGATTTTGTTATTCATAAAAGGGTGTACGGTTTACCCGGCGTATTCCGGGAAACTTGCCTTAGGCTTGGTCGTACACACTAAATCAAATAAATCAATCAATTCAATTAGAATGTTATGATTTTATGACATAAAGAATTTAAAGTTCAAAACTGTTTTGGCACTTTTTATTTATATAGGTAATTAATCCTCATTACTTAATTTATTAAAAAATGCAAAGAATTATGATATTTATTGTTTGGTTTTACGTCTTTCTTATTTGTGCGTCACCTTTTGGTTACATTAGGCTGATGAACTTGTTTTCATGACTTTGATGGTTAAGTATATCTTAATACTCGTGTTATATCCTTTGTTTTATTTAATTTTATTTCAAAACCCATTTTTTGTTGTTGACTCGCGAAGTGCTAGCTTGCGTCAGCCATTTAGCCAATATCCATTATTCTTCTTAATGGGGATCGTTGGACTTTTGCCTTATAACATAGTTTCTCCTTGAATATCTTGCTTTTGAAATCGATACGGTTAACCATGCAAACCGTAAATACTTTGTTTACAATTCCATTAAAATCTTTGGTTCAATAATAATTTTCTATGAGTTTACGAGATGAAATATTCAAAATTCAAATTTGTTTTGACAAACAAATATTACTTTATAATTTCTCGTTAATTAATTAAATTTTGTCCACGACTAACAGCGTATAATATGTTCATTATACGTTTGTTTCATCAATTATAATGATATTCATTATTCACTGCTAGTTTATCTATGTAGTAGTCTCTTCTTCATTATTCAATACTTCCAAGTAAATTATTTGATTTTTGAAATTTTTTCTAGTAGTCTCTTGCCATTTTCATTATTATTAAACTGTGACGTCAAAATATCGATGAAAATTATTTGAGGAGTATTTAAAGGATTTGATTATAAAACGTCGTGGACAAAGTATCGTATTCTACTCGCATATAATGGCTGTTATTCACTCAGATTATTTACGACACTCGCCTATCGGCTCGTGTCGGCAAACTTCATCATCGTGAATAACAGCTATCATTATATGCTCGTTGAATAATATACTATTAGTAAGCAGGTGCCAAATTGTGAAAATTTGGGTTGGGTAGTTACCTCTCAATTATTCGTCAAGTTGTTCGGAAATTAAAAATAACATTCGTCAACGAACAGCGTCGGATAATAATATAGGCACGCCAATTATAAGGATATATGAAAAGCAGGCCAGCTCCCGTCATATAAATGACTTTCGCCAGTGGAAGAAGTCACTTTAAGGTAAGTAAAGTTGTCGACTGAATTTCAATGTTAAAGTGTGTTTCACTTCCGGCCTAAATGCAATGTAAAATGCTTGAGAGATGTTATCTTTATTATAAAATCCTCGAAGATCTCTTCTATTTTTAATTCATACTTCTGTTAAAAATCGAAGATTTTTGTTTATTTAAAAAAATGTATCTAAAACTAAAACATAATTATTAGTTAAATATTTCAATAAAAAGGTATTACTCCGTATAGGTACTCACCATCTTCATCGGCTGGTAAAGTACCTTTCAATTTTTTATTTGATCCCATTTCAGTTGGGAGAATTTATCATTGAGGAACTAGAGTAGCATGAATTTGATGAACCCATTAACTTTGTTTTTTGGCATCACCTTTTGAATGTGTATTGTGTGTATGTGTAAGCCTAATAATACAATGAATAAGAACAATATAAAATAATAAAATTTATAAATTTTGGTGGCTCTTAGGCCGGAGAAAGACAGGTATAAAAGAATTGCGACGTATCTTGAGAAAATTTTCTAAAACTTAATTACAAAATAAATATTTTGCTAAACTACTTATTTGTTATTTAACGCGGAAACGATTCAAAAGCTTAACCAAAAAAACGTGTCTTTTTTAACGTCTGGAACGTGGACGTTTTTCTTCAGTCAGAATAGGGAATAATGTTAATTTTGCAGTTCACGTTTTTAACTATCAAAAATACGTAAATCAGCAAGATACCTTTTTCAGAATATTGGTGCAATATTTTAATTCCCACTTTTTTTATTTGCTTTAACTAGAATCAATTAATTAATTAATTCATGTAATACACTCAGAGAAAAAATATGATAAATGAATGATTGGAATTATTTTGTTATGATCCAGGAAATCATATTCAACTATATTTGATATATCCTAATATATTATAATAATAAATATCATTTATCTAATTACTAGAATTATGTATGATAAATTTTATTAAAATATGATAAATGCAATAATTTTCGACTTTAATGATTGCAACAATCATGCAATAAGATTTAATATAATTGAGACAATCATATAGTATGGTTTTATATGATCTGTAATATTTAAATATGGTGAGAACAATCATAATACAATAGGGTCTATCATAATAGAATTAGGTCTATCAAAACAAAATAAGGTTTATTGGAAATTATTTGTATCTCCTCGTGTTTGCTACGGTCATATCAAATTGAATTTGTACTCTAACAAGGTGCAATTATCACCTAATCTCGTGAGAAGTCTTAAATAAAGAAAATATTATAACAATTTAAAAATAAATTATTTTGTTTAATTAATTTATTATTAACGTTAATAGTTAAAAAGTGTTTTAGTGATGTTAGTAGTTTTGAAACCTAAAAGTGAATTTTTAGTAGAACAAATTGTTACTAAACCTTATAAGGGGGTAATTGTGTCTTGCAGTAGAAAACTACGGCATGTAAGTAATTTTTTTTTATACTACAGACAGCATTAAACACCGTGTTGATTATTGAACCATTTTTCTTTGTGAATGTTTGCTCGTTCAGTGTTATTAATTATTAAAATAAAGGGTGTTTCCAATTATTTAATGTGTGTTTGGAATACAATGTTTCTTAAAACAATACATTTGTACATAAATAGTTTTTGAGCATACAAATTTAATTTTCTAAAATAGATTCAAAAGAAGTAAAATAGACATAATTTTGCAATTACATTTAAAATTTTATTCCACTAAACAAAGTTTTAGCCCTTAAAAACAAATTTATTCAAAAACTATCCACCTATTTCGGCTGAAATCGGCAAACCAATTACGCTTGTAATAGAGGAACGGAAGAACGTATCTGGGGTGATAATTGAATATATCATTAATCGCAACCTAAATAAATTTTAAGTAGTTTTATTAGAATCAAAATATAAATATTTGTCATTGAGGTTTCTTTAGGTTTTTTAAGGGCGATTCTACAAAATTCGCGAAATTGTGCAGACATTATTTCCAAAAGAGCTACACTGCCGTATTAAGGAAAAAGTCACAAATGCCAAAAGTCGAAAAATGTGTTAGGGGCATATTTGGATTCTGCAAATAAATACCTGTCTTTCTGCTTTATTAAACAGCTAAATATCCTGCATCAAATTCCATAAAATCACGTTATTTAATAGTCAGGGGCCTTACTATGCAATTCGACGACTATTTTCGACGGCTATCGTTTTGTATAAGAAGGTGCAGGAAGAAAAAAGAAAACAATAGTTACTGTGTTCATTTTTCTTCTTGTAATTTCTAATTCAAAACGATATCCGTCGAAAATAGTCGTCGAATTGCATAGTAAGGCCCCAGGTTTCATATTAAGACAAGGCAAACAAAAATAGTTAAATTGAAATTACACAAAACTACAAAAAGGCAAATGTGACTTTTTTCTTAGTACGGCAGCAGGAGAAGTACTTTATTCCATCTTCCGGAGTTTGCATTGCCAAAGGTAATATAATATAATTTGCATTAAAGTATATTATAAGAATGCTCAGTGAAGTTATTTTTATTTTCAGGAAAACTATTCAATATTTACAGCAATTACAGCTCACCTTTCTTGCTCTGAATTAATAAAAAGATGATCCATGTCATCAACTGCTACCTTAACCATCTCAAATAATGTGAAATATCGAATTTAGGTAAATTAATAATAAGCTCTTGCGCTGATAGATACCCATTTCTATGATGACATTAACTATTTAAAATGTAGATGACTGCGGGGAGCTTTACGAAAACACTGCAGGTAAAAAATAATAGTAAATAGAATTAATTTATTAACACATATAGCAACATTTGAAGATTTGAACCTGTTTTATTCATTAAAAGCGGAATTAATTTCTAAATTGATTAGTTGCATAAATTACTTGGGTCTTGTAACAATATTAATAAATATTTTTCCACTATTTCCCGATGATAATTGGTGCTACCCTAAAACATCCAAATATTGACACCTTTGAGCAGTGGAATTTTCAAAAAAAATTATTGATTAAACCAGATTATCTTTGTATATGTTTGGCCCACGCCAAACTAATCTTTATAAGTGGTTAATAAATTAAAGGCCAAGAATAATTTTTAATTTTAATTTAAAAATTCGTTCTTTTAAAACACTAAGGCAACAAAATTAACCAAAATTTCTCGTAATTTTTTGTCAAGATGGTGTTTTGAAAAAACGAAAATTCGGCACAATTTTCATATAATTATTACATAAAAATTTAAAAAATTGTCTAGTGCATTTTTAACGTAAAATTGTTTTGTTTGATTTAGCTTCGCACTAGGACCGCAGAATAAATGTGGCAAATCAAATTAGATATGACTGTTTGGTGGTTATTACCCACGATGCCATTAGACAAAGTTCATTCAAACTAATTTAAAAAAAAATAAAAAATTTCAGAGATATTTCAAGATAGCCATACTTTTAAAGTCCTATGTTGTATATAGCTAGTATTAGTCAAGCAAAAAATGTTTTGACTAATTTATCTTAATTCAATAATATTTCTATTTACAGATGAACGACTAGAGCTTAGTTTAGTACTTCTGCCGTACATTCTTCCACGGAAAGAGGAATCAGAAAGGAAATTCTCGCTTTTCTAAAAAATAAATTCCAAATTCATTTATAACTATACCTATATAGGCTATATTTTAATTACATCAAAAACTACAACCTATTTTTTCTACAGAAACCAGTTGAAGCGGCCGAAACGGAGGGAAATACTGAATTTCTCAAAATTATTTTTATACGTGAACCTTTAGAAATAATTCATGTGTGAGTTTTGCGTGAAAACGTACATGTTTACGAATGCTTTAGAACCATTAACTACTATACCTTTAATTGTTTGGGTATAAATGCTAAAAGCTCAACCAGCGAAAAATTATGAATTAAGGAATTTTAATGACACTAATTTTTCTTAATTTTTTGACATTCGAACCAGCGAAAAATTGAGCCTAAACACAAAAAAAAAAAAAAAACTGTTTGTTATTGTTTATGTGCAATACACAATGAGGCTACATAATTTGCGAGCACAAAATGATCACATTTTTTATCCTTTAGAAAAAATGCATTAGAAAAATGTTGTTAAATCAACAATTAAATTATTTCAGTCGGTTAAATCTAGAAAAATAAAAATAAAATAGTAAAATTATTGAGTCATCGCTATGAAATTAAACATGAATCTTGAATATAATTATTTGTCTCAGCCAGGGTAGGTTTTCGATTTAAACTTGCCGAGGTTTAAGTTAAAGTGGAAGATATTCATGATCTAACAAGACCAAAAATTTGTAGCAGGGTGGCAAGAAAACCTAGTGGGATAAGATTCTACGTGATGTTAACAACAAATTTTTGTACCACATGCGAAATGTCATAGAGACTAAACAAAAACTGACCATTTGCATTATGTAATTACACAAAAATAATTTAAAGTTAATTGATTTACTATTTTAGTTTGATTTGTTTCCATACTGCACAAATAATAATGAGAAAAAAGTTGTGGGTACAAATAATCTTGACCAAAACTAAACTATTTGTAATTTCTCCTATAAGAACTAAAATTTAAAAAAAAAATTTATTGAAATTATATAAAGCAGGGTAATTAAGTTTATTGAATTAAAATTAATGTTTTCAAAAAGTTTATTATGTATGTATATAATTTTTAAAGTTGTTTGAGTTACGCTGCATCAAAAATTTAGCAGGTGCAAATAATTTTGACTATGACAAGTATCTTTTGCATCAACATTTTTTTTGGATTTGACATTTTTTAAGTGACTTTACTTTTTCGCTAGGAGAGAATACAGAAGTTCTATTTACCGCATTTTTAAGTTTTGTTAATTCTTAATTTTAAAGTTTATAATTTTTCGCTGGTCGCCACTTAACTATCCAACATTTTGCGAAAATATGTGCATGGCTTTCATACAGAAAGCTATATAAAACGTCACCAAAGACATGTCCAATGATTCCAGATGTATTCGAAGATAATACTTCCTATTTTTCTAATGAATTACTAAATTCTTTAATTTTAAGTTTAGTTTAACTAATGAATTTGGCTCAAGATACTGGTTTTGTATGTGGCAGTCTAATGCTTGGTTTCACAAAAACAGGCAAACTCCAATTAATAAATATTTCAACTCTTCTACATGAAAATTTTGACTGGAGAGCTATATTCAGCTGCCCAATTTCGTTCAGCTAATTATTTAACTGAAGGCTAAATATTTCTATGTAAAATAAAATTATAATTAACTTGCATTGAATTTTTATTGTGAAAAAAAATGAAATTTCATAAAAGAACAAAGGGAGGAAATATTATTTAACTAGAGATTGGTTATTTTTTTTGTGAAACCGGGCATAATGGAAATAAAAAATCTGGAAATTTTACAGAAATATAAGTTTGCGCGACAAGAGAAATAGTTTAGCACTAATTTCATAGATTTCGGAAATATTATTCTAAAGAAAGGACCAGTAATCCACTTAAATGGTATTCCTAAATTGGTTTTTGTTAAATGGTTACTGAAATATAAAACTGTAAAATATATTTGGTGATTACACGAATTAAATATTTGATTCAAGTTAAAGTAGAAAAGAAAATTATTAAGAGAATTTGGCTGTGTTAATATAATTCGCTAATACAACCTGCGCAGTTCATTCTGTATAATATAGATTGAAAATTGGGATACAATCAGTCCAGTCGCCGCAGCCTGATAAGAAGATTGATTTTTTCATAATCATAATCTGATCAGTTCGAACTTGGATTAAATTCTAATACAATTTTCGGAACATATTAACTTCAAATATATTAAAAATTAGAAATATAAAACGGAATATTTTAGTTGTGTTCATCATTTGGAAAATTTAGGTTTCAATTATCATTATTACGGTTTTGAAATTGAATTTGTGGAGCAATTTTAAACAATCATATGACTAAAAGTTTTATGAAAAATTTTATAAACTTATATATGTTAAATATAAAAATAAAAAATTATTTCGTTTAAACCTCTAATTTGGATATAACAATACTATGTGTACTGTACGATAAATTAATTCAAAATAAATGTACATTTCATAAACTATAGAATATGTTTTGTTATTTACACTTGGCACTTGGCGAAACACACTTAATACACACATTTTTAAATTTTTTTAAAACACTTGTTAAATATTTCGCAAAATTACAAAAGGTTTAAAAAATCACTCGATCGATTTCGGCTTATTAGGCCATCATCAGGAGTGTAGATACTCCTGATGATGGCCTAATAAGCCGAAATCGATCGAGTGACTTTTTAAACCTTTTGTAATTTTGCGAAATATTTAACAAGTGTTTTTAAAAAATTAAAAATGTGTGTATTATAATATATATGGTATGATAGCTGCTATCACAGCCGCAGTATACTTCATTAATTGGTACGATAACAACTATCACAGCATCTGATGGGCTTTATCATATGAACATACTAAATTCAATTAATTTATTGATAACAACTATCATAATATCTGAATTGTCTTATCATCTCCAAATGATAAATTCAATTATATTATTGATACGATCCATCACAATAGAGATATATGTAATCATGGATATGGTTAATTCAATAATATTTGCATAATAACGTGCATAATTTATTAAATAGATACAATCATTATTATTAATTGTATACATCAAGGTATGATTTTCTTAATTATAGCATCTAATCATAAATATGATGGTCACTTTTATGATCAGCTCAATCATATTTTTTCTCTGAGTGTACCAATTATGCAACCGGTCCTAAGACCATTTATATGTTTTAACAAATACCACGTAGAAGTATATTAGTATTAAAGTACAATTATTTATTTTTTTTTAACACTCCAAAGATAGACACGTACCCATTAAATTTTAATTTTTAATTATGACGTTAATATTTTTCTGAAAAATTGTAATCGAATTTAATCCAGTTTCGAACTGATGAGCCTATGATTATGAAAAAATCAATCCACTAGCCATGGCCTGATGAGAGGATTGATTTTTTCATAATCATAGGCTCATCAGTTCGAAACTGGATTAAATTCGATTACAATTTTTCTTAAAAATATTAACGACATAATTAAATATTGGTGCAATAGTTAAGCTTTTATATTTTTATTTTCAAAAGTTATAGGTGCAAGTTCCGCCATAAAATTTCATTCTTGTTTTTCTTCAACTATTGTGCCATATTACATACCATCTAGACTTCTAGAGGCCCATCCATCAAGGCTGTTTGAACAGATTTTTAAACTACCGAGTTATTGCTAACTAAGTAGTTTCCCCTAATAATTATATTAAGTATCTATTTTATAAAGCTTTTTCTTACAAAAAACAATTTTTCAGAACATTTTGGAATACTCGAAAAAATGGTAAATTGGAAAACTTGAACCAAAAATGATCGAGTAACTAATTATTCGCGAAATTAGATCGGATTGTTTTTTTTACTGATGACACACGAAATGTATTGAATGACAGGTTTAGCTCTTTCGTGGGAACGAACAAAATTTTAAATGGTTTTAAATGTTTTCTAAATTATTAATTATTAAACCGCAACCGTTGAGTTTGTTTACAAATCAATTACAATGTTATGATTTTATGACATAAAGAATTCAAAGTTCAAAACTGTTCTGGCACTTTTTATTTATATAGGGAATTAATCCCCATTACTTAATTTATTAAAAAATGCAAAGAATTATGATATTTATTGTTTGGTTTTACTTCTTTCTTATTTGTGCGTCACCTTTTGGTTACATTAGGCTGATGAACTTGTTCTTCATGACGTTGATGGTTAAGTATATCTTAATACTCGTCTTATATTCTTTGTTTTATTTAATTTTATTTCAAAACCCATTTTTTGTTGTTGACTCGCGATGTGCTAGCTTGTGTCAGCCGTTTAGCCAATATCCATTATTCTTCTTAATGGTGCTCGTTGGACTTTTGCCTTATAACATAGTTTCTCCTTGAATATCTTGCTTTTGAAATCGATACGGTTAACCATACAAACCGTAAATATTTTGTTTACAATTCCATTAAAATCTTTGGTTCAATAATAATTTTTTATGAGTTTACGAGATGAAATATTCAAAGTTCAAATTTGTTTTGACAATAGTAGATTGTTCTACAAGTAAAGAAAAGTGATAGTTTTCCAGCGAGTAAAATTGTTTAATTTACAAGCGAGCGCTAGTGAGCGAGTGGATTAATAATTTTACGAGCATGGAAAACTACTTTTCTTACGTGTCGGACATGCTATTTTTTCGTGTATTTGACGACAAATCAGGTAAAAATAAAAAAGGTAGACCCAGTTTGGATCAAAGTATGTATGCATAGCATGTACCTACATAACAATCGCAGTAAGCAAATAAATAAAGGTCAAAAATTCAAAAACCATTTGGAAAAACAGCGTTTCTATGAAGAAAAGTGTTTATAGTGAAGAAATGTGTTGCTAAGGAGAAAAGTAGCAGTTTTCTTTACTGGTTTCAGCCAAGAAATGGCACTCTTTGCCATTACGTACACGAAAAACAAATATTACTTAATAATTCCTCGTTAATTAATTAAATTTTGTCCACGACTAACGTATAATATGCTCATTACACGTTTGTTTCATCACTTATAATGATATCCATTATTCACTGCTAGTTTATCTAGTAGTCTCTGCTTCATTATTCAATACTTCCAAATAAATTATTTGATTTTTGAAATTTTTTCTAGTAGTCTCTTGCCATTTTTTATTAAACTGTGACGTCAAAATATCGACGAAACTTATTTGAGGAGTATTTAAAGGATTTGATTATAAAACATAATGATATTTGTCGGTCGTGGACAAAGTATCGTATTCTATTCGCATATAATGGCTGTTATTCACTCAGATGATTTACGACACTCGCCTATCGGCTCGTGTCGGCAAACTTCATCTTCGTGAATAACCGCTATCATTATATGCTCATTGAATAATATACTATTAGTAAGCAGCTGTCAAATTGTAAAAATTTGGGTTGGGTAGTTACCTCTCAATTATTCGTCAAGTTGTTCGGAAATTTAAAATAACATTCGCCAACGAACAGCGTCGGATAATAATATAGGCACGCCAATTATAAGGATATATGAAAAGCAGGCCAGCTCCCGTCATATAAATGACTTTCGCCAGTGGAAGAAGTCACTTTAAGGTAAGTAAAGTTGTCGACTGAATTTCAATGTTAAAGTGTGTTTCACTTCCCGCCTAAATTCAACGTAAAATGCTTGAGAGATGTTATCTTTATTATAAAATCCTCGAAGATCTCTTCTATTTTTAATTCATACTTCTGCTAAAAATCTAAGATTTATGTTTATTTAAAAAAAATGTATCTAAAACTAAAACATAATTATTAGTTAAATATTTCAATAAAAAGGTATTACTCCGTAGGTACTCACCATCTTCATCGGCTGGTAAAGTACCTTTCAATTTTTTATTTGATCCCATTTCAGTTGTTGGGAGAATTTATCATTGAGGAACTAAGTAGATTAGCATGAATTTGATGAACCCATTAACTTTGTTTTTTGGCATCACCTTTTGAATGTGTATTGTGTGTATGTGTAAGCCTAATAATACAATGAATAAGAACAATATAAAATAATAAAATTTATAAATTTTGGTGGCTGTTAGGCCGGAGAAAGACAGGTATAAAAGAATTGGGACATATCTTGAGAAAACAAATGTAACTTTTAGAAGTTAGGCAGATTTACGTGCGCCATCAATAAATATAAATTAAAAATCCTTACCAAGGTTTTAACAGAACCGTTTGTATTCTTGTTGTATTTCCAAGTCATCTAATTTTTCTTTTGAATTTGTGTTTGTGACTGGTACAAGCGATGTGTTTGAGGATTCCTTGTTAAACTCCATTTAAATTTTCACTATTGTTTCGTTGTATGCCCTATTTTTTCGGTATTTGATAGCATTTAGTTCCCTTTCAATAGCAAGGTTTCGTGTGACTTTTCAGCTCAGTTAATTCTTGCAATGCTATTTGCAGTGAGTCATATGGCAGATAAGATATTTATCATGGTATTTTCAGAATCTGTCTCACTTATTTGCCATACGGAAGTATCGAAGTTGCGGTTATATTATATTCCTCGTCTATCTTTTCAAACATATAGTACATGTCATCGTAATTTAAAATGACTGATGTATCGTTCGTGGATTCTACCGTTTCATCGTCCGACAAGTGTCATGGTGTAATTTAGTATTTTACTGCATTTAATATTTGCTATTTTGATTGTAGCCTAAAACAAAAATACATGAATAATACACGGCACATAACGGAGTAAAATGAGATAAATTTTGCATGATTTTTGACAAATAATGTGGCGGTTAGCTTTAGCTAATACAAAATTTGCGGCAATGATCCGACGGTTATGTTTGTTTCATTTAAAATTCGTTTATATTCGTATATTCGACATCCACATATTCTCCTGGACAAACTGTAATTTATCTAATATTCGTGTCGTTTGTAGTAAGGTTCTGTAGCTCATTGGTATATCCAAAAAATCGTGAAAAATTTTAATAATTCTGATATGGAATTCTTGTGTATGTTATATTGTTATGTTCAATCGCCCATTTTTGCAAAAAAACACTTAAACTAAGTATTAGTTTCTAGGTCGTTATTATTATGGTTCAACAAAACTTCTGAGGTTAAAATTTTCAGCGATATTTGTAGAAACATTATTATTCAATCTATTAGGTAGATTGGGGTGGTTTGGCGTCTATTGGAGGGGCGACCAAAGTTGACTAGATTAATCTACCAGCTCCGTAACCATCCAGTAGGGTGTGCATCACGCGAGCTGTTCTGGTCATGTATTAGGCAGCTGCGTGATGGGTACACTTGTGTAATGATCACAATTCATAAGTGTACGTGCTGCCTCCTCGAGGCAACCACTGGTAACTGAAACCATTAGGTAGAATGGGCCGTTTGGGACAGGCTAAAGTACGGCGCTAAAGGAGAAAACCTTGACAAAAATCCCTAATCTAAGGTGGAACAGCATAATATGCTGAAGGATGAATGGCTGATAGGTTAATCAGGACGAAGTATGCGGACTCTGGATACCAGGCACCCTCCAGTTTTATTTAGCCTTCCTGTAGTAAAGCTGGGTGACCTACAGGCGACTTTTCATGCCCAGCAACTCGTAAGAGTAAAATCAAACTGGAAGTCGGGGAGTATACGGGAAATACGGGAGTGGGACTGCCCTCTCGAAGTCCTTGGGAACCAATATTACCGTCTTTCCAGTAGAAATACGTCCTACAGTAAACATATAGGAGGGAGAGCAATGAGCTCAGATAGTATGTATCACGTACCGACCGGCAGTATTATCAGGTTCATTTAGGGCTTGGAGCACAAAAGAGCTTTTAGGTCGCAGTACGAGGTGGCTAAACACCCACATGGCCCTACAACACTAATATTAAAAATAATTAGGTAGATCGCAAACACCACTGCTAGGTAGATTGCAAATCATCTGTTTCAGCATTGAAACGTGCTGACGGCGCTTTGGTGGTGGATCCATATTTACAAGCTGACTTATTGGCGAGCGTCTTCAAATCGAACTCAACATTAGTTGTCCCATATGGAATTGGACCTCCATTAATTCCATATTGTGGTTCTAAAATGAACCCCATCGCCATCTCGGAGGAAATTGTCTTTACTAATCTGAAGTCAATGAATGCAAATAAGGCCACCGGACCTGATGGAATTCCAGTTCGAATATTGAAGGAGTTTGCCAGTGAATTAGCTCCAATATTAAAATTAATAGGTTTTAAATATTTTCAAAAACGTCTTTCATTGATTTATAAAAATCTTATTTCCGCATTATTTCATATTAGAATTGTTATTGTTTTACGTTATATTCTTGTTACAACGGCAAATAAATTATTCAGAGGCCAACAGATGATTACTGAACGCACAACAGAATTTAATTTTTTAACAGATAGAGTGCATAAGGCAAGAACAAGCGCCCAGACTCACACCAAGTAATTAAGAAAATAGATTTTAAGATTTTAGAGGAACGAAAAACGGACGGTTAATTGTAATTGAAAACTGAAATTTTGTTGAAAATTAAATAAATTCGAACCCTAACAAACATACACTGGAGTATCTACTATTGTGGTTTTTCCAGGGTATAGTATTGGTATTATTATTTCCAAAGCATACGGTGACGATTGGTATTTTGTTCAAATTTTAGGAAAAGAGTTACACTAAAAATTTGACTAAACTACACGAAAACTGAAAATTTGACATAGTTTGACTTTTCCTTTTGTTAAGTTAAAGTAAAAGGCAAAAGAAAAAAGTTGCTCATTGTGGATTTGGGTTGGGCTCTGTTACATTTTATAACAATTTTCTTGTTTATTTTTCCCTAAAAATTTGGATGGGAATTTATTTTTCCGAAAACCTAAAAAAATCATAAATGATCTTTAAACTAACTTTGTTAACAACAAATTTTCGAAATGAGCCGTTCAGTGCACAAATTGATTAACTCCATAAAACAAAAAGTTGAGAAATGCGATGAGAAAATGTAGTGTTTTTTAAAATTCCCTTTATAATGTAAATTTAAATTATATTGTAGAATGCTTAAATACAGATAAACCTATCATAACGGTACATCAAATTAATAAGAATGAATAGCCAAACAATAATCGTCAGTAATGTTACAATTTTTATATGACAAGTGGAGTTAATCGATTTGGCAACTGAAAAAAGTAATAAATGAACTTATTCAATGGCCAAAATTTTTTTTCCGTTTAATGGTGTTAATCTTTATTATTCAGGAAAGGTGTTATAAATATAAAAAGTTATGACTATAACAAGTGCTTTGACACTTAAATTTAAGATTTTTCAAAAAGTGGAGTTAATCGATGTGTGCACTGAACGGCTCAAATATCGCATACATATTAGACACAAGATATCACAACAGAATGCCCAGCAAAAACAATATTCGTTAACCGGATACTTGGAAAGTCGAATATGTACGAACCCTGACGATAAGCATTAAAAAGGGCTGGCAATAAACCGGCACACAAAAAATTAATATTTGAGATACAAAAAAATAATAAAACGGCACAAATTAATGAGCAACAAACAAAAATTTCTTGGCATCATAATAATAATTTGGCAACATTTATAATTTTTTGGCACTATTGGAAGGGTACACAAAAATTATTTTTTGGCATCGAAATAAACATTTTGGGCGACAAAAATAATTAACTGGCAACAAAGTTATAAATAAATAAATTAAAAATTAAAAAAATTAAATTAGTTTTAAAATATTCTGGAAAATGGAGATCCCTAATTTAACTTAGAATTGTAGAGGCTAACGGCTTCGGTAACTCTCACGGGCACGCGGGAGGTCGCTTCGCTCCCCCCGCTTAGCCCTCCGAGAGGCCTTAGATTTAAACTTCGAGGGACGTAGGAGCCAGGATAGGCAAACATGTCGCACTGCGTGCCGCACGTAGGAGCGGATTATATAGAATCTATTAATGACACTGCAATATTTTATATCGATCCCCCATCAAATATTAAATAATTTGTATCGATTAAATTTAATTTTTTGTCTCGATTTTTTTTTTTTTTTTTACTACTAAAAATTATTTTTTTTTGTTCCAAAATATTATATTTGTTGCCAATTTATTAATTTTGATGTCAATGTTTGTCGCCACAGTATTTAATAATGTCCTTCAAAAATATTTGTTTGTTTTTTCATATGTGGTGCCAAAATATTATTTGTGATGCCAATTTATTATTTTTGATGCTAATGTTTGTCGCCAAAAAATTTTTCTTGTATGCCCGTTTAAATTGTCCCATTAAAAAGTAAAAACAATTCTTTAAAATTGCTGTTTTAAAATTGCTCTCACACGCATTATTGTTCTTAATGGCTAATTTGGAGAATGAAAGAGGTGATTAATTGAGGATTATACAATAATAAGTATCAAAGGTCGATAACTTATCTTAACTATCAAAGTCTTAAGAAAAATACAAGTCTATTAATGAGACGAAGTTACGGTAATAGGTTACGATTTTGTGACGCAAATACAATATTTGTCATTGTTGTCAAATTTATTATTAATACGTTGACATTTCTTTATAACGAATACTATTTTAGCATGCCGCTGTATTCTGAAAAAACGTAACTTTCTGATTTACGTATTTTATGATAATTAAAAACGTGAATCGTAAAATTAACGTTATTTCCTATTTTGACCGAAGAAAAACGTTCACGTTCCCGACTTTAAAAACCCTACGTTTTATTGGTTGGGGTTCTGGCACGTTTTTTCATTTATACATATGAAAATAAGTAAGTAATTTAGCAAAAAAATTATTTTGTGTTATTAAATCGAATATAATTTATTTGTCGTTATGTTTTAGAATTTAATAATTACCTAAATTAATGATAATTTAGTGAACAGATAAGCGAAAAAGCGACGCGCAACAGCGACCAGCAAACAGCGGGATAAAGGAAGTACTGCGATGATTTCGTAAACGAATATTATTAATGTCTTATTACTTAGTAGATTTCGTATACAAAATGTATCTACAAGAAATTCGAGCATAGTGTGGCCAGTCACTAATGTTGTTATTAATCCAATCTAATGAAACATCCACTATTAAACTTCTTATCAAATGGCATAATTTGACAGAACATTTGTTCTGTTTTCCAGTTCTATGTTTTTTCGATGTTCGTGAACGTTTTTTTATCGGAATAGGAATTTCACAAAAAAGAAACGATCACGTTAAGGAATATCGCGTTATTCGGCTGGGTTCACACGACATTGTACCGCACGTTTTTTTGCAGTTTAAATCTAATCGAATAAACAGTGGCGCATATATTGTACATAGAACCATTCACACGATGATTGTACTGCACAAAAACGTACACAGCTAAACACATTTATCGAATACCTACCGGACTTTTCAAGCAAATCAAATGAACTTTGACGTATTCGGTTTGCAGTGGTGCATATTATTACACCGTTTCTTTCACATGGCGCGATTCCACACGTTTTTTATCGAATAGTAACGCTTAATCTTCTACTGTTGAAGTATCTTTTGGAGGAGTGCGTGTGTTTCAAGTTTATTACTACAAAATGGCCTATGAATCTTCTATAGATAACTTTTTTCATCGTTTTTTTCCCTAAAATATTTCAAATCTGTTAGTACGCACTTATTCGTCATTTATAGGATGAATCCAAAACCTTCTGTTATGTCGGCAGCGAAGCCGTTGGCGTCTTTGATAGCAGTATAAAAGTACAAATAAACGGGAATCCATCACAGACGTCTACTCAGAATGATTGTCGTATGAAAACTGCAGCTATTCGTTTTTACACGAATAAAAATTTTCCGTGTGAGCATAATATCCCGCTAATTGTACGTTTAAAATCGATCACTGTAGAAAACGTGCAGTACAATGTCGTATGAACCCAGCCTTATGCACCTATTATGGTTCTCACCTAAGAGTCACTTGGCGACTTCAAGTCACCTAAATCAAATTTTGGTATTATGGTTCTCGCCGTGAGTGCTAAATGAGTGAGAGTAATGTCAAAAAATTTTTTTTTTCGCTGGCGCTACATCCCATAGAGGGATTTGGCCGCTTCATGCACGCAAATACAATATTTGTCATTGATACAGTTTGTCATTGTTGTTATATTTATTATAAATACGGTGACATCTCTTTATAATTGTCGTATTTCCATGAGAAAAATGAATTCAAATTATTTTTGAATTATTTTTTCTCATGGAAACAAGTCGCGAATTATTTTTTCGAATTGAAATAAAACAACAAGTAGAAAGACCAAGTTGGCGTCTGGTGTCGAGTGGTATAACTAAAATTAGGAATGAATTAAATAATTCAAACTTTTGGTTTGAATTATTTAATTCGTATCGCGAGCAATTGTTGTTGTAAAATTCTCATGGAAATACGACTAATGAATACCAGTTTAACCGGCAGCTGTATTCTGAAAAAACGTAACTTAGTTATTTACGTTTTTTGACAGGTTAAAACGTGAATCGCAAATGTTAAGAAATAATTAATTTAGCAAAAAAATTATATATATATATTGTATTATTAAAACGAATATAATTTGGTTGTCGTTATGTTTTAGAATTTAAAAATTAAATTAATGGTAATTTAGTGAACAGACAAGATAAAAAGCGACGCGCAACAGCGACCAGCAAACAGCGGGTTAGAGGAAGCACTAAGGGATGATTTCAACTAAGTAAACGAATATTGTTAACATCTTATTACCAAATAATTTATTTTAGTTTTTCTAGTAGATTTCGTATACAAAATGTACAAGAAATCCGAGCATGGTTTGGCCAATCGGTAATGTTGTTATTATTATAATACATTATTATTTATTATTAATCTAATGAAACCATCATGTATTGTGTAATTTAAAATCAATTAATAATTTTGTTTTTTTTTTTTTAATTTTTTAACTACTGGCTGTTATAGACCGTTTATTTTCATTTAGTTTTTTAATTTAAATGTTTTTATTTAAAAAAAAATTGTTGTCGCCGATATTTCGATGTTCGGCGACAACAATTTTTTTTTAAATAAAAACATTTAAATTAAAAAACTAAATGAAAATAAACGGTCTATAACAGCCAGTAGTTAAAAAATTAAAAATTAATAAAGACCGGATATAACTTATATCAATAATAATTTTGTTCGGCGGCTCCCAGTGTCGTCGTCGGTTTACTGAAAGATACATTTTATTTCTGTTATATTCACAAACAGACTTGTTAAACTTCTTATCAAATGGCATAATTTGACAGAATTTTTTTTCTGTTTTCCAGTTTTCTATGTTTTTTCGATGTTCGTGAATGGTTTTTTTATCGCAATAAAAATTTCACAAAAAAGAAACGTTCACGTTAAGGAACCAATCTTTTCGTTCTTTTCCAAAAGATGAAAGATGTACAATAAAAAATGTATGTTAGTAAGATTTCTTTGTATTAAAATCAGGAGGAATTCTCAAAAAGTATTATTCATTAGTTCATTACTATTTACTGCAACACTCAATATTTTTGGTGAAAAACAACGTTTATACCCTAGACAGACTGCGGTTTAATAAATCCGATTTAGCTAAACTGGATCAGGTACTCTATGCAAAACAAAGCGATTAGCTAAAATTGAGGTTGACATACTGCGACTAAACTCGAAAAATTCACTAAATCGAATTTATTAAACCGCAGACGCAGTCTGTCAGAGGTATAAAAGCCTGAAAAAGATGAACTGGTTGATCTTTTTTTCGTACAGGTTGCACCATGTTGCTCAAAATTTATAAAATCATAGTAACATTTTGAAAGGAAAAAACGAAATTTTGAGTATGCCCGTCTCATTTTTATATAGGGATAAAATGTATTTGCACTTTTCTTCTTTTTCTATTCTCTTGGAAAAGAACGACAACATTGAATGTAAATCAGCTATTATCAGTCACGTTTTTTTTTACGTTTTGTTAAAATTGTACTCTATTTCGCTTTTTCAATTATGCATTTTCTAAAGCTATCTCAGCTTGCTCGAATAAAACATCATTCTATTTTTAGTTTTATTCATGTATTTTATCACATAAATGTTTGTTTGCGAAGTTTTATCTATGTGAAGAAACGGTATGCAATAGGCTGAGATCGCATTAGAAAAAGCGTAATAAAAGAGTAAAATAGAGTACAAATTTATTCTGAAAAAGCATTATCGAAAACGAATCGATGGTATAAAATGCCACCCAAGTTTTAATTTTTTTTCCACTTTATCGAAATTTCGCAACGAATTCGGAAATTTTGTTATGGAAATGCACTATCGCTAATCAAATGAATTATAAGGAATTCAAATAAATAAATAAATTTGAGCCTCAGCTAAACTAAAATTTAACATAATTAGCATGTTCGGAAAAAGACCAAAGTAAATTTGTAGTAAAATTGGAAGATAAAATTTGTCAATCTTTTTCCGAACATGGGTAGTAAATTTATAGTAAATTTTTATGTCGTTTTTATTATTTTGGCATTTTTAATCTTAATGACCGGATTTATGTGCAGACGAAAAATTAACTTTATATCGAATTAAATACAAAAAAATATGTTTTAAATGGAAAGCGATTGATTATCCATGGAAATGCGTGTTCGAATTTTATCGATATTGGATTTTATATATTTTAACTTTTTGTATGGGCAAGGTAATTTTAGTAAATTTTTTACCACCATAACAAAAATAAATTTTACTATAAATTTACTATGGTCTCTTTTCGAATGTGCTAAATAATGGAGTTGATAAATTCACCATCATATTCATATGTAAGTCTTTTCAAACCCATCAAAATACTCAACATTTACATTATCTCAGCTACTATAGTTCATTTGTTTGACATTTTGATTGTCAAATATTTATTTTAAAAATTCAATTGCATATGAACACTTATTAAAGTTCAACTAAAAACAATTTAAAAAGATTGTAATTAGCATAAATTCAAAACTGTCATTTTTTACACGATATTTTCCTGCCGTATAGGAGACATTTTTATTTCGAGTGTCTGTTGTATGGTGAGTCGTTGTCCTGGGACAAAATCTCAAATGTCAAACATTTACATAGGAATTCTTATTCAAATGTCGAATGATATTTCTTGATTTATTGGAATTTTGTAACAGGGTTTTATTTATAAAGTGTTAATGAATACATTTTAACTTTAATTGGAAAATATTTTTCTATTTTATTTAAAATAAATTTAGAGTTGTATTTCTAAGTAAAACATGTCAAGATACGAATATTGTTGTTTTATAAAGATAATTTATTAGTTTTTGTGATGAGACGTTTGTATCTGCATTGTTACAAATTAGTCCTATTAATATTTATTTAATTTTTTTAATACTAAATCCCAGACGCACCATCTATATGCGAACTCTCTTACTACTTGAAAAATCCTCCTATAGGTATAGTATAGTACAAAGTACCAAATTATAATAGGTAGTTGATAATAGTCATTAGCCATAATGTAAAAAAGCGAAGCTTTTATAAATTAATTAGAAACGAGGGAAAAACCAAACTTTTCATATAAAATATATCGTCGTGTCGTGTACAAATAAGAGTATTTGATCTACAAATCATTAATATTTTGGAGGGGCGTGTCAAGTTTTTAATGTTAAATTTAGCTTCATTTTTTTTAAATAAAATTATTGGTACAGTTTTTGGGAAGGACTTTATTTAAAAGAAAATTAAGTCGAAATTAGCATTAATAATTTTAAGGCCTCTCCAAAAAATTAGCGAATTTGCAGATGTAATACTCTTATTTGCAGATGTAATACTCTTTTTTCGATATCCGACAAGTTTAATAAAATTAATAGGTGTTTTTAAAAAAATTTAAAAATGTGTGTAAAATTAATAGGTTTTAAATATTTTCAAAAACGTCTTAAAATTGCTCTCACACGCATTATTGTTCTTAATGCCTAATTCGGAGAACGAAAAAGGTAATTAATTGAGGATTATACAATAATAAGTATCAAAGGTCGATAACTTATCTTAATTATCAAAGTCTTAAAATTGCTCTCACACGCATTATTGTTCTTAATGCCTAATTCGAGAACGAAAAAGGTAATTAATTGAGGATTATACAATAATAAGTATCAAAGGTCGATAACTTATCTTAATTATCAAAATCTTAAGAAAAATACAAGCCTATTAATGAGACGAAGTTACGGTAATAGGTTACGATTTTGTGTCGCAAATACAATATTTGTCATTGTTGTCAAATTTATTATTAATACGTTGACATCTCTTTATAACGAATACCATTTTAGCCTGCCGCTGTATTCTGAAAAACCGTAACTTTCTGAGTTACGTTTTTTATGACAGTTAAAAACGTGAATCGCAAAATTAACGTTATTTCCTATTTTGACTGAAGAAAAACGTTCACGTTCCTGACTTTAAAAATCCCACTTTTTATTGGTTGGGGTTTTTGACACGTTTTTTCATTTATATGATGAGAAGTAAGTAGTTTAGCAAAAAAATTATTTTCTGTTATTAAATCGAATATAATTTATTTGTCGTTATGTTTTAGAATTTAATAATTAAATTAATGGTAATTTAGTGAACAGACAAGAGAAAAAGCGATATGCAACAGCGACCAGCAAACAGCGGGATAAACAAATATTATTAATGTCTTATTACCAAATAATTTATTTTAGTTTTTCTAGTAGATTTCGTATACAAAATGTACAAACAATTCGAGCATGGTTTGGCCAATCGGTAATGTTGTTATTATTATAATACATTGACATTGTTATTAATCCAATGAAACCACACAACTCATACAAAGCGTTCTTAGGTATACAAGCCGTCAGGTTAAAAATCGAACTTAATATATAAAATCCCCTTATTTACAAACACATCTTTATGACGTTAGTCATGACGTCAAACCATTCGTTCAAGTTTTTTTTTATAATAAGCCATTACTGCTACCTACTTATAAACTCGACTAATTAAATATATTTAAAAAAACAAAATGGACGTGTAGTTTCCGTGTTTGAAATCAGATGGCGGTAATAAAAAACTTGAAATATTTAAATTAAAATTTCAGCAAACACAAAATACCAAAGTATAAATACCAAAGTTTTCTTCGTCATATTAACACAGTACTGTTCCTGTGTAAGCAAATTTAATAATTTTACTTCTAAATTACTTTTATAATTATAAGAAAATTCATTGTTGTTTATAATGGAATAAAACGTTACTAGAAGTATCAGATGGTGGAATTATAATTCCTAAAGTAATGAAATTCCAATCGAATTCTGTGACAGACATGATCATAAGTATAGCTCAGTCTAATAATTTTGTAATAAATCAGAGGTACAATAAGTAAGATTCAATGTTATATCTGTGGCAATAAATTTAAGTAGCTTATCTCACTTTAAGTAATTTTTCAGCAGAGGAAAAACAAGTTTGTGTTGGAAATTTTTCAATGATCCACTTCAAATTAAGCCTTGCTTCAAATTAATCCACAACATTTTGATAAAATGAAAGTGAAACTGGCGTCTCAGGTATTCAGCAGAAGCGTAGTAGCTGGTATAAAGACTGCTTACGAGCTAGATAATTTTTCCAAAGTTGTCAAAAATAAAGCACCTGCAACCTGGAAGCTTTTCGATAAATTTGATAAATTATTTGATATCCTTAATTCAAAAACCTTGTTTGATGCCAATCAGTATAAATACGCTTTAAAAAACGATGAACTTAATCAAAGTGTCGTATATCTTAATGAAATGATAATATATTTAAAAAATATTAAGATGAGTAACCGCAAAAAAGTTTATTCTTTCGATGGAATGGTACAGACAATTCGTGGGGTTCTCTTCATTTTAAAGAGTTTAACACAGGATAACCTGGGTTTTGAATATTTATTAACATCGAGATTAAACCAAGACGCGTTAGAAAATACATTTTCTTTAATAAGATGAGCAAACGGAAATAATTTTAATCCATCGGTTCAAGAATTTAGTTTTACTGTTTCAAAACTTTTATCCATTAAGTATCTAACATCCTTCTCGGGCTTATCAAACTGTGAAGATGATGCAGATTCAACATTATTAAATGTTATACGAGAAGAACAACAAAATGATGAATGGATAATAAGGTATGAAAACAACACTAACAAAAAGTCTTGTGAAAATGATGCCTCAAGTCTCGTTGAAATTGGTGATGAAACTTTTTCGTTGGTTGAAGTGGACGAAGACTAGCATGATGACGAAATGTATTCATTAGTTGAAGTGGAAAACGATGTGAATGATTCTTTAATTGAAGAATCTAGTATTAATTCACAGGCGTCTTCCAGATATTTCGTTGGATATTTAGTTAATCGAATTGTAAAGAAAGTAAATTGTGCGGCATGCTGCTCCACACTACTAAAAGAAACGGATTATGTAGAGAGTAGTTCTGAACTGCTGATAAAAAATAAAAATTATTTAACAGATTGTTTCGGTAAGCTACGTGCCCCATCGCAATCTTTTTTTGAAATTTGTTGTCGACAAATATCAATTTTTGATTCGTTTTTCAAATCACATTCCCACATTGTTGGGCTCAAACATGACCTCTTAAACATTTTATTAAGCAGCAGCATTGACAAAGAATTTTATGATATTGATAATCCCTGTTCGACCATCGCGTTCAAATTTTGAAACTAGTGCTTCTTATATTAATTAGAAAAACTTGTAATTGGCAAATGGAAAAGATTAAGAAAAATAGTACATATAAATGAAATAGATTCCATTCATCATTTTTCAATAAAAATTAAAAAGTAAAGGGTTTCTTTAATAACAACCATAAATTTGAATTAATTTTTAGAAGCAAATTTTATTTAATTTGTGTTAGATCTTAGATGTTAAAATAAATTAAAAACCGCATATATTTTAATTGAGGAAACAGTCATATTAATTCATCCTTTTTTATTTTGCCACGCAAAATTATCGCATGACGGTTCATCATGTTTCTTTTTCTAAACTAATCGAACCAATTTGTTTATAAATACGAGTATGTACATACATATACCAAAAAACAAAAATAATGTATAGTGAAAATAATATCTCAGCGAAACTCATTTTTTCATTGTTGTGCGCAGCCAACAGTGAAGTAGTTAAAATAAATTAAAAATTCAGAGAAGGGTCGGCTGAGAAATAGTTTTAAAAACAAAAAAAATTATAAATAAAGATATGTGAAATTTGATTCCATTACATAATGTAATTTATATTGGAAAATATTAAAAATTCTCGTTATTTTATAGGTAAATTCTAAAATAACATGTGAAATTAAAAAATATTAAAAATATTAACAACACCACTGGATATGTAACGTTATACCCATTTAAGGTACGAACTAGGCATATTTAGAAAGAAATGTCATTTTTCGAGTTAAAGCAAAACAATAAAAAAACTCGATTTTAAATTTCAATTTGTTCGAGGCAAGCTAATGACATTAAAATTATCTTAATTGTTATCAAAAGTTCTAGTGCTAGTGTGTTATCTAAATTAAAATTACATTAATTATTGTGAATAAATTTGAGGAAAAACATAATTCAAAATAGACAAATTCTAACCTCAAAATGTAAACAAATTAGCCTAAATACATCGCTGTGTTTACGCTATTTGTTTTGATGCGCGAGAGCTGTCAGAATTTCGCTGAGATATTATTTTCACTATACACAAACGTATATAAATAAAGAAACGCAAAAAAAAAAATGTTCGTAAAAGCACGAGAGAGAATTTTTTTTATTTAAAGAGCAGATTCAGTGAAGGAAATAAATATTCCATTTTAAATAAAGAATTTCATTACGTTTATAAATAATTTGTTTCCCTCGGTGTACATCTAATGTTAGTTTTATTTTCGGCCGTAGTGCGCTGATTGAATTTCATTGTTCTATGCGCTTAATGCTTCTTATTATTCTTTATTTTATGCAGCAAATCAATCCAAAATAATGTTTTAGCAAGTTTAACAATCATGCGAATGTATTTCATAAGAAATACGCTAAAAAATATTATAAATACATATTAGCCAGAATTATTGCACTGTTAATAGTATATTATTCAACGAGCATATAATGATAGCTGTTATTCACGAAGATGAAGTTTGCCGACACGAGCCGATAGGCGAGTGTCGTAAATCATCTGAGTGAATAACAGCCATTATATGCGAGTAGAATACGATACTTTGTCCACGATCGATAAATATCATTATGTTTTATAATCAAATCCTTTAAAATACTCTTCAAATAATTTTCGTCGACATTTTGATGTCACAGTTTAATAATAATGAAAATGGCAAGAGACTACTAGATAAAATTTCAAAAATTAAATAATTTACATGAAAGGGTCTGCTCGAATACTGTAGTAATTATTTCCTCGTAGTAGTTTTTGGCATATAATAGGGTATAAAACGCACTCATCAGAATTACTACAGTCTTGCCCTGTAGTAGAGTTTGACAGATCGGTAGCAATTAACGTTCGTTTGGAATTAAACATAAAATTACTTAATTTAGACTTTATAAAATTTAATTTAAATTAATTAATATTATGTACAATAAAATTCTAAACTAAATAAATGATTTTATTTAGTGATCCTCCAAAATATAGTTTATGTACTATGACTATAAGTAGCACCACATTTTACTTAGTAAAATGTTAGTTTTATTTCTCAAAAAGAAAAAATTTAAATTTCAGAGCCTTTAGGGAATTTATAGTTTCACGACAAGTTAAACTCATTTTCAGTTATCTTGGAATTATTTGTGTAACTGGAAATGAACCGTCTTGAATGATTGTGTCTTTTAACAAACTACAATTAATATAAAAACTACATAAGTTTGAATGTTTGATTGTTTGATCATATTCATCCATCTTTATTAATTAAAACAACATAATTTAACAATCGAAAATAGTTAAATTATTCAATTCAAATTTACACAATTAACGTCAAACAAAAATAGAATTCGGGCAGCGAAAAAAGCAAAGGAGAATGTTTTACTTTTAAAGTGTCAAAAATTACTACGAGACAACAATTACTACAGAATTCGAGCAGGCCCATAGTATTGAATAATGAAAGAACAGACTACTAGATAAACTAGCAGTGAATAATGGATATCATTATAAGTGATGAAACAAAAGTATAATGAACATAGATATTATACGTTAGTCGTGGACAAAAATATTTTCAAAATTCGAAATTCGAATTTTCGAAAAAGAAAAAAATCTTGTGTAGCTAACTTCATAATATCTTATATCATTGTTTCGTTTTTATTAATTTTATACTGTATTTACATTACTTTTTTACATATACATACATACAAAGAAAAAGTAAATTTGTACAATTTTATTTTAATTATACTAATCAAATTACTAAATTTAAATTATTATTTTTAAAATATGTTATACTCAAAGGTTTGATTTAAATATCAACCTAAAAATATTTTCTGTTACGAGTATTTTTCATTCATAAAATTTTATTCAAAAATGTTTTATTCAAAACCCATGAACATCGGTTCTTATGGGAAACCGTAAAATGTATCACCCTTAAATTAAGCTTCTTAATTTATAGGGTCGGTCGGTGCTGATGGCTTGTATATTTAGGAGCTTTGACTCATATAACTGTAAAAAATGTCAATCAAACTCACAAAATGAGAAAATTTTATGATTAAAACTGTAGACAAATTTAGGCATCTGAGGTATAGTAGTAAAACTAAAAACAATTACTATTTTACTTCGTCAGAGCCAACTTTGATGAATTTTTCAAAATGAAAGTTCGAAAAATATATTTTAAACATAATTTAATTTTAATATTTCTACAATTTACAACATATTATTTAGTGCCACAAAAAATTGATCGCGGCTCAAACTTTACATGGAATTATTTTAGAATTTGAACTATACTGCCTGCGGTAGTGGATTGTGATTCTGATTACATTTCATAATAATTTTCTTGTTTATTTTTCCTTAAAAATTTAGATGGGAATTTATTTTTTCCGAAAACCTACAATAAAAACGCTATAGGTAAGAGATGGGGCTTGAAACCGGAGCTGGTATACTGGCTCTATACCGCCGTGGTAAGACCTGTGCTAATGTACTGGGTGGGCGTTTGGTGGCCAGCTCTGGATAAGGTAACATATAGAGGTATGATGGAGAAGGTGCAAGGAACGGCCTGTATGCTTATAAGCGGGGCGCTTAGGACAACAACTATACACGAGCTTTAGAGGTTATGTTCCACCTATTCCAATCGACCTTCATGGTAAACAGATGGCAGCCAACGTGGCTACGAGACTCTTGTCTGTCTCTCAGTGGAAGTGTCTTCAGGTGGGACACTCGACGATAGGTAGATTCGCTGGCGAAGAACTGGCGAATCTTGATTATATTACACCAACTTTGTGCTTCGATAAAGGTTTTCGGACCATCTTTCCCTCAAGGGAATCCTGGAGAGACGGATCAATGCTGGAAAACGAGGCAGTGCAATTTTTCACGGACGGCTCGAAGCTAGACGATAAGGTAGGAGCCGGAGTCTTCTGTGATAAACTTAATGTTAATATTTCTGTTCGTCTCCCTGACTACTGCAGCGTGTACCAGGCTGAAGTGGTGGCGATCCAGTTTAACCGGCAGATGTATTCTGAAAAAACGCAACTTTTGGTAATTTACGTTTTTTTCCTTTTTACACTTTCTGCCGTAGGTACTTGGCGAAACACACATTTTTAAATTTTTTTAAAAACACTTGTTAAATATTTCGCAAAATTACAAAAGGTTTCAAAAATTACTCGATCGATTTCGGCTTATTAGGCCATCATCAGGAGTATCTACTAAACTGTAAAAATAAAAATGTAGTTATTTCTATACCGGGTGAGTTTTTTAACTTGATACACTCAAATATCTCGAAAAATAAGCACTCTACGAAAAAAATGGTAGAGATCAAAATTTAATTATTCCTCGGGGGAAATATTAGTGTTAAAATTAGTACCCCACCCCCTCCTTGTTTATTTATTTATTTATTTATTTATACTGAGAAAAGTCTATAAATATGACTTGAATTTATAACATACTGAACATGGTAGAATAAAAATTAAATTAAACAAAAAAAGAATAAAAATTGACTTAAAAATATTTTTAGGTTGGAGCAAAATGTTGCTTCAACCTACGTTTAAAGCTGATTTTACTTAAGTAAAAGTCGAACAGATGGTCGATTTTATTAAAACTCTTCGACATCATGTTTACCGGTTCATTGTCACCATAGTTTGTTCTGTGTTTATTTAGATGAAGGAACTCATGATCTCTTAAATTCCTACTCGGTGCCTTTATTTTAATTGATTCCAGTATGGATGGTGCATCGATTTGGTCAAGTAAAATATTTCCAATAAACGAACACTTTAGAAGCTCTCGTCTATTTGCCAATGTTGTCATTTGATAGGTTTTGCATCCAGTAGCATATGATGGTAATCGCTTCAGGTTAACGTGGTGCGGTAAGTCCTTGTAGGAGGGGCCGGGGGTAACTTTGTAACTAACACAGGAACCCCTATTTTTTATTGCAGATTCGGATTCTACGGCTAAAAATACGTAGGATTTGACTGAAACATATTTTCGATTCATGATAGATGGCGCTGTAATTGACGATATTTAACATATATCGTTGTGTCGTATACAAATAAGAGTATTTCATCTAAAAATCATTAATATTTTGGAGGGGCGTGTCAAGTTTTTAATGTTAAATTTAGCTTCGTTTTTTTTAAATAAAATTCTTGCCACAGTTTTTGGGGATTACTTTATTTAAAAAAAATTAAGTTGAAATTAGCATCAGAAACTTTAAGGCCTTTCCAAAAAATTAGCGATTTGCTAATACTCTTATTTGCACAAGACGATATGAGAAAGCACTTTTTTTCTACGTCGAATTTGTAAATGAAATTGTCACAAATTTGTAAGTATGATCTCTGAGATATTTTCTTAAATGCTTGATTTCCAACAAATAAAAAATCGTGACACATTTGGTTATGTGGAAAACTTTTTATTTTTCGTCTAACATTTTTTTAAACTTTTCTGTTTATTAGAGAATACATTTCTTATTTGGGACCATATGGGATCACCATACATTTAGATAAAAAAAAATGTTACTTCTTACCACAAGATGCATTTTAACTATGCGCTTTTTACGCAACCCTTTGTTTTTGGTCAAACACAAAATGAAATCACTTATATGTTTACTAAAAACTGCCTTTCGCAGCTAACTTTCTATATTTGTCTCTAATATTGAACCATTATTATTATTATTAGTTGAGGGCCATGTGGGCGTTCAAGCCACCTCGCACTGCGACCTAAAAGATCTTTTGTGCATGGACCCTACTTAATGAGCCGTCCAGTCAATATTCAGGCTCTTAATGAACCTGACAATACTGCCGGCCGGTATATGATGCATACCATCCGGGCTCATTACTCTCCCTCCTAGATGTTGTAACCTTTTGCAGAAAATGGCTGGGCAATGGCACAGAACATGTTCCGCTGATTCCGCTTCCATGTCACAGAAGCGACATCTATCCGTCGAACTTAGGCCCATTTTCTTAAGGTGATACCTTAAGGGGATGTGACCTGTGAGGAAGCCGGTAAGCAGCCTCAACTCAGGTTTCCTAAGTACAAGACATTCCTTGGCCCTGGCCGACGAAGGTGAAATAAATTCCTTCGCCTGTCGCAAACCTGGAATTCCGCGCCAGTAGGAGGACTTTTGCACATCCTCCCAGCGTTTAACTGCTGCCCTAAGGTGCCCCTTAGAGACGCCGCAGAAGGGCTCTGGTCCAATTAATGGAAAGGCAGATCCCTCGCGGGCAAGGACATCAGCTGCCTCGTTTCCCACAATTCCAGTGTGACCTGGCACCCAAACAAGTGTTACCTTATTTGAACTTGCCAGCAATTTAATAACCTTCAGACAATCCCATACCAGCCTTGACTCAATGGTAAAAGACCTAAGAGCCTTTAAGGCCGATTAGCTGTCTGATACGATATAAACCTTTGCGTCGTTTAGGCCTTTAGATATGCCTATCCTAGCACAAAGTTCTATAGCATGCACTTCTGCTTGAAAGACGGTTGCATTGGTACCCAAGGACTTCGAGAGTGATACTCCACTCCCATGTATTCCTACCCCCGCCCCATCTTCCGTTTTTGATCCATCTGTAAACCACACCAATGACCCTCGCTCAAAGGATGGTCCCCCTGTAATCCACTCCTCCCGGTCAGGTAATCTAACACAAAAGGGTTTGTGGAAATCCAGTTTGGCTGGCATACAGTCGGAAGGCATTCCTATAGTGGGGTCTGTCTGAAACTCCTTAAGGATCTCCAGATGGCCCACCATATTGCCTGGTTTGATGTTACCCTCCGCCTGCATCTTAAGGGCCATAGTAGCAGCATCCTTTTTTACATGCAGATGCAATGGAGTTAGTCCTAGGAGTGTCTCCATTGCTGCGGTCGGACATGTTTTCATTGAGCCCGTAACCCCAATGCAGGCCATGCGCTGAACCTTATTCAATAAAGTTTGCGCTGTCCTTTGTTGAGTTTTAGGCCACCACACTAGCGATGCGTAAGTGATCATAGGCCTAATAATTGTTAGAAATGACCAGTAGATCATTTTTGGTTGTAGTCCCCAAGTACGTCCATAGAGTCTCTGACAGGCCCAAAAAGCCTTTGTGGCTCTATTTTGAATTTTTTGTATATGTTGTTCCCAGTTCAGTTTATGATCCAGGATAACCCCTAGATATTTAACCTCTTTGGAAAAGGCAACAATAGTACCATTTAACGAGGGAGCTACAAGCGAGAGCTTTCTCCTCCTCGTAAAAGGGACAATGACAGTTTTGTTTGGATTGACACTAAGTCCTTCCTTGTCACACCACTGCCATATCAAGTTGAGTGCATTTTGCATGAGATCAGAGATGATCTCATCAAACCTGCCTCTAATCACGATAGCCACGTCATCCGCATAGCCCTGGACATCAAACCCATGGCTATTCAGGAGGACCAGTAGTCTATCAATAACCAATGACCATAAAAGAGGAGACAGTACACCTCCTTGGGGACAGCCCTTTACGGCCCTGATGGTTACTGACTCGCCACCTAATGTGGCTGTAATATCGCGATATTTCAGCATGGAGCGGATCCACCTAGTTGTAGACGGCGGAACCCCCTTCTCCATGGCTGCCCTCTCTATTGAACCATAGGAGGTATTGTCAAATGCCCCCTCAATGTCCACAAAGGCACACAGGGCAATTTCCTTAAAAGCCACCGCTCTTTCAATCTTCGTGACTAGACCACTAAGAGCCATCATAGTGGATTTGCCAGCTTGATAAGCAAACTGGTTCCGATGCAGTGGGTTATTTACAAGGATTTCGTTTCTTATTTGATTATCCAGGATTTTTTCCATCGTCTTCAATAGAAACGATGTCAGGCTAATTGGCCGATAAGCCTTGGGCTGAGTGTCCAGACGACCCCCTCCCTTTGGTATAAAGACCACATTTACTTTCCTCCATAGTTTCGGAATATAGTTAAAAGCATAACTTGCCCGAAACAACTGGACCAAGCTGGGGAGTATTTCCTCAATACCTTTTTGAAGTAAAGCCGGAAAGATACCATCCCCTCCAGCAGATTTGAACGGTTTGAAAGAGCTAATAGCCCATCTCACCTTGCTGGGTGTGAACATTTTTCCAGAGAGGCTCCAGATCCTACTGTGGGGTGAATAGTCTACCTCACTTGAAGGGTCATGCGGGTCCTCCTGCCTGGGTACCTACCACTATTGAGTCCGGAAAGTGGGTACCTAATAGTAACTCCAGGGTTTCCTTCCGGTTTTCAGTGAACATCCCGTTTTGCTTCTGAAGAAGCCCCAAACCATTTGAGTGATCCCTAGCAAGGACTTTCTGGAGACGAGCTGCAGAGGGTAATTCAATGATTCCCTCACAGAAGTTTCTCCAGGTAGCCCTTTTGGATCTTCTTAATTCCAGATTATATTCCGTTAAGGCCATCCTATACTCGCCCCATTCCCCGGTGCGTTTAGCCTTGTTGAATAACCTTCTAGATTTTTTCCTCAGCTTACTCAGCGCCCCGTTCCACCAAGGGACCAACTTAATGGACTCTCTTCGCTTAACTGGGCAGCTGTTTTCGTAAGCCGAGTGTATAGAATTATGCAGCTGGTTTGAACAGAATTCCAAGCCCTCTGGAGACTCTATGTTCCCCATTACCGAGGGCATTTCTGATTCGAGTGAAACTCTATAAGAGTCCCAATCGGTCAGTTTTGGAATTCTTATCTCCTGCCGCTGCATGGCCTCGGCCGCCAAATCGAATCTGATGCCACATGCCAATTTTTAACAAAATGACTAAAATGCGGACTAGCCAGGGTCAAATCTAGGACCTCCTGCCTAATCGCATTTATGAAAGTAGGTTTCCTTCCCCTATTGACAATATCTACATTATTAGTAATTATATACTCAAAAAGGTACTCACCCCTATTATTGATGTTCGTGCTGCCCCACACCGTGTGGTGCGCATTTGCATCGCATCCTATTAGGTAAGCCAGCCCATTGCGCTGGCAATGAGCTATGAGCCGCCTAACTTCGAGAGGAGGTATCATTTCCGAGTCTCCAGGAAAGTAGGCGGATGCCATTATAGCCTCCTGTTTCCCTCTTTCACCCAGAACCTCCACCATTACCGCCACTAAGTCCCTGGAGATGAACTCTGAAATGGGAATAAAATTAATTTGCGAGCTGGCCAAAATGGCCGCCCTTGGACTCTCAGTTCCCTTACAATAAATCAACTTACCCATTTGTTTTGGTATACCTTTAATTTGGTTACCTATTACCCATGGCTCCTGTATTAGAGCCATGCCAATTTTCTGGCAGATAAACCTACGACAAAGGACGTCCGAAGACGCCTTTGCATGATGCAGGTTTATCTGTAGGCAGGTTATGTGTGCCATCACTGAAGCGACGTCTGCTGAAGGCCTGGATTAGCCTCCTTGCTCGCACCGCCATTGCCAGATGGCGAATCCGTGTCCTCCATCTTACTGCTGCTGTCCACAGCTGACTGAGAGCTAGCAGGCTTCACCAGTGGCTTGCGCGGGGTGACCCCTCGCGGGGCCATTCCCCGTACAACCGCTGACGCCTTCCTCTCTCTTTCCCTCCTTCTCCTCGCCTGTCTCCTGGAAAGGGCCGCCACACCAGTGGTTTTAACCACAGGTGTGGCCCCGATAGCCGCCACAGGTGCGGCCACGATCGCCTTCACAGGTGCAGCCACGATATCCTCCACAGGCTTGACCACTTGGGGCCCGCCCCTGGAACCTGACTTTCCACCACCCTGGCCCCCCTTGGGGTGCAGTTGGACAATCCCAAACTTAAAATTGATTTTGAAATCAATTTGTTTGAGTTTCTCAACCGAAGAGTGGTCCATGGAGAACGTGCAAAAAGCTGAAGTGCCTTTCGCCTCAGAAGCTTATCCGTGGGCAATTCGGCACTGTTTGGGAAGATACCAAACACGATCCTAGCTCGAGGCAGGTTTCCCGCCTCAGCCACAATCAGCTCTGCACCATCCCATGGCTTAATAGTGCCTATGGTCTCCCTGAGCCACTGTATAGTGGCCCGGTCGGCACAGGTCACTACCAGCCAACCAAGCTGAAGCTGACTGCTTAAACTTAGGTTTAAGCTCCTTGGCCTCCTGCTCCAGCACCTTATCCAAGATTCCCTCCTGGACAGCTCTAAGCTGCTCTCCAGTGAGGGCAACCTCAGGAAAGCCAGAGGGTAAGATCCCAATGATCTCTGATTCCGCAGCCTGCCTGAAGGTAACTCCAGACCGGACCGCAGAACCCGAGGCCACCAGGACATGTTCTTCCCCCCTGGCCTTTTTTTTGTGCCGGTGAAGTATCGTCATCCGAGCGGTCCCTCTTTGGCGGTTGGGCCGTCGTAGGAGCGCAAGTCTCCTTCCGTGGCTGCACCGCCAGAAGCCTTGTCTCACTACCGGGCGCTTTGCCCTCAGCCAGAAGCTTCCTGTACCGCTTTTTCGCAGCCCCACACATTTTCACATGGGGAGCCGCAGCAGGTTTGTTGATGTCAACCTGACCCTTCCGACACTCCCCGACGTCCGCACTTTCCCCTGTTTTCACAGAGGAGATCCCCCCACTTACGGGGGCCAGTTCCTCATCTCCTGAGGTTTCCATATCGGAATTGAGAAGTAAGTTCTCAAACTCCGAACGGATTTCCCCATCCGATGTGCCACCCATTGGGGATTCCACAGCGGAAAGAGGACCTGAGCCCTCGAAAGCCACCGCAGAATCCTCGCTGGTCCGTGACGCTTTAGGAGCGTTACCATCCTTATCATTGTTTTTATTTTTGTTAGGCATTTTATTCCCACGAGTATTTGGGAAATGAAGGTCACCTGTGGGACACCCAGCTACCACAGGAAGGCTAAATAAAACTGGAGGGCGCCTGGTATCCAGAGTCCGCATATTTGGGACTGATTAACCTATCAGTCATTCATCCATCGGCATATGCTGTTCCACCTTAGATTAGGGTTTTTTGTTAAGGTTTTCTCCTTTAGCGCCGTACTTTGGCCTGAGTCAACTAGAACAACTGTAATAGACAACATCAGTTACCGACGATTGCCACGTGGAGGCAGTACGTACACTTGCGAATTGTGGCAAGGTTACCCCTACCACAATCGTACTCATCCCGCCAGCTGCCTGAAACATGACCAGAACAGCTCACGTGATGAGCACCCTACTGAAGGTTACGGAGCTGATCTAATCAGCTGATCCCCCCACCAGCAGGCGCCAAATCGCCAATATTGAACCATATTACTGACTTCAAAGTCCCATCCATTAGTATAACGAATTTTCAACCTGGTCAAAGATTAGGCCAGTGTTCTATAAATCATTTAAGCATTCGCCTAAAACATGACCAGAACAGCTCACGTGATGAGCACCCTACTGAAGGTTACGGAGCTGATCTAATCAGCTGATCCCCCCACCAGCAGGCGCCAAATCGCCAATATTGAACCATATTACTGACTTCAAAGTCCCATCCATTAGTATAACGAATTTTCAACCTGGTCAAAGATTAGGCCAGTGTTCTGTAAATCATTTAAGCATTCGCCATATACGGACACCAAAGCCAAAGTTCAGTGTAGTTTTACAGTTTTCTGGTTTTTTGACTTGTAAGACTAGACTTTTAAGTTAGAATTTCAAAAAATGACTTTCTTGTTATACCAGCAAAGACTGAAACATACATTTTACCTTTGCTACTTATTAATAAACAATGACAAGGCAGTTAGTCATTTGACTAACATTTTCAATTTTTTAGACTTCATGATTTACCGAGCGAGACACAGTATGCCAACCGCCGAACTGTATTGATATATTAAGCGTATTTTGTTGACCAAAAATTTAATCCGAATTATTTTGGTTTTATTTTGTTCCCAAGAAAATAGCTAATTTGATTTAATTTTCAAAAGCCAACCTTTCGAAATAAAATATAAATTTATCATGTATTATGACACCTGGCGGCTTCTATCGCTAAGAACGAAAACTAAAAAATGGGATAAGATTTAAATAATCCCAAACAAAATTTGGGATTATTTAATCCCTCTCAGGGATTATTTAGTGCAATTGTTGTTGTAAATGTCTCAAGTAAATACGCTAATTAAAAGCTTTAGTTGTCAATATTTTCACACTTTTTCTCAAAATATTGTTACGAACTGGGATTCTGAGTTCGTCTGGATTTTGCATTTAAAAACACTGTGTACTTTTATGTCACTTGACTTAACTTTATTTCACTGTACTTTTATACACTTTGATATTTGCTTTGGTACTATTTAAATCTGTCCGCATGCCACTGAAAACAAAAAACTGATCTCTGTTTGCTATCGGTCGTGTTTATATACCAGTTTGATACTGCTCTCAAAATTTCCTTTATTGCGTTGCGTGTCACAAATCATCTTGGTAATTCTGTTTATGACCCATAATCATCTGGAAATATCGTTTATGGTTTGTCATAATCATCATCATCGACGGGCGGTGTTTACTTACATATTTGTGGCGTTGTTCATTTTATTCTTCAATCACTAAACCACACTTTCCTTTTTACGCTATATCTCGGACGTTTTTGTTTTTACTGGATCATTTGTGCGTTGTATAAACATGTTTCGATGTCCACAATAAATAATTGTAATAAAAACATTGGCTCCAACGAGCATCGACCATTATATTCATACTACGAGCCAACCGTCTGAGCTATCGCTGTTCATAACGTGAACTCGGTATATGATGGCCATAATCGTTATAATATTATACCTCATTTTGGTTGATTAGAAGTCTACTACAATATTTTTAAATCAAAAGAATTATCTCTGTTTTTAAAAACAATTTTTTAATAAACCGAGCCCAAATTATATTGTGACAAAATTAACCGAACGTATTTGCTGTGATATTTTTTAAGCATAAATCTTTATCTTTTTTTCATAAACTTGATCAATTTGTATGTTTAGATTTATTTTGGTTTACAAACACTACAAAAAAAAATATGTTAATTAATTTTTTAGATATGACCTGCGAGAGCGAAATTGATGAGGATAGAAACACCGGATTATTGTACAAACAACTCGCTAACAAATACTCCGTAGCGAAATTCACTGTAAAAGAGTTAGGTACGCATGAAATTTGAGCAAACCGACTTGTTGTTAAATCATTCTGATAGTGGCCTAAAACGGAAAATCTCTAAGAGGGATGATGTGCTGCTCGTAAGAGAGGTTAAAAAAACTGCAACAAAATCAGCTTTAGAGAACTATATTTATTTATTTATTTATTTATTTATTATTATGTATATCCTACAGTGATTACAATCGGTTATACAAACATGTTAAAAAAAAATTATAAAATTATTTTGTAAAAATGAAATACAACACAAAAGGAATAAAAGATAGATAGAAAACGCCGACTATTTAGTTATTATTACATAAAAATTTAAATAAAGCTTTCTTAAACGACTCTCTGGACAAGTTGAAATCAAAAACATCATAAACTGAATTAAACTCTCGCGATGCTCTCAAAAGTGGTTCCGAAAGACCGTAATTAGTTGATACCTGGTTAATGAGTAACAGTCCATCGCGTGGGCGCATTTGACGTATCGGAGCGTAAAGATTTAAGCGTGAAAGCAGCTCAGTACAATCGATTCGAGAGCTGAAAATATCGCAAATGAACAATGCCGATGCAACTACCCGTCGACAATCTAATCGGTGCAGATTCAATAGGTTACAGCGATCTTAGTAGTATAGGTGTCATACTACTTGAATCGTTCAACTCGAACTATAAAAAGGCAGCTAAGGCAGCTAAAAGAAAATATTGATTAAATGCATCCAACGATTTAAGCCTTTTACTAGCAAAATTAACAAAAAGAAATGCCTCAGTTTTATATCTAAGCACCTGGGGAATGATAAAAACATTAGCATTAAATTTTATGGTCTGACGAGTCGAATTTGAACTATTTGGGTCAAAGAGGCTTAAAAGAGTTTGGCATGGTCAGGTTGAGCTTGAGGGGCTCAAACATAGAATTTTAAAGAAGACTGTGAAACACGCTGATGGTTGGCATTATAGTGTGGCATTTGCTCTCAGCTAACGGAGTCGGTGGGCTCGTATTGGTTGACGAGATAATGAAGAGAGATTACCACGTACAAATATTAAATCAAAATTTAAAAAAATCTGTGCATAAGTAACATCTAGTACAACGTTACGCTTTTCAACAGGATAATGACCCCAGCACACTTTGAAAGTTGCATCGACATTTTCAAAAATAAATTAAAATTAAACTACTTGAGTAGTCCCACAAAGCCCAGATCTCAACCTTTTGAGAATTCGTGTTCTTTCAGCGATAATAATATTCCTACCACGAGAAGTACAAAACAAAAGGAAATTTTCCAACTTCATTGAGGAGACACGAAGGAAGAGCGATAAAATCAGTAGTAAGGTTGTTTAGTAAAATGAAAAAAACAACCAAATTTTAGGTTGAACGGTTTATTTTGTCGCGGTAAAAATAGTTAAATTCATATAATTTATTAATTAATCAATTAAAACTTCAGTTATTTTATTATTTGTTTTATTTAATTTGAAAATCTTGAATGTACCCCGAGCCCCGACTGAAATAAAACTCTGCTGAAATGTTATGCTAATTGTTTATTGATGAGAGTCGTTCGGTTTTTTTGTCGCAGTCTGTAGATACTCTTCCTTTGATATGTCCTCAACTCAATTTAACGCTAAATTTTACTACACTGAAAAACAATAAAACTTGTAATTAATATCAAATCGATGGGTTGAGATTTTGAGAATCATAAACCTTCGCTTTATGATTTTAATTGATTGTTGATTTATACTTTCAAACCATATTCAATTTGTTGCGAAAATGATTCTTGTCCGTTAAAGTGTTAATGTAAAATGAACGAAATCGTTAAATTTTCGTTAAATCTGGCAATACAAAAACCAAAATATATATTTATCTCCCTCTCTCGTTCATAAAAAATTTCGTATACTTTCATTTTCGATCTACTGCGATGGTATTGGTAAAATTTTGACAGATAATTTTTTTTCGTTTCTTATATCATTCATATTTTCTAACCCTTCTCCAATCACCATTAATAATAAAAGTATTAATAACAATAATAGTGAATAAATTAATAAAATTTAAAATTGTAAATGAAAAAGTCAACCCAAAATCATCACACAACGTTAAATCTGTGTATTTACAAAATTTAAATGTCTTCTTTGAATCATTCACTGTAATATTGCATTCAGTTGTTGGTGACATTTCGTGCTTTAAAGTCGTGGAAATGTTAAGTGCAATAAAAAGTTTATTATTTAGTTTAAAAAATATATTTATTTTTTGATTTTAATAGAAAAATAAATAAAATATTTAATTTATATATAAAATAAATTATTTATGTAATACTTACATATAATAATTATATGAAGTGAAAATTTTTTGGTTAATCTTCTTCTCGTCCGATACGGTGAAGAACATTGTGAAAAATCATTAAAAAAAAAAATTGTAAAAAAAGTTAAATTTGTATATTACAATAGTGAAAATTAAAACAGTTTTTATTTAATTTATATAAGTACAGCTTTGTTAATTTTCTTTTTGTGGAATTGGTAGGTATCTTAAATATGTACATATGTATATACATTTGTTTTTGACTCGTCTTATTGTAAAAAAATAAAAAAAAAAATAAAACTTTCTCTTCGATTGATTTGTATTCAAAATTCAAAAATAATACTATTACTAAACTACAGTAGACCGATAACATTCGTGACTAAAGTTGAGAAAATTTCAACGTCAATAAATTAATCTACTTAGTGCAATTTGTAGAAATGTTGCATATTTCATTCTCGTTTGACAGAAAATATGAAAATTATGATAAATGATGGTATCATATTTTATTTTATTCCATTTTTACAAAATGATAAGAAATAATCTTTGGACACACGAGTAGATATGTACTTATTCGTATCTGGTAGATTTATATTATATAAAACATAAACGATAGTCAGTTGGTTATTTCGGTGGGCTTTATTATTTTCCTGCATTCTTGCACTAAGCTAGGTATTTTCAATAAGGACAAATGTATGTCATTTTAGTCGCCGTTTATTATTTTTTAAAAAAATTTGTTAAACTAAATAAAAAAAATTAAGAGGCACAGGTGAAACTATGGTAACATTTCGTGACACTATCATTAGATTCGACAATTTAAATAATTATTCAGCAAAGAAAAGCTAATCCAGCTTTTTGTTGTAGGTTAAACTATTTCTATCGTAAAGTTAACATGAGAAATACCAGTTCAGATGCCCTCTTCGAGAAAGCTTGTTTGAGATTTGGTTTGATTGGGCGCGTTGTCCAAATATTTAATCTTTTTTCAAGAACAGTAAATGTTGTCATCGTAATATTCATCATCCCATTTCCCAGGTCGCTGTCCGTTGTGTGAGGTTGTAAGGTCGTCATTACTTTATAAAAATTATACTTCAATTACGTCTATACGAATATTTCTCTAATCGTTGTTCTAGTATCATGTGCGGAAACAAGAATCGTAGAAATGAATCATTTGTTGTAGTTCTTAAATGTTCGAGAACGTTTAAAAATTCTATACAGCTTTAAATAAACCTTGTGCCTTCGTCTACCAGATTAATTGATCACGTACTTATAAGTATGTATATAGTAGTTACATATTACATATTGTAATTATGCGTCTCGGTCTCTGCAGGCTTAGAATACGGCGGCGGTTTTATAGTTTGAAATATAAGTAATTATGTTCATTATACATTTTGTAGATTAGCGACCTAGATTGACACACTTTGTAATTATGAATAACTCATGTTCATTTGTCCTTGCTGTGTAGACTAAGCTTGTGCCGTTTTATAGGGAATTTGTGGCTCTATGATGGAGTTTATGTGAAACGCATTTGGGCGCGCTAACTTGATACGTTTACATTTCCATGTCTTTCGTTGTTTTACCGAAATGGTAAGATCAGTAGATTACAGTATAAAATTGATATCCGGACCCGTTTCATAAATAAATATAATGACAATTAATAAAAACGGAGCAAATTCAAAAAAGTTATCATCTTTCGGAAATAGCATTTTAGGATATGTTAAACAAGCAAAAACGTTTTTAAGGAATTTAAGTTACACGGGCAGATAAAGGAAATATGACAGTTCTGAGGTTCTGACATTGAGAACTGATTATTTAGATAAATTAAAAAGCTTAAAAAAAAAAATTTTAATGAATCCGGAAATATTGATAAACATACAAAAAATAACCTAACAAATTATAACTCGATTATTCCTAAATTATACGGACTGCCAAAAATTCATAAACCGAACAAGCCACACAGACCAATTATAAGCTCAGTAGATGGTCCAACATATGGTTTATCAGCATTCCAGTTCGTTTATAATCAATTCAGAAGATTCCAAACAAAAGATTAGTAATATTACTTACTATCCCTCAAAATTTCCTTTTATTGTTGTTAGACGTATCGTCCTTATTTACGAATCTTAATTGCAAACGGGTTACTAATATTATAAGCAACAATTGGTGTTGGAGGAGTATAAAGCAAAATTCAAAAACAAAATTAACGAAAGTTCAATTTTTAACAGCTTTAGATATACATATTATTAAATAATTCAGAATTCTCATTTAATAATAAAATTTACAAAAAAATTTTTGACTCACCAATGGGTTCGCCTATTAGTCCTATTTTGGCAAATTTATTGATGGAATATTATGTAGAAAATGTAGCTCTAAATTTCTCATAAAGATACATGGTATGGAAGATATTTACATTTTCATTCTTGGTTCCTGTTTTCTTAGAAAATTAACACAATAAAAATTCTTACTCAAATAATTGTCGATTCGATATATAAAAAATCTTTTTGAAAAAACTAAACACCTATTCAAAAATTATAATTTCAAAATTGTGGGAAGGCCAGCATCGAATTTGAATACAACTTTGTTTTCTAAACTTAAGGATTCAGTTCCTCTAAAGAAAAAATCAAATGTTGTCTATCAGATCCAATGCGAATGTAACGTAACGTATACTGGACAAACGAAACAATTTATTGAAAAACGGTTATATCAACATAAAAGTGCAGTTTATCGAAATTTAAACCAAAATATTGCTCTCACTCAACATTTAAAAAACACAAATCATAAAATTACTTTTTTGTGTTTTGGGACATTTAATATTTAAAATATTATAAATTATAAAACAATAAATTAATTTTATAAACTTTGTAACAAGAATTGCATCTTGACATATTTTTCTTGAAAATAATATTTTAAATTTATTTTAGAAAAATATGTAATTATTCATGTAACAATGAATTTATTAACACTTTGTAGATGAAAACCAATCACTTACATAATTCTAGTAATTTTGATTTTAATTGATTTTTGATTATTGTAAATTTAAAATGACTCCTTAGTAATCCTGTGTATATTTTTGACATTTGAGTTTTTAACCTCGACATGTTTCGCACCATGCGTCAAACACTCGAAGTAAAAAAAATCCTTCGTTTTTATTTCGAGTGTCTGCTGTATGGTGCGTCATTCACCTGGGATAAAATCTCAAATATCAAACATTTACATATACATATCTCTTTACATACTATCTGTCACACCCATTCTTCTGTATGGGGTAACAGTCTGGTGTCCTGCTCTGGACAAAACTGTCAACCAAAAGTTGTTGACAAAAGTTCAGAGAACAATCTCTCTGTGGATCAGTGGTGAACAGAGTAGCACATCCACTCAGGAACTGGGGACTCTACTATTTCTGACTCCTCTAGACATCTTGGGAAAATAGTGGGCAGTTTTCACTGCCATACGACTGAAATCCACGTTAATATGGACCTGCAGAGCACTCATCTATACTTTGTAACAAAGGGCTTCCCAAGACCACCGACTATACTGTCCCATCATTATCTTTTGATAGAAAGTTCCGGACTATTGTCCCATCCAGAGAGGACTGGATGATGGACGCGGTTTTGGAACCAGGAGTTTTAAACTTCTTCACTGACGGTTCAAAACGGGATGGAAAAGTCGGGGTTGGGGTGTCTCCCCGACTACTGTAGCATTTTTTAAGCTGAAGTAACTGCGGTAAAGGAAGTCGTGGACTGGTTGAGGTATAATGTAATATCGTCTTGTGATATTCGCTTATATACGGACAGTCAGGATGCCATTAAAGCGCTTCAATCACACCTCCTCACGTCGAAAGTAGTCCAGAACTGTCTCTCATCTCTTAACGAGATGACAGATCAGTTCAACATTCATATTATATGGGTGCCAGGACATTTCATTAGTACAGGGAATATAAAAGCCGATGAACTGGCTCGACGTCGTACAACGGACCATATCTCAAACAGCTAAAAGGTTATTGAAATGCCTCTTGCGGTATGCAAACTGCTGCTTCACGAGGAAGCTAGTAAGTTGAAGAATAACAGATGGTCATAGAACCTCATGCGTAATAACTCGGCAGGTCTGGCCAAAGTTGGACTTGGCGAGATCCAAACAGCTGATCTCACTTCAGTGGGGTCAGATCAGTGTGGTTGTCGGAGTGATTACGGGACACTGTCTCATAGGCAGACTACTTCATCTTCTTTGAACCTGTCCTCATCTGGCACGAAACAGACTAAAGTTTCTAGGGGCACCCCTCTTCAACGGCCTGACGGAACTCAGCAGGATGGACATCAGGAGTATCCAGCGTTTCGTAGCAAGCTCAAAGTGGTTTCAATGAGTTGGAGGAAAATTTTTATGTTGTAGTATGGGTATGGACCTTTTTGTGTCTATGCCTGGTCCTAGTGGATCGCCACCTAAACCTAACCTAACCTGTCTGTCTATTAAACCTTTTTCCTCCAAAAATTTTGACACAAAATTCATCAAAGCCGTAGGGCAAACTAAGAATTATCGCTGTAGGCCAAATAAATAAGAATTATCGTTTATGGAAACAACCTCAAATCAATATAAAATCGTTTATAAAGTTAAATCTACCATAATAATTTTTGCCTAAAACACAGAAAACAAGATATCAACATAATGCTTGCCCTACGCCTTCGGCTATCAATTTACATCATTTCACATTTGAGGAAAAAGGTCAATTCGTATGTAACGCGAGTGTAAATAAATTGTTATTTATGAATTTGTATATTTCTTAATTTATTGGTATTTTGTAAGAGGTTTTCGTTAATAAAGTGTTAATAAATTTTAACTTGAATTGGAAAATATTTTTCTATTTTATTTAAAATAAATTGAGTTGTATTTCTTAGTAAAAAATGTAAGACGATTATTGTGGTTTCCTGCATTTTTCGAAATAAATTCTATTAATATTTATTAAATTTTTTTAGTAATACTAAACCCCAGACGCACTATCTATTAGTGAACTCTCTTACTAATCGTACTAATCCTCCTATAGGAAGATTTTTCATCAATAGATAGTGTGTCCGTGTCTGTAGTGATTCAGTACTTATTAAAAAAACTAAATAAATATTAATAGAACTACAGGTAACCCTCGGACAAAGCGATTTTCCTGCAACGCAGTTCACAAAATGCGGGATATTCCGGTATTTTTACAATGCCATTTCGGTACAGCGCATAATAACAATTTATGTGCGCTTGGAAACAAATTAGTTTTGCTACTTAAATTCTATTTTTTTGCGTATTAAACACAGAAACCAATATTTAACATTCTAAAAACGGGGGAATTGCGCTCGGAAGAAAGACCATTTTATGTTATTTTGTTTAAGACTACAGACAGTGTCGTAACTAGATACTCGCGGTACCCGCAGCTGGGCATGAGGTTCATGTCAATTGAGGCTCAGTCATCATTTAGACGTGCCACCTCACGTCAAAGAAATTGTTTCAGTCGCTATCATGTATTTTCTTAGAAAGAAAAGTCCACCATTTTTTTCTCGGTTGCTGAAGATGATTCTGTCGGAAATTTAGATTTAGATGAAAATTCGCGTTACTGTGTACAAATGAAATCAATGGAGAATTGAGCCAAAACAGCCACCATAATGAATCTGTCTTTGTTCGTTTACATCAGTGAATACCTAAGAATCATTTTTTATATATGACAAAGTCAATTTTAAATAAATTAAATAACTTTTAAATTTATGTAGAAGTTCTGTTTCTTACGAATGTAATATACCAGGTAGGGGGTGGCAAATCAAATTTTTTCGACATCGCAAAATTCTACAATCGAAAAATTTCATACTGTTAACATTTTAGACCAAGACCATCAATTTTTTTAATGCTTGCCTGAGAACCACCTGGTTTTTGTAAATACCATATTGGCCTGTGCAAAATCACAGCGGCCAAGCATGATGTAGATTGTAGAGTCTTCGTGAGGTCCATTAAAAAAATCGATATTTTTAGAATCTGTGAATCAAATAAAACTTTCGGAGTATCGTCGGCCGAGTAAAAAGGGATCGTTTGCAATAATAAGCAGGCGTTGCCGAAGTGCAGTAGGTGGTAGAGACCTATTCAACGACTCTAAAAAAAATAAGCGTCTGACAACCACTTAAAAATAATTTCATTAGGTTAGTAGAGTAAAGTTAACTGAAAAAAGAAAATAAGCAGGTTTTGCCAATTTGCATGGAATAAGTTGCAAAGGATTTTTAGGCGAAAATTAAAAAAAGTTTAAAAAAACGGGTCAAAACATCTTGAAACATCTGCTAATGAGTTCGATGTGTTTTGATTCTAAGACAACCAAACAATTGAGTATTAGCGATTCGCCCTCACACCGACCCTACACAGTGATTAGGCCCCGGGTACCGATTTATATTATCTATTTGCACAGGGCAATAATATTTACAAAAAGCAGGAGCTTCTCAGATAATCACCAAAAAATGTATAGCTGTGAAATGACACAAATAATTTAATATAAAAGAAAAATGAAATTGATTCAAGTCAACTTTTGTGGCAAAGTCAAAATCGAAGTCTTTTTAGTTGTTAATATTACTTAAAATATTTTAATTAATATTTTACAATGTCAACATTTAAGAATACACCCAAACCTGCTATTAAATAAATGTTATAGGATACCTTCCTTGGGATTTAAAATCAGTAAAAATTCAAAATCTTACTAAAAAAACTCAAATTTTGTTTGAGGTGTAAAATAGAAAAAAATGTGTATTTAAAAAAACTTGGACTATCAGCTTCTCTAGCAAACCGCAATTCCATTTGAAGAAAGAGTGGAAATATATTAATTAATTAGAAATTGAATTACTTTTTGTGCAATCGGGTATAATAAGGAAATTGAGTAAAATAATTGATATCTTCCCTTATAAGCAAATAGATTGGAGAATTGTAGGGCTAACTGCTTCGATAACTCTTATTGTGGAATTTACAAAACCTACGCGGACAAGGGCATTGTGGTTTATCAAACATGTTGGGAATATAGGAGCCAGATGTGGTAGTTTTAGTTAGGCAAATATTGATTTGTAGTTTTAATTGGAAAATGCATCTCAATATTTTTAGTCAATTTCTCTAAATTTTTTTAATGTACATATTATAGTTTTGCCTGAATCTCTTTGTTCAAACAAGAACTTTGTTCATGTCATTTTCTCAAAAACTATATAGAAACCTGAAAATAAATGTAAAAAATTATATCGCATGGTATTGGCGGCGTTGTTTTCTACGTCTGAAAGGGGATGAAAATTGTCAAAACCAACTATTTGATCAAATATATTAGTTAATTATTTAGTCACTTATGTATATTTTATTTGCCTATCGTTAGTTGCATTTAAGTAAGTTTCCTCTTTGGCACTTTACGAGTAGCCCAACAAATCTATTAAACCCTTATCCCAAACTGATTTCTTAGAACCACATTTAACATTTTTGATCGTACAGAATCTGTAAATTTTATTTTGTTAATTTTTTGAAACACTCAAAACCGGTTAAACCAGGTTTTCGGAAATTAAGATTTTTAGAGTAGGTTAAAAATTCAAAAACAATCTGGATTTTTTATTAGGTTGTTTATTGCGATTGTTGAAGTTTCTTGAAAGGGATGATTATTTTTTCGTCCATGTGTCGTTCAACTTTTTGAACTTTACACATCAAAAAATTAATTTAACCAAAAATGTCAGAAACCAATACAAATGATTGGTTTTCTTATTTTTGTAACCTTATTATAGTTATTTATTCACGCATCGACAATTTTACAGAAAAAAGATGAAACTCGACATCTACAAAAAAAAGCAAACGACGATTTTTGGGTTTGTTTCTCGGGTTTCAATTGACTTTTTTAAGCAGATGATTATTTTTTCTCTTTTTATCTTTGCTGTTTTTCATACAGTGGTGGCCATATTATTAAGGACACATCAATTATGTTGGGGAAATGTTTGCTTTTGGCGACTTGTGTATTTTACTAAACATTTTTATAGCCTAGCTATACGAAACTATTATTTGTTAAGGTGCATTCAAAATGCAAAGTTTTACTTTGTACTAAATAATATTTGTACTAAATGTAGAAATACATTTTTTTAACTAAATTAGAAATATCTTAAAAAACACATTTTTAGCTCAGCTACCTCAAAATATTGAGTGGATGCACATTCAGCATTATTGACTCTACATTTCTTTCATTTGGAGTTTTGTGCTATCTAGGCTAGAAACAGCTCTCAGGGCATTAAGTAAATTTATATTAATATGAATAAAATTAGTACTAATTACAACAAGTAATTTTAGCCTTTATGATTTTTAATACACAAATAAAAATTACATTTTAAGTACCGTTAATGAATTTTCCACTTAAAAATATAACTTTTGCTCGTCTACTAAATACGATAAGTACTAATTAATACATATACCAACAAGTACTAATTTTATTCATATTAATCTAAATTTATTTAATGTCCTGAGAGCTGTTTCTAGCCTAGATAGCACAAAACTCCAAATGAAAGAAATGTAGAGTCAATAATGCTGAACGTGCATCCACTCAATATTTTGAGGTAGCTCAGCTAGAAATGTGTTTTTTAAGATATTTCTAATTTAGTTAAAAAAATGTATTTCTACATTTAGTACAAATATTATTTAGTACAAAGTAAAACTTTGCATGTTGAATGCACCTTAGTAAATAATAGTTTCGTATGGCTAGGCGATAAAAATGTTTAGTAAAATACATAAGTCGCCAAAAGCAAACATTTCCCCAACAGAATTGATGTGTCCTTAATAATATGACCACCACAGTATGTTGTGTTTCAACTTTTTTGCGGACGTCGAATGTAGTTGAATGTAAATCAGCTATAACGCGTGCAATGCAGTGTTGAACGTTTTTCTTGAGTGTTTTCGTTTCTTATTCATCATTCTGAATAGTGTCTAGACGTTCCAAAAGTGCCATAAAACGTATTTTTTCCATTCCTTTCTTATAATCCATTATTTTATTTGTTTGGAACTTTCAGAATTTGTACTTTTTCACAGTCTAGGTGGAATAAAAGGAATATTTTCTGATTTGAAGTTTTCTGATCGTTTTATTTAGGCCTGCTTATAATCTAAATGAGACTGACTATTAGGATATCGTTTATGGAAAAGGTATCCTAATAGTCAGTCTCATTTAGATTATAAGCAGGCTCGTAATAGAGTTGTAGGGTTAATTCGGATTGCTAAACGTAATTATTTTAAGGACAAGTTAGACCCTCCCTTCCTCCCAAGGTTTTTTGGCGTAATGTTCGTAATTTAGGTCTAGGCAGATGCAAGAGTAGTTCTAGTGGGGTGTTTAAGCCCAATGATATTAATAGTTATTTTTGCTCTAGTTTGAACTCGGGCAGTAGTACCGTCGATTTGTTCTCTAATGCATCTTCTAATTCGTTTTCGTTTTCAAATATTTCTCTCGAGGATTTACAGTATGCCATTTGGAATGTTAAATCGGAATCTTCTGGTCTGGATAACGTCAATTTAAAATTCGTTAAACGAGTTTTCCCTTTCGTCTCAAAATATTTGTTACATATTTTTAATTTTATCCTCACATCCTCTTCCTATCTAGATCAGTGGAAGCTAAGTTAAATCATACCCATCCCAAAGATTAGTAATCCTTCAGAGCTATCCCATTTGAGGCCAATTAGCATTTTAAGTTCTCTCTCTAAAGCTTTCGAGATAGTTGTTAAAGCTCAAATTCAATCGCATCTAAATAGCAATAGTTTAATTAGTTTCTTCCAATCTGGGTTTAGAAAATTTCATAGCACTTCTACTGCGTTATTAAATGTATGTGATGATATTAGGCGTAATATGAATAATAGGGAATTGACTTTTTTAACTTTGTTAGATTTTTCTAAGGCCTTTGATTCTATTAATCACAGAATTCTTTTTAACAAACTCTTATCTCAGTTTAGATTTTCGATTTCCGCTGCCAGACTAATTTTTAACTATCTTTCTAATCGTTCTCAGGCAGTTTTTTCGACAATTCTTTGTCTGATTTCCTTCCTGTAATTTCCGGCGTTCCTCAGGGTTCAGTGCTGGGTCCTCTATTGTTTTCTATGTACGTTAATGACATAGAATCCTCTATTCACCATTGTTCATTTCACATTTTCGCTGATGACGTCCAAATTTATAAAAATAGTCGTTTAGATCAGGATTCTATTGATAGGAATATTTCTCTGATAAATGAAGACTTAAGTAATATCGCTTAGTTGGTCGGTCTCTAATAGGCTCGTTTTAAATGCGAATAAATCACAGTCGATCATAATTTATAAAAAATCGTTTGACACCTCGTCCTTTTCTGGTATTTTTCTGCAGGATTCGCTAATTAGGTATTCAAATGCTGTTAGAGATTTAGGCTTAGTTATTAATAAAACTCTTTCTTGGGGTGACCATTTAGTCAGTATTAGTAAGAGGGTCTTTGGTATGCTTAGTTGTTTGTATAAAGTAGTAAGATTTTCTGATAGTCAGTTTAGGAAAAAAATGTTTTTGTCTTATCTTCTTCCTCATTTTATTTATGGTGACGTAGTTTTATTCGGTATGCTTCAGGAAAATATGAACGTTCTCCAAAGATGTTTCAATCCATGTACTAGGTTTATTTTTGGTATTAGGAAATTCGATCATATTTCTGCCTACTCTAGCCTTGTTTTAGTATGTAGTTTATCTACCTTGTACGAATTTCGCGTTTGTCTTTTTATTTTTAAACTTCTCAAAGCTAAGAAGCCTTGTTATCTTTATAGGAAGTTACTTTTTAGCAGATCTCATTCCTCAAACTTCCGCCTGATTCCGGCCAAAAATTGTTGTAGGTCGCTAAACAAATCCTTTTACGTTAGGGGAGTTTCTCTTTGGAATTCAATTCCATTGGAATTTAAGAGTTTAGGATCGGCCAAATTATTTAAGTCAAAGTTTTTGGAGTGGCGTGATTGATGGGCAATACGTAGGCTTTTTTAAATTTATTTTTAATATTATTGTTATTGTTATTATTGTTAATTTTTAATATTATTTCACCTCTTGCTGTACATTTTATTGTAAATGAGCTATTGCTCAAAATAGAATGTGTATGCATGAGGTGGAAATTGTTTGAAAAAATTTAAAGGTTTTTCTGCCTAAGGGAAGCAGCTTCACTGTTTTTTTTTGTTCTTTTGTTCTGTTTACTCTGTTTCCATCTGTGCTTTTCCTTTTAATACTAAATTATTGTTAAAGTACAATAAATAAATAAAATAGTCAGAATTCTATTTCTTCCGTAGAATGACTGAACGAAAATAGACGCCTTGCTAGTTTTTAAATTATTTTCTACCATGTGGCTAAGTAAACACATCCTTTGGAACAGCGATGGTGCTTTATTCTGTGTGATGAATGAATTGAAATTGATCAATCAAAATAAAACCCGTTTTTTTTCTTTCAAGAACCGTTTTGGTTTTTGGTTTCTGGGCTTTGCCACAACAACCGGTTTTTCCTAATCTGTTTTAACCATCTCAGCATTCAGCTTAGGACTCATATCGGCCCGGAAGCTGTATTTAAAAAAAAATAAAACCTGAACGATAATGCAATGTTCCTTAACGTGAACGCTTTTTTTTTTTGTCAAATTCCTGACCGGTAAAAAACGTTCACAAACATCAAAAAAAAACATAAAAAACTGGAAACAGAAAAAATGTTCTGTTAAACTATGCTATTTGACAACGATTTTAACAGTATATAAGTTTGTTTGTAAATAAAACAAAAAAATAAAATTTACTTTTTGGCGAACCGGCGCGCGATGACAAGGAAGCCGCTGAACAACTCAAATAATTATGAATCTTAAATTATACAACGTTAACAATAATATTTCCGGCCAAACCCTTCTCGGATTTTTTGTGATTTTTTTTTACGAAATGTAACAAAAAAATTAAAATAAATTGTTTGGTAATAATAATAAGACATAATTGTTTACTTACTTCAAATCATCGCAACATTTCCTCTATCCCGCTGTTTGCTTGTCATTGCTGCGCGCCTTTTGTACTTATTTTGTCCGTGCACTAAATTACTGTTAATTTAATTATTAAAATCTAAAACTTAATTTCAAAACGTTTTTTTAACGTCGGGAACGTGGACGCTTTTCTTCAGTTAGAGTAGGGAGTAATGTTAATTTTGCGATTCACGTTTTTAACTGTCAAAAAAACATAAATCAGCAAGATACATTTTTCAAAATATTGGTGCAATGGTTGAGCTTTATATATTTTTATTTTTAAAAGCTATAGGTACAAGTTCCGCCATAAAATTTCATTCTTGAATTTTTTGCTAACTAGTTTCCCTTACTGAGGTCCTTTTCCAATCACAAACTTATTTTGTGGGACCTCACTTATTACATAAAATATTACATTAAATAAGTTAGGTTCACAAAATAAGTAAATATGTAATTGGAAAAGTGCCTGAATCTATTTTTCAAAAATTTTTATTTTTTTGTTACAAAAAACAAATTTTCATAACATTACTTCAACCAAAAATGGTCGAGTAGCCAATTACTCAACGAAATTAGTCGAATAGTCGATTGGATTGTTTTTTTTTTACTGATGACACACGACATGTATTGAATGACCAGTTTAGCTCTTTCGTGTGAACGAATAAAATTTTAAATGGTTTCAAATGTTTTTCTAAATTAATAATTACTAAACCGCAAACGTTGTGCTGAGTTTGTTTACAAATCAATTAGAATGTTACGATTTTATGGCATAAAGAATTCAAAGTTCCCAACTATTTTGGCATTTTTTATTTATGCGTAGGTAATTAAGCCTCATTACTTAATTTAATACTGTTAATTTAATTATTAAATTCTAAAACTTAATTACAAAATAAATATTTTGCTAAACTACTTATTTGTTATTTAAACCCGGAAACGTTTCAAAACCTTAACCAATAAAACGTGTTTTTTTAACGTCGGGAACGTGGACGTTTTTCTTCAGTCAGAATAGCGAATAATGTTAATTTTGCGGTTCACATTTTTAACTATCAAAAATACGTAAATCAGCAAGATACCTTTTTCAAAATATTGGTGCAATAGTTAAGCTTTTTATATTTTTATTTTCAAAAGTTGTGTAGGTGCAAGTTCCGCCATAAAATTTCATTCTTGTTTTTCTTCAACTATTGTGCCATCTTACATACTATCTAGACTTCTAGAGGCCCATCCACCAAGGCTGTTTGAACAGATTTTTAATCTGCCGAGTTATTGCTAACTAGTTTCCCCTACTGATTCTATTTTCCAAGAAGTATATATTTTATAAACATTTAAAATTACTAAATTTAACCCTTTGTAGACCATAATATATTTGTATTTGTTTATTTGGTTGTATAAAAAAAAAGTATTCTGTTAGATTTTTCTTACAAAAAATAATTTTTCAGAACATTTTGGAATACTCGAAAAAATGGTAAATTGGAAAACTTGAACCAAAAATGGTCAAGTAGCTAATTACTCGCGAAATTAGATCGGATTGTTTTTTTTACTGATGACACACGAAATGTATTGAATAACCTGTTTAGCTCTTTCGTGTGGACGAACAAAATTTTAAATGGGTTTAAATGTTTTCTAAATTATTAATTACTAAACCGCAACCGTTGAGTTTGTTTAAATTCAATTACAATGTTATGATTTTATGACATAAAGAATTTAAAGTTCAAAACTATTTTGGCACTTTTTATTTATATAGGTAATTAATCCTCATTACTTAATTTATTAAAAAATGCAAAGAATTATGACATTTTTTGTTTGGTTGTACGTCAGCTTTTGGTTACATTGGGCTGAAATTGTTCTTCATGACGTTAATGGTTAAGTACTTATATCTTAATACTCGTGTTATATCCTTTGTTTTATTTAATTTTATTTCAAAACCCATTTTTTGTTGTTGACTCGCGATGTGCTAGCTTGCGTCAGCCGTTTAGCCAATATCCATGAATCTTCTTAATGGTGCTCGTTGGACTTTTGCCTTATAACATAGTTTCTCCTTGATTGTCTTTCGTTTGAAATCAATACGGTTAACCATGCAAACCGTAAATATTATGTTTACAATTCCATTAAAATCTTTGGTTCAATAATAATTTTTTATGAGTTTATGAGATGAAATATTCAAAGTTCAAATTTGTTTTGACAAACAAATATTACTTAATAATTTCTCGTTAATTAATTAAATTTTCGTAAGCAGGTGCCAAATTGGTAAAAATTTGGGTTTGGTTAACTCTTTCATATTTTAAATTACATATTTTCAAATCTGGTTTCCGACTAAACCTTTTAGTTACATCAGCCTGAAGAACGCTTCATAAATACAACACGTATAAGTAGTAATTATTTTTAAATCATATGTTATGATAATTTCAATTAAATAACATTCTGCATATCGTTACGAGTCGAACAATATAACTATTAGTAATAATAATAAATTATTTTGAACTACTTTCCAAAAATTATAAATTTAATTTTGATTTTGGTTTTGTTTTAATTTATTTTCTGCTTTAATCAATGTGATGTTCATTAGTTTGTGTATACTGTGCTGTGCAAAGACACTTTCCGGAACGAAACTTTCTTTTATGTGGATCAAAAAGCAAAAATACATTCATCAAAATTCATACATACACTCGCACTTACAGAAATAATTTATTAGCGAGTTTGTATACACATTTACATCCATTTGTACGTACACTCGAGTTAGATTAAGAAAAATCGGTAAAATATATTAAAGGTGTTTAAAATACAAAATAAAATTTTTGTTATTAAATTATCGAAATTGCACGAAGGAATTTGTTTATATTTACTTGTTTAATTATTACAGTACATATTTAATATTCATGTATGAATTGGTTTTACAGTCAAACTGGACGTCTATGTACGCGTAGGTGGATTCGAGTAGTTTTAAATAAAATTCATAAAAGTATTATGGTACATTTGATAACATCCTTGGTCGATCGGTATTTCAATCTTTATCCTTTCTTAAAGTTTCAAAGCGTACATCTGCTCTGCTTAGATCATAATTTTTCCATTACTCATCTATAATCAGTTTATTAAATCAGCTTCGATTTTGGTCGCGGTTTGTTAAATCATTTTTCATCATCAACCATGCGTACGATTTGTGATTCACCCGCCCATACATATCTTAATTTTAATAATTTAATTTGTCTTAAATCGCAACTTATAGCAATATAAATTTCAATTGTGCATATGTAGGTAATTAGTACTTAGCTGTACTTATTTGAGCAGAGCGATATTTAGAATACTCTTGTTAATATCAAATTTCATGCTGGAAACACGTATTACGGTCTCAATTTGAATTTGAAATGTTTTTATTTCAAAGAGATTATAAAAAACTATCAGAGATTTAAAAGAAACTATCAATTTTATATCGAAATTTAAACATTAATAGTTTTAGGAAGTTTTAATTAAAGTCTATTTGTTTTTTTTTAAATATTTTAGTTTCTGCTTAATTTTAGTTTAAAAGATTTAAGGTTCTGTTTTTAATATTAGTTATCTTGTGTGGATGGAACATAGAAGTACTTATAATATGAATTAAATGTGATTTCAGTTAAAGTGTTTCCAGTTTACTATGACCAAATTAAATTTTAATAATTTAGTGAACTTTTGGTAGGAAATTTTTCTTTCAAATCGAGTTCCCACAAACATATTTTTCAAAATTAACTGAAGACCCTATTAATAAAATGGCAAGTCCCTACTATTGAGTAATCGGTTCAAAGTACAGGGGTCCTATTTTGAAATGGATCGCATTTCGCATTTTTTTCGATTTTACGGATGCGATCCGCCTCGTATCTCTGTATTATGAAAAGCGACATCGCATATCGCATTTCTTATAAGAAATTTTATTTTGGAAAATAAAAATTATTTTTTATTATTTTTAACAAAATAAATTAAATATTTCTTAATAAAAGACATTTTAATTGTATATTAAATATAAACAGAAAAAAATTATTTATTAGCACACTCATTTAGCAAATCCGATTTCCGACTGCTATAGACTAGTCGCATTTGTCAATTTCAATTTCGCAAAAATGCGCTATCGCATTTTATAATAAGCTCCAAGAGCGCATTTTTGCGAAAATGTCGTTTTATAATACCGAAATGCGATATCGCATGAAAATGCGTCGGACTGGTATGGTGGACAGTGAGGGAAGACTGGAGGTACACATCAGGTATTGGTCGAAGCCCCCGCTACCAACCTACCTGGTGTGTGCTTCAACGCTTCCTTTCATCGCTGCCCACCAGGGGCCCTATTCCCGAACACATAATTGTCTATTGACAATAATGCTAATTTGACAAAAATGCTACACAATTTTATGTGAAAATGGCATTCTGGTACACAATAGTAAATTGTATTTCTTAACTACATAATTGTAGTAAATTAAACTATATTTTGTAGTAGATTCCTTTAAAACTGCCAAATTCTAAACAAAATGAGTGCAAAACAAGAGAAAAAGCGATATAAATGCAATATTGTGGTTTCGACAGTAACTATTTTATTATTGCGGGATTCACAAAAAAATTACTGAGCGACAAATAACAACCTTATTGAAACTACTTCTGATTTTAAGGTTTCTTAAACTGAGTTAATAACCACATTGCTAATTTTTGACAAATTTTTTTTTGAAAGAGCACTTCGAATAATTGGTACGTTGAAAAATAATTGTCAAAATATATCGTATGCCCTGTGTTTGCTGGCGCCTTGCAGTTGCGGATTGAATTCTCGTCACTCGTAATTTTATGATTTATCTGTTCATCAATAAATTCGACTTTATTAATAATAGCACTACGAGTATACTCAGATATCCCTAATTCGGTACCCATTGTATAAAAATATGACAGCTATATATTACAAAATACATTGAAAAGGAGACCACATGTTCAACTGTAGTAAATTTCATTAACGAATTTATGTCTGGCAGCATTTGTTACCAGACGGTCTCCACTTGTTTAAAAATTTACAGGGTACTTTTGTTAAGGTTTCTGTTTAAATTTAAATGCTTATAACATGGCAGGATTAGAGTATCCAACCCCGGGATCCCGTTTTTTGTCAATCCCAAAATCCCAGGATCCTGGGATTGACCTTATTTATAATCCCGGGATTGGATACTCTAGACAGGATGGTTTCTTGGTGCGAAGAGATAGAACAAAAATCAAGTGATCGTTTTGATCAGGGAATTTAACGATAACATTCGTGTCCGCGAATATTGGGACGACGAGGTACTTTTCACTGGCCAATTACCTAATTATTGTTTTGTTTTTGCCAATAATACTTAAGTGTTTCCATTTCTTTTAAAGGATTTTTTCGGTGGTATGGTACTTTACAGTGTTGTTCGGCGATACCTTTTTCATTTAATCGATATTTCGGTTTTGATACGGAAATCAGTACAGTGAGATTGATTCAATATAAAGATTGCAGTTTGTCTGTTGGGCAGAACGAGTGCGCTTGTATATAGTGATACATTTGAGCAGCTGCTTTAAGAAAAACACGACGCCTTACCATATTTATAAAGGTTCAACACAAATACAAATTTAGGCTTATTTATACACATACTAGGATTTTAATATAAACTTAAGAAAGTGAATACACGTTTTTGTGATAAAAATACCTTTGATTCGATGTATTTCTTGGTACCTATTGCATTTAAAGTCCCTTTACTCAATTGCTTCTTTATCGTAATAAACATTTTGGTCTATTATCGACCCCTACAACAGGCAAGATTCTTACAAAGCTATAAGGCGACTTATTAAGGTCACACTTTGCCAAGGCGATTAAAATAGGTATAGAAAAGCTTAAACGAAAGAAACAGTTCCTTGTTTTTTTTGATTTTAGTGAATATAATTCGCTAAGTCGGTACGTTCTGCTTGATACTTAAGGTATTAAGCGAGAATTGTATTTTTATAGTTTGGTCGTAGCTCGTAGCTACCTGATGAATAGACCTTACTTTTCAGTACGAAACCCAACTACCAACATAATTGAACTCAACGGGAGGGTTCTCATTTTTGAGAATCGATAGATATATTATGAGTGATTGTTCTCTGTATTTTTCTGATTTGCCAAATTGAAAATACTGTGAATGTCATTATCATTACTACATACTAATATATTGCCTATAATAAAGCCGTACAATCAATTTGATTAACAGACAATTTTTTAACTTCTTAAACATTTTCATTAAATGAAAATGTATCAATTGTGTGAGACACGACACGCCAGCAACATGACGTGCAGGATTCTGCATGCAGCGAAATACAAATGCTTCAAGTTATCTTCATGTCTACTTTTTGATGTGAATCGGTGTACAATGTTTATACAAATTTTATTCCTGCCCACCAGTTTGGTTGCAGAGAAAACCACTCGACTGTAGACCAAGTTCATAGAATCACAGATATTATAAAACCTATGCTGGAAACGAAGCTTTAAGCTTTTTTCTTGATGTAGCGCAAGCATTCGATCGAGTTTGGCATAAAGGATTGGAGTTCCAGCTAAAGTGGGTCTTTCCCAAACAATTTTATTCAACTCTGAAATCCTACGGAGCTAGGAGTACCGCAGGGTAGCCTATTGGGCCTCATCTTATACCTCTTGTATACTCTGTACGTACCACCAATTATACTGATTGCAATTTTGGCAGTAGGGAAGAATGTCTTAGAAGCTTTGATTTGATTTTAAAAAAATTTGTCAATCTGGCCCAAAGATCATACGCAAGTGGCGTCATATTTGTATGGATAGTGAGGATCCTTTCCAACCAAAAAACCTAATAACTTCCAAAAATCTTGACGATAAGTGACTTAGGACTTTTATGCTCCGTCCCTATACATATGTCAGTTTAAACAAAATTTGATTTAAGAATTTGCCAATCTGGCCCAAGATCGTATCCAAGTGGCCAAATATTTTTGAGGATAGTAGAGAATCCTTCCTAACCAAAAAATATGACAACTTCCTAAAATCTAGGCGATAAGCGGCGATTAATTCCGTCCCTGAACACGTCTGTCCTTAGTCAAAAAAGAAATTGTTATAATTTTTGGTTAGAGAGGATCCTTGGCTACCCAAAAAAAATATGGCCACTTCGGTACGATATTTGAAAACAACTAGTATCAAATCAATAGTTGAAGCCGAATTATACTTACTCAAATTCACCAGCTGATGCGTCATTTTTCTTCTTCAACGATCTTCAATAAATTTCTGTTTAAGGCAAATCATAAAATGAAAGCTATTTCACAAACAATCGTTGGGACACAATTAAATATGATTTGTACTTATCTAAAAGCATCATCTAATGTATCATCGGTACAGTGTTATACAAAATCAATCCTTTGGCTTTAAAAACATTCAAAACAATTTATTTATTTATTTATCTTGAATTATTTAACACACAATAACTTTGACACCTAAATATTATTTTGTTTGTTATGATCAGGTACCAACATTTAAGATCAAGGTACCAACCTTTTAAGTCTTCTTTATTTTACGAATATACCATAACTTTTGGATACGAGAACCTCGCTCACGATTATTTGGTCCTACGCCTTCATATTGGACAAGGAGAACACACATATAACTATTTTAACCGGCGCATTACAACGGAAACGAGATATACACAATTCTACACTGCAACATGAGTCTTAGCGTCTTAGGTATTTATATTTCGGAAACGACGAATTTCGTCTTACATACATACAAACACATTATACAGAAACTCCAGACCGGGCTCATTGGAGATATTTTCTTCATACCTGCCCTAAGTGACTTATCATCTACATATTTGGAAGTTGTTATATTTTTGGTTATAGAGTGGGGTTTACCTAAAAAATTACTCGGGCAAGATTAAAATATTACAAATGGAGAACACACTTGTTCTGAGAGGCTGCATTCAATTTGGTTGCTTAAATATTTTATCGGTTTATCCTAATTTCATTTATTATTCTTACCATCAATATTTATTTGAGATTAGGTCAAACTGTACACGTTTGTATAAGCTCGTGAAGTTTGTTCTAAATTTTGTTTTTGTAATTTTAGGATATATTTAGGGCAAATTTCACGCGAGTGTAGTTTCTACTTCTAAAACCCATTAAAAATATGTGAATTTTATGATTAAAAGAATTGAAGAACCACTTTCACATAAATATATAAGCAAATAATACAGCATAACAGATAAAGGCCTTAGCCTTATTACTGAGGGCCCAAAATCACATGGTTTGTTTTGAAAATATAAGTTTTAAAATTTTCCTGTACTCCTATTCCAAGGTGCTGGATTTACTCCAAAGTTATCTTAAATGGATTTCTTAAATTCAAAAAACAAATTGACTATAAAATTGTTTACATTTTCACTTGATGTATGTTAGCTTAATTAAACCCAATTAACCATGCTAAATTTTACACAAGAATATTTCCGCACGCGGTTCACTTTTCGATCATCATAAGTCAAAACCGGTTGAATGAATTAAATTACCAATGGCTTAGGGAAAGCAGTATTTTTAACGTTTCCATATTTTTTAACCTTTTTGTTGTTGTGTATTCCCAATTTGTCATTGAGCACATTACCATTAGAGTAATTATTTCTTAACTATTTACGATTTAGTTAATTATTTGCACGACTTAAATAATGGAATAATGTTGTCATCACAAAATTGAATGAGAATTTGATGAGAAGAAGAATTCATCAAAATCATACATTTTTTACGTTTAATTTTCAAATAACAATAGAAAATGTTTATGAACAATTAGATTTATGAACTCGTGTTTGTACGTACACTGTGGTTCACTTCATTAGACACACTTCAATGCAAATTCGTATGACATTTTTCACAAAGAAAGAAAATATTTGCGTTGAGATGAAAGAGGAATTATTACTCAGTGTAACAACAATGAATAATTATTTTGAGTGCCTAAAATTTCTAATTCCTTGATATTGGGACAGAAAACTCTTTTTGGCCCGTTAACATGCGAGAAAAGCAGCAGTTACGGTATGAAGCGCAATTTCATATTAGGGCGCTCTTAAACTATAAGTTTCTTGTTTCCATCAAAATTAGTGGCAATTCCTAATAAAGGCCTTGCTGCATTCAATTTTTTCTGAAATTATTTAACTATTTGGTTAAACCTTAGTGGTTTAGATTAAAGGTGAAAGCAAAGCAATTGGAATTATAACGTCCAAATCTATAAATGAATTATGTACATTCTCAATTTATAAAATATAATTACAATTTTTATAAATAAAAACTGGTATCAATCATACTGGTGCGATATAAAAAATTATCTATAAATATTTCCAAGTTGATACGATATGTACGTATAATTTGTGGTTTGTGGTATTTTAATTTTGTATTTGCCAACTACATGAAATCTGCTAAATTATTATATACACTCACCGATAAAAGCCTACATACACCTATAATATGATTTTACATGACACGTGAATCGTATATAGACTTTGGTCGGTGAGTGTGTGTATATAGACATCAAGTCTGCACCCGTATTTTAAATTTCTTAGAAATTATACAGCGCTAATGAGATATTGAGCTTTGATATTTAAATTATTTTATTCGTATGTTTAATACATTCTCTAAATATGTGAGGGAATAGTTTTGACGTAACGCCACTATTATATGTTCGGTGCGATACATAAATATTCATTAATAAAATTATTAAAACTTAATTTCCTTCTTATTACTTAACACTGGTTTGCCGCGTACAAACATTTATAGTGATATGTTGAACTTTGGTTAATTTTTTTGTGGTCTTTATTATGATTTTAATTAAAGATTTATTTACAATAAAATTTGAAAAAAATATGCTAATCGATTTAGTTTGCTTTTCAAATTGATTACATACATCGATAGATAGATTGGATTAAAATATAATCTATACATTTTTATTAGGCATGTTCAATTTTTTTTTTTAAATTTATTTATTAATTTTTTGTGATGAGACTGAAAAATGAAAGTTATTATTTTATTCATAATACAAAAATCAAAATTATTCGCGATAGTTTTATCTAGGTTAGTGTGCTAATATGTGAATGAATGTTTTCATTTTTCATAAACTTGGGAGAGTTTTTAAATTTGTTATTTTTAGAATATTTCACTTTTTAAGTCTGGTATCGCGATTTTTGATCATTACAATGCGCGTAAATTAACATAAATTAAATATGCAACCACTCAATATAAAATGATTCTATGTATACGTATTTAATTGAAATCCGCCCGGATTTTAATACTTGCTGAGTCACGTTGAACATGAGGTACAACATTTTTAAAATCATGTAAAAACATTTTATTTTGATATATTTTATTGTAATAGATTTGATTTAGGAATGTTGTGTCAATATGTAGAATACTAAAAGATAAGCGTGCCAGTTGAGTCAATAATTACTTTGTTTACTCGCCTGCAAACAAAAACCCAAAATGCTTTTATTCTTTTATTTGCCATACTTATGTGCAATTTTTTATTTATTTTGTTTTGAAAAGCGAAAGTGGTTCTAACTTCTACGTACAAAATTTTGATTTCAATTTTTACTTCAAAGTATAAGTTTAAGTTCAGTGGTACCCACAAATCACTTATAATAGATTACGCCTTACTTTGCCTATTTGGATCATAAAATAAACGGCTGGCAAATGACGTCAAATGAGAGTGAACAGTTTTGATTCACAATATTGTTGTGTGGAATTGAATCCAAAAATTAAATTTAATAAAATAAATAATGTGGTGTGCCGTATCTAATTGTTGTACATAATAACAATATAAAACCTCTTGCTTAGAATTTCATCCTCTTCATAACATTGGCTATACATAGTTCGTCATGCAACACAATATCAAAAAGAGAAACTGCATAAAATTTAAATTTTTTGAGTCATTATTTAGCCACATTTAAAAGCAATGACAGAGGAAAAACAACATAACTCCACTCAACACCCAAACTTAAAAAATCAAAAGAGTCAAACAGAAAAAATTAAATTAAACCAATTGGCGAGAAGAAACCAAAAATGCACCTTAAAATGAGCCAAGAAATATCTTATTTTCCAAGAATATTACCAAAGCCTTTTTTCCATAAAAGCCGCTGTTATTAGACCAACAACAAGCTTAATTTAGGGAGATACAGTATCCCGTAAGAAGCCATGTAAATTTAAACATTTTTGATTAAAGTTTTATTAACCTTCTCTCATTGAACCGTTTCTTCTATCATCGTTGGTGAACAGGAGTCAGGCTGTAAATTAAAAATAAAAAATTTGTTAGATTTTTGGTATATTTCCATTATAATGTACATAAAACATAGAAAAAAAAAATCATTACCCTAAATATATTGCAAATATAAAAATTTATGGGGAAGCATCTATTTGATGGTCGTCTGTATCCGACTCCGCATTAATACATGTGCTATAAATAGTTTTTGTATGTTTTGGGCAAATTTGGTTTCGCAAAAATTACAACGGATTCTTGCATTAACATCAGCATTTCTGGGAAAGAGATGACATCAATGTCTAGAACTAGTACTTGACGTTTATCCTCAGTAATAATACGCCTCTACGCCACTGAAGACGATGGAAGACAAGTTTTTAAAACGTGAATGGAATTGGAAACCAGACATACCACTATTACCTCTATGGTTACGTGGATAAGCCTTATCTCGCAACACATCCAGTTTAGCTTTTTGCTTTACATATTGAATATGTGAAATTTCTGCTACCTCGCCACGAAACTTATTATTCAACCAGTCAAACTCAACAGAATGCAATCGAGCCGCTAACTCAGTGTGAACAACTTTAAGATGGAGGCATAAGTTGTTCCTGGTAGCATACCCTTTACGTATTGGCGCCGCTTAGAGTATATGTATGAAAAACTAGCCAACGGATTAGTAACATCGTGACACAATACCGGGTGTTTCTTTTAAACTGAGACGATCAAATATCTCGAAAAATAGCCACTCTACGGAAAAAATGTCCATAATCAAAATTTAATCATACCGCGGGGGAAATACATTAGTGCAAAAAAATAGTCCCCCACCCCCCGCTTTGTAGGTGGGGCGCGGGGTAACTTTGAAACTAAGATATGAACCCCTATTTTTTATTGCAGATTCGGATTCTATGGCTAAAAATACGTAGGATTTGACTGAAACATTTTTTTCGATTCATGTTAGATGGCGCTGTAATTGACGATATTCAATTTTTATCTCGGATTAAATATCTCGGAAAATAAGCACTCTACGAAAAAAATGATAGAGATCAAAATTGAATTATTCCGCGGGGGAAATACATTAGTGTTAAAATTAGTAGCCCTCACCCCTCCATGTAGGTGGGGCGGGGGGTAACTTTGAAACTAAGATAGGAACCCCTATTTTTTATTGCAGATTCGGATTCTACGGCTAAAAATACGTAGGATTTGACTGAAACATTTTTATCGATTCATGATAGATGGCGCTGGAAATACATTAGTGTTAAAATTAGTACCCCCACCTACAAGGAGGGGATGAGGGTACTAATTTTAACACTAATGTATTTCCCCCGCGGAATAATTCAATTTTGATCTCTATCATTTTTTTCGTAGAGTGCTTATTTTCCGAGATATTTAATCCGAGATAAAAATTGAATATCGTCAATTACAGCGCCATCTAACATGAATCGAAAAAAATGTTTCAGTCAAATCCTACGTATTTTTAGCCATAGAATCCGAATCTGCAATAAAAAATAGGGGTTCATATCTTAGTTTCAAAGTTACCCCGCGCCCCACCTACAAAGCGGGGGGTGGGGGACTATTTTTTTGCACTAATGTATTTCCCCCGCGGTATGATTAAATTTTGATTATGGACATTTTTTCCGTAGAGTGGCTATTTTTCGAGATATTTGATCGTCTCAGTTTAAAAGAAACACCCGGTATACAGATATTAGCTTTGCTTTTTATAACAATAATACAATTAAGAAAACTATTTTTAACAACAAACCAAGAATTGATCGCCTTTCCACGTCTGGTGTTTATAAGATCAATTGCAATGATTGTAGTTCCTCTTATATCGGACAGACTGGGCGCAATTTTGAAGTTAGAGTTAAAGAACATTTATCTGGTAGCCATGAATCATCCCTTTATAAATACATATTTAACGTTAGAAAATCACACATCCAGTTTAAACAATTTAGAAATATTACATGTTAACCAAAAAGCAGACGTTTAGACAACTTAGAATCTTACGAAACCCGAAAAGTTATATTTTTTAACCAAAATATCCTCAAAGAACAGAGAGAAATCCGTTTCTCACCAATTACCGACCCCGCACTGTTTTATTCCAATACTCATACCATCCCATAAAATGACTAATACGTCGGGTTATAATAAAATAAAAAAAAAATTAAAAAAAAAAAAAAAAACAACATCTGGAATTTTGTTATTCGGCCGTTGACTAATCAATAATTAATAATCATATACCTGTGTTTAACTCATCCCCTTTTAATTTTTAATGTTTATTGCTCTCACCATTTTTATTGTTTACCACTCCCACATTTTTTATTTGTATATTTTTGTTTCATTTTTTGCTTTTTCCAACTATATATAAATAACTACATTTTTATTTTTACAGTTTAGTAGATACTCCTGATGATGGCCTAACAAGCCGAAATCGATCGAGTGATTTTTTAAACCTTTTGTAATTTTGCGAAATATTTAACAATTGTTTTTAAAAAAAATTAAAAATGTGTGTATTAAGTGTGTTTCGCCAAGTGCCTACGGTAGAAAGTGTAAAAAGTACCTCAGTAATAATGTACACGATTTAGTGAAATCCTATTTTTACACTTTCTTTCATTACTTGGAGTTTCGCCAACCATTCCGAAATATAGGCGTTTGCCAATTGCATTGCCAGTTATTTTAAAAATGTCTTCGAGTACGCGAGTTTTTGTAAATTGAATGCAGGGCTATTGGCCACCGATTAGATTTTCTTTTAAAAACTCATTTTTGACAAGACTTCTGTCTCCATATGTATGTACTTTCTGATCAATTTACGACGTTTAGATTTTTCTTGTTGATCCAGATATATTTCTCAGTTTCAGTCTCCCCATCATTTGCTACCGATAATGATGTTTCACTAGGAATAATCTTGAGGATCTTGAGTGGTTTCCATTTCCAAATCAATCATACGCAAACGCAAAGCTAAATCTCAAATTCCCTTACGGGCCCTTGATATTTGTTGTTCGGTTAATAAAATCCTAACCATAGGATCGACGTAAATCCCGGCAAGAAGTAGATCATTGTCAACCAATTGATGTTCTCTGCGAATCATAGAACTTTTTATTCCTTCTGCTATGGATCCTGCAATTTTTGTAAAGTCGTATAACAGTCTTTTCCAGATTTTATAAAATGATCCCGGTGTTAAATCTGTGGTTTGCAGTTCCTTCGTAGCAATGTACGGATATCGAAGTAAATTTTCGAGTTCTTTGACCTGGTCCCATTGTGCGTCAGTCATCACGACATTGATGTTGGCCATATCACTGAGAAACGGGTTTTGTTTGTAATAGCCGTTGAATCATCAGATAGGTGCTACCCCACCGAGTTGCTTGGTTCAAAATTCCCTCTTTACCAGCTCGGCGTTTCAATATAGCATCTAATTTAGGGGTTCTTGCAGCTACAACAACATTTCTAATATTAGTGATAAGGCACGTGGTTGGATTGATTGTTAGGCCATCACGAATGGCCAGTTGCAATGTGTGCTCAGCACATCGCATATGATGAATTTTAGAAAGTCTTGCTGCGCTAGTTATAAGTTCATCCAGCTCTCTTTCGGTCTGTTCTGATATGACATTGCCTTCATCTTCACTACTCTCATCAGTCTCTTCATTGTTAGTCTCATTTATGTTCATTTTTGTAACAAGACTCAACATATTTGTCGTATTGTCGGTGACGGTTGATAGCACTTGACTTTTTGCTATTTCGTATTCATCCAAAATCCCTTGTACTAATTCCTGGAGATAAATACTTTTATGTTGCGCTTCCGTGTCTCTTATCGTCAATTCAAAATCTATCACGAAGAACGCTTTTAAGCATTTCCTTTTTATTATGTGCTTCCGTTAGTAGTGTACCATATGACGGTTGTTGTTTCGTTCTAAAGATACATTTAGAACATTTAGAATCTTTGCCATTTCTCCGTTTAGTCCCACAAACGCAGAAGTAGAAAAAAATGTTAGAGGGACTGAGTTCTTGAATACCATCTCAATTATCAATTTTTTGAAATTATCAGCAGTCATACACACTGTTACCTTGTTGCTTTTAAATAATTTGTTTATTATAGATTGACCATGCGAAGTTTTGCTAGCCTCACTATTTCTTATTTTTATATTTCTTTAATCTGCTTCAACTACAGCATCAAATATTTTGGAATGAATACGTTGAAGGTGACGTTTTAAATTTGATGCTCTGCTTGGAGCATTGTTTCCCTCGCCAGAATAACTGCTTATTTTGCTTTTACACATTTCGCCTTATTCATTTTTTATTTGGCACATGTAAAACTTTCCATCGTCAGTAATTATAAAATTATCAAAAACAATCGACCGTGAATTTGATTGCTTTGCCATTGCCATAAAATTAATCTAGGACATAAAACCATTTGTAATTGTAAATATAATACTCTGAATTAACATTATTTTGATTTAAAATTAAATTCAACAAATATGAAATAAAACTTACAGAATGTTAATCTTATAGAAATTAATTTGCACCACACGATTATTTAAATGTAAACTTGACACTACTTGTTTTAAAAGCATTTAAATTTTACATTAACTTGTACAAAAATTTATAAGTTCATCACCATTCAAATTCAACAGAAATATAATTACATCTGAAGTGTTCTTTCTCATTTCGCTCTATCGCAAAATAAAATTTAAAACAATATAGAGAAAAAGGAACAAAGTGTGAGAGGATTGCAATCTATTAACGTTAATATTTCAGTAGAACATCATCTATTATATATAAAATTATAATTTTAGTCCCCTGACCAATAGTTTTATATTTCATACAAAATAATTCATACACACATACATGCATGAAGTAACAAAACGGAATTGTGATTTTCTTTTGGAGTCGGAATCGGCTGAATTTTGTCCGACCCGACTCCGACTCCACAATCCTGGTATAAACAATCAAAATTACGACTAGTAACTCTTTGAAGACATGAAAACGTATTTTCATTGATATTTTCTTTTATTATGGCATTGTCCATTTTGCATTTTTTTCATTTTGACAAGCTATATTAAGCAAAATAATAAAGAGCCAAATTATAAATTGGTAGAATGAGCAAAAATTTGAGCAAGCAGATTTGTGCCCCTTTTGAAAAAAAAATTTAAATTTGGTACCTTTTCTGAAAGTTTACCTACAATTTAAAAATATTGTATTCGGGAGGAGAAAATTGTTTTCGAAATAGGCTACGTTACAACAAATTTACGTAAAGTCATCATCAGACTTCAGAATCGGATCTATCATTTAGCTATTTTATCCAGGGTATCAATGCCTCCTTTGGTAGAGTTATAATCTAATATTATGTTCGGTTTGTTGGTCGATAGTAGAAGGACGATTTTACCTTATTTTCTGAACGTAGCTCACAAGAGTCAAATGATCATTGGGCGCTTTCAGGTCCAACAATGTTGACATTAAAAATGTATTGATGGAAAAAATGACATTCGATTTATCAAGTTGCCATGAATTTTTCGATAGATCGAAGGCATTCAGAAAACAACATATCGCCAACAGTTGGCGGACCTGAAAGCCCCCAATGTAACAAAATTGCGAAGATCCTTCTTGCCTTATTTATCTATGCTTTACTATCGAGCTCTTTCGGAATATCAGGTTTATTCCGCCTAATAGTACCGATAATAGTAGTCTTCCCTTGAAGCAGTTATTCCGCTAATTTACAACTCGTGAAAAAATTATCCATGGTTATGGTGGGCCCCTTGAATGGTTGCATCAAACGATGAACCAGATATAGCGCTTAGTCTTTAGAGCCCGTGTCGTTTTCGGTCTGCCTACCTTCCAGATATGCATTTTTAGCTTCGCATGCCCGAATAAGCATCGCCCTCGAGTCAACACCAGTTGCTCATCAATAGTTAAATATGCTGATAGCTTGTAACACAAATTACCATTTTCCGCCAACATGTTCCACACATCACGGAATGAGGCCAATTTATCGGTTTTCAACCTTAGCAGCTGTTTAAATCGATGCTGCGATATTGCAACTCAGTAAAATGAACGATTGTTTTTGCTGTATAGTTCATCTAATTTCTCGTCCCAGTTTTTATGAGTACCAGTGTATATTAGTACATATTAAAAACAAACAATAAATTTAATTGGAATTAGTGTCGTACCAGCCTATAGAAATTGCCTAATGCCTACGGCGGTATTCTGGAGCCTTTCGGTTCGTCTCAGCAACAATTACAGTGATTAATGGTTCCGGGAATATTTTTTGGAATACCTGGAGTAATAGAAAATTCATATACAAATCGGCCCATTTTGATTTTTCATACCTGAATTGTCATACCTCTAGGTGTTTGTATATATGTTCAATTAAATCAAGTAGTTCTTGAATTGTTTGGCGTTTTCATGGCATGTTACAAAATAAATACAACCACATAAATCACTACGGGCCAGTTGTATGAACACCGCTAAATGAAAAAAAATCAAAGAGTAATGATTAATCACTACTCAATGATTTTACTTTTCGTCGATTGTATGAACGTTGCTAAATAAAAATTTAACCTCTCTTTTACTGCAATTTTATAGCAGTTTTTTATATGACTGGCAATACTTTTTCTATGACGTTTACTTTGTTGATGTTTATTAAACATTTTTTTTGTTTATTTAGAGAAAAATAAAATTGCAATTTCCGAATTTGACATTTTCTTCATTGTTGAGACCATTTTTAATAATTACGTTCTTTTATAAAAATGTTTCGTTTGTATGATATACCACATTTGAAATGTCAAAAAAACAAAAACAAATTTTTTTAGTTTCTGATTCAGTCACCAAAAAGATAGGATACAACGAATGGTAAAAAAAAAATCATCGATTAATTTTTTCTGATTTAGCATCGTTCATACAATGCAAAACTACGCTAAATCAGAGGATTAATCATTTATCCTCGTTCATACAATCGGGCCTAAATTATTTTATTAATGTACGATAATAATTGGCTGGATTATGGTAGTTTTAATTTTCTATTTACTAGCGTGAATACAAAAAATGATTTTATATAGAAAAATACGAACCTATTAAACATTTTTTAAACGTAAATCTTGTTTTATCGTAGGATCCGACAAGAAATCACTCAAATGACTTAAGTGGCAATTACATTTTAATTATATATACCTGGGATTAGAAATTTTGAGACTCTTGTGAATGCTACCTTCTTTGTTAAATCTACGTTATGATATGAATAATAAAACTCAGTAATGGAGGCGTAAATTATATCTTTTGTAGATTTGACAATTTCATCTTGCACTAAAATTTTTATAAATGCTTTTTGATACTTCGGTCTAAAAAGACCAAAGTATTGAAATCCTGTCAAAAATGACGAAAAATTTGGTTGGTCCAAAAGCACTTTTCTCGACGTTTTGAAAGTACCTGAGTCTGAAAATGCAAAAAAAAAAAAATGTCCGTTCGTCTGTCTGGATGTCTGGACCCATGGTATCTCGAGAACGGCTTGCCCGATTTGGATTTTTTTTCGCCAATCTGTTTCTATGGTCAAGGCGGCGATTTGAAAAGCTTTTGGAGACTGTACGTCAAGGGGGTGGGGTACCTGCCATTCGAATTGACCCAAAATACTTGCTTTTATAAATATTTACGATTTTTTTATATATGCTTATTTGATTATTGGATTGGGAATTGATTTGAAGGTTAAATTAGGGGTCAATTTGCGCGTTGAGTTGAAGTTGAGTTGGAGTTGAACGGTGTTAACTATTTACTGGATGTAGTGAATAGTTAACACATTTTTTATATGATGGAACTTGCCTATTTATCAACCGATTATTCTGAAATTTGAATTGTGTGTTGGAAATGGGATTTCAAAATGAGTTTTGGATGAAGTTCTGGAATATGGCCAAGTAGGATGGAACTTGCCCATTTCTAAACCGATTATGATGAAATTCGACATTTGTATTGGAAATGGGATTCTAAAATGTTTTTTAGATGAAGTTCTGGGATTTTAAAACAATTTCTGGTTGAAGTTCTGGAATATGGCCAAGTATGATGGAACTTGTCTATTTCTCAACCGATTATTATGAAATTTAATTTGTGTGTTAGAAATGGGATTCTAAAATGAGTTTTGGATGAAGTTCTGGAATATGGCCAAGTATGTTGGAACTTGGCTATTTCTCAACCGATTATGATGAAATTCGACATGTGTAATGGAAATGGGATTCTAAAATGAGTTTTGTATCAGGTTCTGGAATATGGCTGAATATGATGGAACTTGCCCATTTCTCAACCGATTATGATGAAATTCGACATGTGTATTGGAAATGGAATATAGGAATATTGCCAAGTATGATGGAACTTGGTTATTTCTTAACCGATTATGATGAAATTTGATATGTGTGTTGGAAATGGGATTATAAAATGATTTTTGGATAAAGCTTTGGAATATGGCTTTGTAGGATGGAACTTAGTTATTCCTTACCCGTTTGTTATGAAATTTGATATGTGCGTTGTAAATGGGATTCTAAAATGAGTTTTTGGATAAATTTCTGGAATATGGTCAGTTAAACGGTTAGAAGTATCAATATAATTTGTTATACTATTTTCTGTATAAAGTTCTAAAATACGATTTTTCGTTTTAAATTGGATGCCTGTACCCATGTTACTGAAGCTTTTGACCTGTTTGGCTGTTGTTGTATAAGTAAATATATGTTGGTTAAAATAGAAATCAATAATCTCAAAACTGTCACACTAACTTTATGACATTATTGAAGATACCAAAGACCGAAGTTCTGATCTCCTCGTGAGGTTTCAGCTCTTTATATTTTATTTATTTAAATCCCACCGATACTTTGAGCTAATTCTCATTTATAGATGATTATCCGGATTATCGAAAATGTTGAATCCAAACAAAATAAAAAAATATAGCAAAAAGACATAAGACCAATATTCACTTCTTCTTAACTGTGGGTTTCCACTTGGGATGCCTTTCCGAATAATCGCAATCTGTTTTAAATTTTTTCACACGGATAGTATACATTGAAAAAAAAAAATACACATCGGTATATAAATTTGTCTACGCAACCATAGACAAATTTACAATACGATTTACAATCAAAAGTAGTCATGCCTATACATCTTTTTCCATTGCAAATTTTGCATTTACAAAAAAAATAAAAATTTCCCTATTTTGTTTAGGAACATTTTCAATCCTGCGATAAACAAAGCATGCTGAAATATTTTTCCTATGTGAATACTTTATTGTTTTTATTATGATTTTTTATTGACGCCTAGAAATGTCTAAATTGACAAAATTATTTGGTAATACATACAAATACAAAATGTTTCTAACACAGTGACATGAAACAAAAAATTTCCCTTTGCGAATATTCGCAAAGCATCCAAGTGGAAACAATCAATGTGACAATCAATTTTTCTTGTGTTATCGCTAATTATAAAAATTCTAACTCGACTAAAATATTCACTATTGACGTCCGAATCCATTTTGTATTGACATAATATATTTTGTTTTGATAAAAGTGCTACTAATGATAGCAAAATAAAATAAAACCGATAGTGTATAACCGCAAAGACGAAACGAAAGTAGTGACATTTCATTTGCCAATTTACAACAACAATGCTATTAATGAATTCAAATTTGGAATTCTTAGAATTCCTTCTGAGTTGATGGTTGTCGTATTTCCATGAGAAAAATGAATTCAAATTATTTTTGAATTATTTTTTCTCATGGAAACAAGTCGCGAATTATTTTTTCGAATTGAAATAAAACAACAAGTAGAAAGACCAAGTTGGCGTCTTGTGTCGGGTGGTATAACTAAAATTAGGAATGAATTAAATAATTCAAACTTTTGGTTTGAATTATTTAATTCGGGTCCGGGTCAAAATGCCGCGTTTTAAAATGTCGCGTTTTAAAATATCGCGTCTTAAAATGTCGCGTTTCAAAATGCCGCGAGGTACAAAATGTCGCGTGGTACAAAATGTCGCGGCTTAAAATGTCGCGTTTCAAAATGCCGCGAGGTACAAAATTTCGCGTGGTACAAAAAGACGCGTTTTAAAATGTTGCGTTTCACAATGCCGCGACGTACAAAATGTTCAATTTGGATTAAATTGTGTATCTGATATCAACTTCCGATATATAAGGACTTAACTTTAACATTTTAGTGAAGGAATATTCTAATAAATTTCAACATTTGCGTTCTTTTTCTTAGACCCACTTTATAATTACATAAAATTACATTTATAAATAATTTCCATTCAGTGAAGGAAAATTTTACTATATGTTTAAACACAATTTGCTTGTTTCAAATAATTTTTATTAAATTATTTATTATTTCACATCATATTGTGTTGATTTATAAGGGATTTTTCAAAACGCGTCATTTTAAAACGCGTCATTTTGTACCATGCGGTTTTTTGAACCACGCGGTTTTATGAAGCGACATTTTGTACCACGTGACATTTTGTACCTCGCGGCATTTTGAAACGCGACATTTTAAAACGCGACATTTTGTACCACGCGGCATTTTGAAACGCGGTATTTTAAAACGCGACATTTTAAAACGCGGCATTATGAACGGTTCCCATTTAATTCATATCACGAGCAATTGTTGTTGTAAAATTCTCATGGAAATACGACTATTATTGCAATTCCAATTCCATTTTGTAGTTACTGTGTTTGTCACCAGAGTTTTCGTATTATAAATACTATTCAACTATACATACTAAGACCTCTCTTTCCTATTTACCGGTGTCAATTCACGGTTTTCGGTCAAAAAATTTGTTAAACAATGCTTACTAAAAAAACACTCAAGCACTGCCAACTTTTAAAAAATCATGAGAATTGGTTGGTTATTTCTTTTGGCCAAAATTGAATTCCAATTCCAATTCCAATTCGTTGGTCAAATGAAATTGAAATGTCACTCAAATCGAATTGAATCAATTCGTCCGTTCGTTTTCATTTCGTTTCGTCTAAATCTAAATAATTGGTCTAGTAGGTTTTCATACAATCAATCCGTTCGTTCCATTTCATTCCGTTTCTCGGTTTCGGCTATATATAGCTAGCCTATTAATCTATACCAAATTCTGGAATTTATTTCTTCGGTTGGATTGATTGTGGAATATTTTATGCGATTTGAGCTTTTTATAAGCAACACCACTAAGTCTACAGAACAAATTAATTATACGGTAATTACAACGGTCAAAACATTAAATATTGATTAGATTTCATACCACGTTAATATTGTATAGGCGACAAACTCGAATTCTTACGTTGCGTATACAACTGATATATAAAGATAAAAAAAAATTACATTTTGAAAAAATATACATTTTGCAAATTCGAATATTAATGACATAACATGATAATGTTATAAACATACGTGAAATATTAGATTGATGAGTATAGAATATCGTCAGCTCTATCGATGCTATATGTAGATATGTTTTTGCAATTCACAAAAATTTAATATTTGAACTTTATTTAAATTTCGTGTGCGACACGATACAGACACCATAAAACGTATAACAATTACCATTTATATGCGAGCAATGACTTGAAATTGTTTAAACTCATTCGTATAGAACATAAGAAGATGAACACTTACCGGATTTGAAACGAAATATCATAGAAAAAAAAACTTATAACTTTTATTTTTTATAAAATATTTAGTGTTTAAGTTATTGTATGAATACACGCACAACTTTCACTGGACTGATTTTTTCAACATCTAAACTATAAAAAAAAAAAATCAAAAATAAAACAGTCATAGAAATCGCAATTTTTGAGAAGAGAGTAGTAAAATCTGTATTTAATGATTAACTTTTTCGTGTAGCTTAACCAATTTACATCAATCAAATGTGCAACGAGAAAATTTTCAATCGACTATCAAAACCTTGTACAAATTAAGATGATTAGCTCATGATTTATTAATAAATACCAAATTAAGAACACATTATGTATACAAGTACAATGTTTATTTAATATTTTTCATACAACAACAAGAACAGATAACTTGATAATTGACATCGGCAAAGTGTTAAAATAGGAACAATTACACCCAACTAAACAGTTAAACCCAAATTAACACAAATTCAAATTCATCTGAAATATTAGTCACTGATCTTCCAATTTACCAAATTCAAAAGGATGCTAACCGGACTTGAATATAGGTTAACTCATTGGGTTTACATTTTTTGTTCTCTATATTTTTATTTTACTCAAGCTTCAACGTCTGAGATCTACCTTAGTGAGCGCAATTAAAATTTTAATGAAGCTTAAAAAATAATACAATTTCTATTCTAAACTAGTCGAGTTCCTATAGGGTTTTACCTCAGACATCGCAGCTAAATGAATTTTGATAAAATCTTTTGTGATCGGTTTTAAACGCGATTTAAAATACAGTTTACCATTTTTTGTTAATTTTTTATTAAAAAAAATACAAAATTTACAATTCGCCCAATAATTAAGGAATGAAAATCGGTACTACTTAGGTCTTTTTTTGGTAGCCGATTACGATTTTATGGCCCAAGTTTACTTATTCAAAAAATTTACAAAACTATATAGAAAAATATTTTTAGGGTCCCTGATTACGAATCTGGGGTCAAAGAATAATATTTAATGTATGTATATCCTTGAGATTATAGTAGCTATGTAGCCAGCTAAAACGTAATTCTGCATTGAAATGTGGAACCATATTGAATAACTCAATAATGGCACTCAGACTTGATTCGAAATTCACGACTTATACCTTTGAAACAAATCTCGTATTATGCCTTTGAAGAAGGCATGGATACTCGTATTATGCCTTTGAAGAAGTATTTAAAAGATATCAAACTGAGCTGCGCACACGCTAATTATCAACATGAATTAAAGATCAGCTAAATCAGATAGAAGTATGTTAGGCACCGCTAAGAACGCAAAATAATTTAAAATCTTTTTCAATTATCTAAATTTCCTAATTTCTAGTTAGGTTTGAATCTGCAACCCAATTAGCAGCGCTACAGCGAACATCAAATACTTCTCACAAGCGATCTATTTGCAAATTAATTCTTTATTAGTACGTGAATTATTTATTCGCATCACATTTAGTTTGTGGAATGTGGTGTGATATATGGAATGCGAATGAAAAGTTTTTATTTCTGATAGTGGATTCACGAGTTCGGATTTTTGTCTTTAGTTATTTTTTTCCGAGCTTCTAAATCAATCAAATCACTTCTTTTTTTGGTTATTCTAGTGATTGATCGGTTAAGGAGTAGCACGAAAATAAATACCTAGCGTAAAAAACCGAAATTGTGAATCAATTTGATTGGTTAATGAGCTCGGATAGAAATATCCTGGGGGTTAAAAACCAACCTTGTGAATCTACCATGACAAATATTTTCTACTTCTGGATTTAGGCTCTAATTGTTGCTACAGTAACATCTAAATACACAAGGGGAATCTTTAGTAGGTTTACAATTTTAAAAATTCATTATTTTGCCATCCTTTTTATTATGTTTCTTGGTAATAATTGTTTGTTCAGCAACGATTAGTTAAGATGATTCTGAATTCCGGTTAAATAATAAATAAAAATGAGAAATGACTTGATTTTTTTATTTCGCCTACTCTAAATAACAATGCAACCGACTAGTTGAAATAAAAATCAAATCATTTCTCATTATCATTTGTCATCGAGCCGGAATTCGGGTGCTGCAGTAAAATCAGAGACGTCCAACAAAACCAATGACCCGCGTTCTATATGTCCGACAAAATAATAACCTACATTTCGTTAAAACAAAGTACTGTAAAAATGTGGGACAATTGTACCATTGGTTTTGCGCTATTAGAATTATGTTGCTAAATTTAACTAAATTCTGAAATTACGAACGACTAATTAAGCAAACTGTGTTCAATCTAAGCAATTTTTTTTTAAATTAACTAAACAATTTTAAATTTATATTTGCTATTCAATTCAAGTTATATGAGAAAACAAGTCTCAAACTCTCAACAAACCGTTAATTTAACTAAATTGTGTCAAACTACCATACAACGTCAACAAGAGTATCTACCAGAAGCAGATACCTTTAAATTTCAAGTATTTTGTATAATTTATCGAAAGAAAGTGAAAATTATAATTTATTGCTTTTTTATTACTTTGCTATTAAAAAAAAAAAATAATAATAAACTACCTATGTAGTATGTATTACAAAATTATATGACATTTTTTATTTTTATCAACGAACTATTTAGTACTATATGTATACCTTGTTTGATGATATAACACCGCAGTATGTGCGGCGCGGTTTTTAATTGTTGCCAGCGGAAAGTATTGTAAATGTTGGTAGAAATTTTTTTATTATTACTACTTGAATACTAATTTTTTTTTTAATGTTATGTAGTAACTTTATAAGAATTGTTTATTTTTATATAATGCGTTAAAGTGACAATGTCAATGCTGCACGAAATTTCAGGCTACCCGTAATACATTCTATTAAAATTTATACATAGAACTTAAAAAACAACGATAAAGGCTGATTTCACGTTCTATTTTTAGTTGGATTGGTTTTGAAAAAAAAAACGACGATCGTTATCTCATACCTAGTTTATTAATAACATAAAATACGTATTAATTGCAACTCCGATAATCTATATAGGTGACTTTTAATATGAATCGCAAGCAGTGACAATTTTAGCAACGTCATGCTACAAATAAATATGTAATCCCAAGAAATATGTTAAGGTAATTTTAATTACCAATGACACGTTTTTATTGATAAGAGTATTGTAAATAAACAGAAACATTTCAATTATATAATCACACTAGCGACATTTTTGTGATTTAATTAATATCATAATTAAGCCGGAGAAATTAGTGTTACTTTATGTTAAATATACTTCTACGTCAATGATATCTTAGTCTCATGTTCTGAATTTAATTCTATGTTAAGTAGTTAAGCCAAGTACTAATCGTAGATTGCTTAAATATTTAAAATTATTTGAAAGCCAATAATGAATGTGTAAGAACTAAAATCACGATCTGCCGATTAAGCACCATGTCTTTTAAATACGGATAAAATCGAGAAGGATAAAATTTATTAACTTCATCAATCCCAAAATAGACACGCTTATTTCACCTGCAGGCAACAACCCACTATTTAACTTTCCATTAACTTGTGCTGACATTCTGTATAAGTGATTGGTAGCATTATATGCGGTAATAATTATGGTTACTACACCATTTTGGGAATACAGTTTTTAAGGCAACTATTCTGGTATCACTTCAGACAATTTATTTTTAATTAACAGCCTAATCAAGACTCTGGCCAAACAGTGGCGCCCAAATTTTAACTATCACCAGCGTAATGACAATTATCTTTTACGGAATATTACCCCATTGCTGGAGCTAAATAAATTAAATCAGCCTCGGCAGATAATAATGTACCCAATATAGAATTGGTCGGGCCCAGGATTACCAGCCGTTAAACAACTTAAAACACCGAAGGAATTGAATTAAAACCAGAACATTTGAATATTTACATGAAATAAAGTTATTGTACTGTATATGGGTTTACTAAAATTGTGGCCAATGGTGAAAACACCTCATCAAAAAATTAAATGTCATTATTGAAATTTGTGTTTTGTTTGAGATCAAACTGATTTCATCAGTGAGGTTCAAAAGTAGTTACCAGGCTTAACTTGCCTAATCAACCTCTGTGTCCCCTAAAAGAAATCGAAAAACTACAGCTCTGTTTTTAACATTTAGATAGCAAAAGGTACAAAAGGGTGGTGCCCAACTATTCTTATTAGAAATTCTGAGCGAATTGAATGACAGATCAAATACTATTGCTATCTTTAAAGCCTCGTTCGAGTTAAAACTAGCAAAAAACATAACATTTTACTGCTGGTTTGGCTATTTTGGGTACATTAACCTTTAAAGACTATAACTTTGCTAATGAATTTGTTTAAAGGATTCAGAAAACTCACGCGCAGATCGCACATTTATCCTCATATGTGCTTATGTATTTAAATCATGATGGTTGTGATTTTGTGAAGTAGTCGCAACTTGCTATGGTAGCATTATTATTTAGCAAAAAATTAAAAAAGTTTATTCGTGGTAACATTTGTTTATTCAACTATTAATAATTAAAAATTTATAAATAATGTTTTATCAATAATCAAACAATTTGCATTGAAAAACTTGAAATACATTCTCCCAATACTAAATGTTATGTGTAACAATGATCCAATTTTTATGAACTTCTTCGAGTATCATTTGCAGTGACATTCAAGTTTTTTAGCCAGATTACTTGTTTTTAACGTTAATTAAAATAATGGCTCTTGTTACGCTATGATGGAAGACGTGGAGGTGATTTTTACCTATTCGATTTCTAGAATGACTTTTCGAAAGGACCGGCTTCAAACAAACCATTTATGGAAATTTTCGATGCTTCCTAAAATTGTCTCCTTTCTACAAAAAATGACTGTGCTGCAAAATTATTTTTAGAACAAATCCAATTTCAAACCACGATTGGATGGCTACAAGCAGAGTCTTCTAGAGTATTATAGAGCCATAATCATCATGATGTATTTTTTAGAAGCTTTTTAAGTGGTATCACTTTTCACTGGTTTTCATAGGAATCCATAGTAAAAACGATGCTATTTAGCTTCAAGTTTCTCAATGAAAAAAGCAAAATATTATAAAATGTTTATTTAAAAGTTTTCTACTTATCTTTAATAACAATATACATACAAGAAGGCTATATTGGTGTTAAATAAATATTAATTGCAGAAATATTAAAATTAAATTATTTCTAAAATATATTTTTCGAACTTTCATTTTTAAAAATACATCAAAGATGGCTCTGACGAATTAAAATTATACTTGCTATGTATATTACAGAAAAACACAAACCAAAATTATTTAATCACAAAATTATCACATGTTCTAATATTTTATTTCATACTATAACGATTGATTGATTCCAGTCCGGAAAACGACTCATTGCGGTACAGAAAAAAGTGTCCGGAAAACGAGCTATTACAGTACAGAAAAATATAAAACCAAACAAAAAAAAAATAACTATTGTAACTTGATAATTTGAAAATCATTTTGATTGATTTTCTTTAAATTTCAAACTCATGTTTTTACTTTAAAATTTAATTTTAAATGAAAAAATCGAATAATGTCCCATTCAATTTTAGTTTAAATAAATCAATTATTACAAGAAAATGAAAACGATTTACTTAAACGACATTTATATATGTTGAAATTCAAACATTTATGAAAATATTTCAGAAATCATAATTAAGAATTTGTAACGTTTTCATTTAAAAATTTGTCTTAAGCTTCGATTTTTGGACTAAGGCTTTGAACAATCAAGGTTGCCTTGCTACAAGTCCTTATTTGGCAAGAAATTGTATTTGGGATTGGAATTCAATTTTGATAATAAAATAGCCAATCAATTCTTGTTTGGAATTCGATTGGTTTTTAAAGGTTGCTAGCATTTTGAAATTTTGTTTTGTGAAATACAACTTTTGTTTCGCGAATAAAGTGTAATAATAACCCGCGTGCCAGGTTTTTTTTTCTAGCTTATGTAATAAATATTTTTGTTAAAAAAAAAAAAATTGAGTATTGGCCAATACACATGGTAAATTACTTTTATTACGCTTTGAGCCATTTTTACTTGCACTTAACGAAAATACCCTAATTTTTAAAATAAAAGTTAACAACTAGTTTAGTTCAAAGTATGTAAGCATTTTACGTTGACATAAAAATTGCAGTAAACAAATAAAAAAAGTAGTCACAAGCGCAAAAAGCATAAAGAAAAAAATAGCCGTTTACACGAAAAAAATACGTTTTGTACTGAAAAAGATTGGACGATGGGAAAAAATTCATATTAGGTACTTCTCTGAAGGTACTTCCTTAAAGTAGGTTTTTGCTTGTAGTTAAAATGACTTTTTCAGAAAAGTAGAGTTAATTTTGTTTTCTTATAAAAGATGAATGAAAAATAAATTTCTGAGTTTAAAAAAAAATTATTTCAATATATAAAGTCAATAATAAAATAAAATCAATAATAAAACAATTTTTTGTTCTAATTATGTTTTTCTTCAACTCTGTTGTTTTTAAAACTTATTTGACTTTACAATTTCCCATATACAAGATGTTTTGTACTTGAGTGTAAATATTTTCAGAAATGATTCCTTGATTCCTTTCAAGCAAAAAATTGTTCCTGAAGGGAGGTCCATTTTAAATATTTACTGAGATATAGTGTGTTAAAGACACATTATTCATTGATTAAAGGAAAATATTTAAAAATGTGGGTTATGCCACTATGGTTCTGAGCCCCTCATAATATCACTACAATTTTGCGTTTTTCACAGTTTTTTACTCATAAAACATGAAAAAATATTATTTTCATCTTTAATTTTTGCTTTTTCGTCATACAAATATCTAAAAAAAATCTCATAGAAACATTTGATTTACGTTTCTTGATAACACGAGAAATTAGAATACAAATGTGTCATAAAGGCACGAACTATTTAAATCAATACAGCTTTTAGTCCGAAAATTAAAAAAAAATTCTTTTAGTTGTTGTTTGCTTAAAATACTTTAGATAATATTATTTTGAAATACATAATAATTGATTGTCATACCACAATATCTTATAGAAATTGCCTTAAGCATGAATTGTAATTTTAAAATTTTCACTGGTTTTAATCTATCAGTTATGTAAATCCTTCTTTTATGAGGTTTATTAAATAATAATTCACTAAAACATAGTTACAACACCGTATTAGACAACACTAAATTAACACTAAACAAGTTGTGTTACAAATGCATATACTATAAAACCTCCATCGCATATAGTATTTGAAATAATATTTCTTCGCACTCATAGAGTTTTGAACAATAAGTTATTTTAAAACAATAATTAATTTTTATTAAAAATAGTTTTTTTTGTGATATTTTGGACACAACTTGTAGTAAGTATTGCTTTTGGTCTTTATTATTTGTCAACGTTGAATTAAATTCTTTGATTATAGCCACACTTCTTTCTGCATAATCATTAACAACAATAGATTAACCATAATATAATTTTAATATAAATCATCAACAGAATAAAATTTATAATATAATTTTCGTCTGTAGTCCAATTTATAGAATCAGTATCAAAAACATCCATTGAAATTTTTAAAGAGTCAAAAAAGCATTTTGTGTTTTTCTTTACGAGATCTTCCAATGATATTCCAACATATGAATATTTTTTGACCCATTATTTGATTTAATTGCAATTTCTATTTTTCTATGAGTCTCGCTACTCAACGTTTGGTCAAAAAAAGATATCTCTACCAGCTGTTCGCCTAAATAGCAAAGATGGTTACTAAATTTTTGAATAGTCGATGATGTTATAACCGTATTAGTCTATACATATTTGATTTTCTTTTCTTACTTTTGTTGATCAAATTTTTGATTTCATTACAAATTGTATTTTGCGTTTTCCACCCTAGTTCACAATCCTTTTACAAGATTTCTTTTAGTTGGCAATCCGTCCCTTTTAAATTTTTCTAGTTGTAAACTAGGGCACGGCTTCGCTAATCGAATTTAGAATATTTATAGTTGAAATAATTATTTTCGATAAATCTCGAATAAATTTTGATTTCGCAAAGGTTCCGAAGGCCTTTCGACATGTTTTGAGTTTTCGAATATATTTAAGTATCGAAGCACACGTAAAGCTTACTTGTCTAATGAAAAAATAGATCAATTGAATTTTAAAATTCTAATATTAAAAAGCTGAGTTTTGTGAATAACTCCGTTAAATAAATGATAGAATACGGATTTATTTTAAACATAATGTTCTGTAGAAAAATACAAAAATATAAAATTTAGCTCGTTAGAACAATTTTAGTACAGCGTTAATTTTTTGTAAAGTTCATGTTTAAGACGCTTTCTAAAAGTAACGGTGGTATCAACGGGAATTATATATTCATGATTTTCTGAAGTATTCTAAATAAACAATAATTAAAATTTCTTTCAAAATTTGTTTTAGACTAGTTCACTTTAAGCTCGTTGACTAAACACCAATTTTTTTCATTTTTTTAAATATTCCTAGTTTTATGTTCCCCAGGTTCAGAAATTCCACACACCCACGAAAAAATTCTTGTATTTTTAGGCTAATCAATATACATACATACTCGTATTATAATTAGCAAGGTGTGCACATGGTACATTTTTGGTGAAAAAATATACACCACGAAGTTAGCTGTATGAATTAAATTATTTCCTACTAGAACAAAAAAATAACCAGGGTTACTAACATAATGTAACCAAAATGGTGCACAGGGCAACAATTTTGGTTACCAGGGTACAAATTTAACCTGCAGAGTTACAAACCTAGCAACCATTTGGTTAAGTATTCATCTCATGTAACTAACTTCGTGGTGTACATTTTTTCACCAGAAATGTACCATGTACACACCTTGAAAAACACGAGACCCAGGATATATAATTATTAACCTTTACCGATCGAAAGGCCCCACTACGAGGACATGTAAAAAAAATTTGTTTTCATTTCATTTATTTTTTATTGCTACAGTTATTTTATCAAATAGTGTACCGTATTACATTATATAATTATTTCATCAGGCACCAACAAGATTTTTTTACAGTTATGTATATCTCTTTAAATACTCACATGAACATTTGTGTAGAACAGTGATGGCGAATCTTTTTTTCTGGTGGGTCAAAATTAATTTAAAAAAATTTCAATTTAGAGCCGCGGGCCAATCAAACTAGCTTTAAAATTAAAACTTTTTTGATTAAACTTTTATTTAAAAAAAAAAATTATACAAGCAACAATTCAATAAACTAATAAGTTAACCCATGACCCGCGAGTCATCTTTCTATGCTAGTAATCAAATCGAAAAATTACGAATTCATTAAAGTAGACTTCGCTTTTGCAAGTTTACGCGTTTACCCATTATCTTATTTTTTAGAGAATCTGGGGTCAATTCTCGTTCTATGAAAAAATGGAATGAAAAAATAATTCTGTGTAAACCAAGCTCCAATTTGAATTTTTTTTTTTTTGGTTTGCGCCTACTCTGAAATTTAAATTTATAAATTTTTTAACGAAGGAACAGTAAACGACAAATAATTATTCGTTTACACAAGACAGTAATTTTTGTTTGGCAATAAGTGACTAAGTTGATAGGTTCCTATGTTTATTAAGTTATGCCATCTTAATGACCACAATTCGATATTGCCAATGATTTTATTTAGGCTTTATTTTTTTTTTAATAAAGTATACACTACTTTAGTTGTAAAGCCCAGTTTACACCTCTCGTGAACATTAAACACTTGAAGTTGATACATCTGAAATTATTTGATTTGTTTTCATAAAATTGATTGGCATAAATTTGAAATAAAACTATACATCGAATAAATATCAAAATAATGAATAGAATATGAACAAAACCATATTATTTTTAATTTCCCGATGATTTCATTTTGTTCGCAATGAAATTGTCATATAATTCACCAATAATAAATGGTAATAATGGCACTATAATTCACCACGGTTTACAGGGAGTGTAAAGAGAACAGTGAACGTAAATAAGTTAATAGTGGTGAATATACATAGATTTTACTTTGTTCACGATGTTTGTTAATTTTCGGATGCCAAATGGCAATGGAGAGTGAACAAACGTCGTGAACATACCGTTTTTGTTTGTTCATTGAATTATGCTTGCCTGATTCTCCAAATAATCACTTTTTTGTGTTTTGTTTTTTTTGAGATAAGTGAAATTTTACTGGCAATTCGCAGCAATAAATTGAAATTATAAATTATGTTTTTCATGTTTAAGAAAAATATCAGGAAATGAAAATGCAACTGTGCCAACTGTGAACATGAACAAAATTCAGCTTATACCACTGAGTTTTCATAGCGATTTTCGCTACGAAACAAACTAGTTAGTTCAACATGATTCCACGTTCATGTTCACAAGATCAATTGGCATCTATTTGTGAAATTTGTAATTTGATATTTTACACTGTAGTTTTGTGCATCCATACTTAAAATTCGTTTTTAAAATTCGTACTACGACAAAATACAAGAGAGTTTGAAATACACAATATTAAAATATTTAACATATTTTAAAATATTTATATTCTGATTGAACAATAAAGATAAGTTATCTCGAAATTTGAAATCCTAAAAAGTCCAAACAATTCATAATTTCAACAATTTCACCAATAATCTGAATTTGTCAAATTTATGAAAATGCGATATTAGGAATTTCATAAAATTTAAAATGTTCCATAAATTTACGAATTTTCTTTATTTTGAAAAGTCTAGAATATGAAGAATCTTCAAATATCGATCGTATTCTAAGTGTGTGAAGCGGTATTCTAAAATCGTTAAAACAACATTTTAGTTTCTTGTTTGGTAAACCTCTTAAATTTAATTTACTACATCGAAATTCGAATGTTTAAATGCAGTTGCTTCGAAAAACTATTTGTACTATATATGACATAATTTTGAAATCAATAAGATATTCTAGATTCAATAAGAATTCTAAATTTTAATAAAATAATTTTCTTTGGTTTTTAACTTAATGTTTTTTTTTTATTTTTATTAATTATTTAATAAAAACCCGACGTTTCGACGGTACATTCCGTCATTCTCAGGGGCATAATTTTTACTACACAATAGTAAATTTTTAGTATACTATATATACTTATTATAACAAAAAAAGCTTAAAAAGTGAATTAAATTCTAAATTTACAGATTTTTAAAATAGGAGTAGAAATCGGATGCTTGAATTTAGAATTAAAGAAGTTTAGGGAATTATAAAACTTGGAAATTAAGACCGAAAAGGACTATTTTGGAAATTTAGGAATTAAATAGATTTGAAGAATTCAAGTAATTTACAATAAGAAATTTGAGGCTTATTTATAGAAATATTTCGAAACTATAACCATTATTAATGTGAAATAAAAAATTTCAAAAATATACATTTAATAAAATAGTTTGGTATTTTGGAAAATGAACAAAACTTCTTTCCGTTTTTCAATATTTTCATAAACTATAAAATCTACCAAGTTAGCTTGCTCTCATATACTACAAATAGTTGAAGTATGATCAGTTGATTGCGATCAACCACAACCCTTTGCGATTTGGGACACAACTTTTGGTTTATCGGTATAACGAATCGATACCTTAATACACATTTTATTGATTTTCTCACCACCAAAATACTCACTGAATAAATTATTTTCATATGAGAATATTTTGACGAAAATAATCAAGTATTCATAAAAAAGAATTTCGAATTATGGTTTTTTCCACTGAGAACAGAATCAGCCCACAGTATTGTGAAAATTATATAATTTGGTTTTTTGCATTCAAAAAATAAAAATGGTTAACTATTTAGATGTAAATGAAAATACTTTTTTTCATTGGATTTTTTCATAGAACGAGAATTGACCCCCAGGGTGCTGTAGTCAGTTACTGTTATTTTTCGCAAATAGTTTCTTTCAAAACAACTAAAATAACGGTGATTTCCGATATACAAAATTTAAAAAACGATCGCATATTTATTTACGATTATGTCGCGAACATTTCTATTAACCCTTCTTGTTCTGCTACGACTTACGTGATAAGTCATGCAATTTTTAATCTCAATCGCACAATGACATGTCTTGCTCGTCATTACATTTTATAATCATTTTTTTTATATCTGCCTTTATAACAAAGTAGACAGTACTCTGGAATTTTTAAAAGCGTCCGGTGATAATAATAGTCGCATTTCTTGACGTTTGATCTGATCTGGATCTGAATTTTATTGCTAGTAAAACAACTAGGTAGCAATAAAACCATCTACTCATAACAAAATTTTGATCCAAAAATATCGAATCACTATGCGTCAAGAAATGCGTCTATTATAGATAAACATTTTTAAATGTTCACTAAAATAAGAAAAATAATTTTAAAAAAACATAAAATAAAAGAGGTTAAACGAAATTGTGAAGCTCTGGCCTCGGCACATAAGAGCATACGTCTAAAATTTGTGTTTTTTTAGGAAAACTACAAAAAATTGATACGAATATTACCTACTCGTAATTATTAATTATTTTAATTTTGTATATTTAATTTTAAATTATACAACAAATAGTGATGGTTTCACTGGATTGGCCCAAACCATGCTCGGATTTCTTGTTAATTTTTTTTTTTTTACGAAATCTAACAGAAAAATTAAAATAAATTATTTCGTAATACGGCATTGTCGTATTTGTTTATTTACTTCAAATACATCCTTTATCACGGTGTATGCTTGCCACTGCTGCGCGCCGCTTATTCTCTTATCAGTTCACTAATTTATTATTAATTTAATTATTAAATTCTAAAACGTAACGGCAATCAAATTATATTGACTTAAATACAAAATATAAGTTTTTTTTTGTTAAATTACTTACTTCTTGTCCATAAAACGAGAAACGTTTCAAACCAAAAAAAAACGTGTGTTTTTTAACGTTGGGAACGTGCACGTTTTTCTTCAGTCACAACAGGAAATAACGTTAATTTTGCGATTTACGTTTTTAACTGGCCAAAAAAAAAACTTAAATTACCATGTTACGTTTTTTCGGAATGCAGCCGCCGATGAAATTAGTTGGGCGTGATGGAACCCTCCAAATTGAGATTTTTATTTTTGGGAAAAACCTTTACCGTGATTTAAGTATGTAAAAAATATCCCATTGAAATCAAGCTTTTTGCTAGTCGAAATGTAATTTTTATTGGTTAATCCGTTGGTGGTGGTGTCATTATTACAGTGAAAAACGACCTTGAATTTGATCAAGATCAAATTAATCTGAATTGTGCCTACGGTGAATTAATTATTGTCAAGGTCAAATGTGGCTCGTTTTAGATGCTTGTTGTTGAAGTTTACATACCTTAGAAGTATCGTTGGTGTTTACCAAGGATTTATTGAACTTATTTACGGTGTCGTTCTGCCATTATGTAGTGACCATGATCTTGTGTTTATGGGTGATTTTAAGCTACCAATCATTTTTTGATGCTACATACATTGACGACAACCTTTCTATCAACAATAATGGATGTATGTTGTGGAATATGCCTCGTTTTGTATATGTATAAGCAATTTTTGTAATAAGTAATTTTTGATTTATGCATTGCGACGTTTACCTAATTTGAACCATGGTTTTGTCCGTGAACCTTATGTTAACTGTCTTTTGTTATTAAATTTACAAATTTTAGCGAGTAGACTTAAAATGGCTTGTACCACGTTTGCCCGTGATATTTTGTGCTCGAAAATCGATTGCACCGATCTACTAAAGAAATTTGGCGCTGCGCTTAGATCACGTTCGAATTTTTTACGTATTCCATTTTCTAATAAAAACTGTGGTAATACCGAACCATTTTGAAATATTTTTAATGCGTTGAACGGAAATTTGACAGCTTTGATTTTAATATTTCATCTTTTTACTATATGACTCTGTTTTTTAAATTGTATTTTGTTTAATTTTTTTTATAAAATATAAAATACTTATCGTATCTGTATTTGATTACATAATTGAAAAATAAATAAATATTACTAACCTTTCAAAATAAATTAAAAAATGATATCTAGGTTAAAATTAGATTTCTAAATTTATGTTTTGATTTATTGTAGATAAATCCAAAACTTTTAAATCATTTGAGCATTATCTAATGCATTTGTTTTTTAAATTTCACATTGAAATATGGCTTATTTTGCTTGACCAAAATTGAATTTCATGCGGTCTCCAAGTAAATTTCGCAAAAATTTCACAAAAATATAAATGAGGTTTGTTTTGTATACAAGATGTATCTATCTGATTAGATTTGTCTCTGATAGTAATAGTTATAACAAAATATATATAAAGTTTAAAGCCTTGGACAAAAACTGTAAAACAATGATTCGTCGAAAAATTTAAGGCACCAAATGGTAAAAGGTTGGCTGTGCGCTCTCATTTTTACATAGGTCCTTTAGAAATACTCATTAATTCACATTCATTGTCGTTTAAATACATGTAGCAGCCACCCACGAGTACTTCGTAATAAAATTAATTTTGTTCGATATTTCAGACTTTTGAATTTAATTGTTAATATAATTTTTGACCATTTATTGAAAAATTTGCTTGGAAGGAGTTTAGTAAAAATAATGTTCTTTGTGGAATCATGCAAATACGAGTAAGAAGAGCTTTTATAGATCATTGTCTACGGTTCACAACCCATTACCCATTGGTTTTTTATAATACCACTCGACATCGTATAGCTAAACCCAATATATATTAACATAATACTCCATGTTAAGAAGCGGAAGTATTCAGTTAAGCTTGTTTACATTTTCAATTTTCGTATAATAATTTTAAATGCTAATTATTGTAAATACCCTTAAGCTAACCTCTTAGATTACCTCAACTTTTATTTTAATGTTACCGTCAAATAAGTTCAATCTCGCTATAGTATAATTCAATGTTGCAACCAATAAATCCTTGATAATTTTTCGAGTATTACTAACATTCAACGATTTCTGGTACATACTTCAGATATTACGTTAACCTAGGTCATTACTGCGGTAGAAACGTGTTTAAAAATCATTAGATTAATAATAATTGTACTTTTTTGAAATTATTTAATCATCAACTATTACCGACAAAAATCTCAACAAGGTTAACCAAAAATTGGTGTTGTCTATAAGGACAAACAATTTAGTGAATGAACTGAACCGCATTGATCGTATAAGGTCACGATATTTTGTTTGATTTACATTTATTAATATTTATTTCTTCTCTATTTTCAGATATACAGGCACGGTAATTGGATTTACACCTATAGAATTTACCAAAAAGGTTAGTAACAAGTACATAAATTACTTCTCATGGATTAATCATAAGATTTACACAAATATTAACTAAAATATGTACACGTTTGATTTATTTACACTTTTAGTTTTTTTTTTGTTTTGTTTACAAATGAGGAGAGAAAATTGAAAGATTAAATAAATATTTTATTTTATTCGGTAATCTTTAAGTTTATCTATTCTATTTGTTGTAATCTATAATAATATGATGATAATCCGGTTTGTTCTTGTACATACATACATACAATTTTTTTTTTGTCGTGAATTAAATAAATCAAACTGACTTGAAAGTGAAGCGCGAAAAACTTGATTGACTTATTTGCGATATATTTAGTCAAAATTGTTATTTGATGGTATTAGAAATATGTTTTACGGTGGGAGAGGGGATTTTATTACAGGATATTTGCCAACTTTATTTTTTTAAATATTTGTCTTGTAAGTGAATTGTTGGTTAATACAATATATGCAAAATATATTATAGGTTGGGCTGGAAGTTTATGGATATATTGGTATCAAGTTGATTTTAACCGTTTTGTTTGTTTTAGATAATAGTTTAGTTTTTTCAGTGAAGAAAGAAATAATTGTCTTATTGTGTTATAGAATAAAAAAATCAAATGAATGTTTTCAAATTAAAAATTGTAAATGTTTACATTTTATCAACTTCCGTTACGAATTTGGGCATTTTCAAAAATTCAGTTGCAATTTCTGCAGTAAAATAATCGCAATTTGACGTTTGACCTGAAAAATATTTAGTAATTAATTATTCTAATTTAGTTATATGAACAAGTACTTCTGTAATTTTCATTCTAATTCTTCTAATTGGATTATATCATGAATGAAACGCTATTTAAAATTTATAAGATAAGATTTCATTGTGTTTTAGAATGAAACTCGATGTATGCGTCTTTTAATAAAAATAATTCGATTTAGCTAATCTTTAAACAAACTCAAAAGTAATATTGTTAAATCCAAGTTCACAAAATCATCAGCACTTAATGTCTACATTCTTCCGATCTCAATACAACACTAATTTACAATCTTTTTTTAACTGAAAAGTCAATTAAAAGATCAAAAGCAATTTGAAAACCTGTGTTAACTGAGCTACAAACATTTTCGTTCTTTGAACATTTTAATTTCAATCAAGTTTAACAAATTTTACAAATCGAATTTTATTAAAATTTGAGTCAGTTCAATACCGACCAAGTTTTGATATGTGGCGATAAGTAGATACTTGTTGCTTTTTAGGTTGGAAATTCAATGTTCAAGGTGAAGTCGAAGATTTCACGGGAAAAGCACAACTTAATCTTCATTTTCGATCATTTTTCAATAAAGATAAATGGCTTAAATAATGTAAATCTGCCAAAAAATAAATCTCGTTGGCCTATATTTCCGAAACTGGCCGTTGGCCGAAACTGGATTAAATTAAACAAAGAATTTATTTCTGTGTAGCAGGACTAGTACAGAAAATGGCCGGTTACGAAAATAATTTATTTTTCTGCTTTTATGGTATATTTGCTATGAATTAATTGTATTTCAGTTTCCATTGCTGGAAACCAAAATTTTGGACAATTAAACTTTGGAAATTTTACTAATTTCGGGCTCATCTTTAATTTGCTGAACTATTCTGTTTTGAAACTGAATTTCAAATATCTAAATTTTATATGTCAATTTCAATTTTTGAATTTCGTAAATGGAAGTACACCAATACCTCGTTATACGGCCTAGATCGGTTCTTAAAAATTTGGCCGTAAATCGAAAAGCCGTAAAGCGAATTATTTTTTGTTTCATTTACAAATTTCACTCAATTTTTACAAAGGAAAAAAATAACAAAATTAATTGTTTTACATTTCAATGTTTAATGATTTCCATAAAATAAATTCAATGAAATAAACAAACTTAAAAACAATGTACATAACATAAACTCTCAAATTAATCTTCCAGAATCACTATCGTCATTGCTAATATGATCTAACAATACATGCGCTTTGGTTTAAAGAAAAAACCGATTGTTTGTTGTCTTTGCCTTGTTCCTGGCTTCTGTTTATATTTCTTTATAGCACGTTATTGCTGCGTTAACTCCTCGCATTACTTTAGCGATGCGTTCTTGAAAGTGAATCAATCTCTGCTACCGCATCAGTCATTACGCTTTTTATTAGGCTTTATTTTTTTCCACACCCTATTTAGAGCAGTTGAATTAATCTCTTCCCAGGATTTGCCGATGTTGTCTACGGCGCATCTTTAATATTATATTTCTTCCAAAGTTCTTTTAACGAACCATCATTATGTTGGTTAATTAATCATTTAAAGGTACGTCTAAGATAATATGCCTTAAAAATGTCTATGATGCCCTGATTCATATGCTGGATTAACGATGTTGTGTTTTTTCTACTTGAACATTTTCCGATAATTCTGTCAAATTTATTGGATGTCCTGGAGCATTATCTAACAATAATAAAATTTTATTGCTCAAATTTTTCGTCTTCAAGTATTTTTCGACTACAGGGCAAAAATGTTTTTTAAACCATTCCGTAAATATAATTTTGGTCATCCATGCGTTTTTATTTTACATCCAAATAACCGGCAATTGACCCTTGTCAATTCCCTTAAATGGTCTTAGGTTTTCAGAAACAAAAATTAATAAAGGCTTAAGCCTGAAATCTCCAGCAGAATTTACAGCAAGAAGCAAAGTTAGACGTTCCTTGGAGACTCGAAATATACGTACGATTCGGCATTCCCTTCCAATAGAGGCCGATTCATTAGCAGCATTTTCATCAGCATTAGCTGCTTCTCCTTTCATTTTAATACTGTGTAGGTTATGTCTACTTTTAAATTTATCAAACCAACCTCGACTGGCTAGGAAGGTGATATCACCATCAGTTTCGTTCCTACCTCAACTTTTTAAGGTTTCGAAAATACTCAGTACTTTCTCTTGGACTACCATTTGGCTCATGGGCATTCTGCGATTATTATTATCCTCAATCCATATTAATAATAATTTTTCCATCTTTTCTAATATGGTTTTCCAGTCGCACAAAAAAAAAACCTTTTTTAATTCGTGTAGTCTCCACAGACTAATTCAGCGGCCGTCGATCATCTAACAGCAAATGGCAAGTGTGTTGAGGGTACCATCATGGGTATTGGTGTTTTTAACGACTATTTGCAAACAGTTTTAGTGATGCATAAGAATTGGTTGTACGTCAGTCGCCTTCATCCCAGTACTGAATTCAAGAACTTGAAAACATATCTGGGCGAGAAGTTGAATATTCCAGAAAATGAAATTGAATGCTGGTCACTTGTTCCAAAAAACCGCGACGTGAACAGCCTTCAATTCATTTCTTTCAAAGTTTCTGTGTACGAGGATGATGCACTGTCACCAGATATGTGGCCTAGTGTAACTTTAATACAGTCATTCATAATTATATCAAAAAACGGGCGAAATTTTCCAACACTGAATCGACTGCGTTCGAGTCATATGCTAATCAAATAAATAGTAATATAAATAGAACTGCCAACGATTCTATCATCAACATCACTAATGTCACATGTCACATGTAACATACACAATACATCGAACAATAGCAACCGTTTTCATATCTTTTGTCACAATAACAGTGGGATACGCTCCAAGGCTACTGCAATTTATTGATCACTTTTGTGTAATGATTATGATATTGTCATTCTTACTGAGACCGGGTTAAACATTAATTTTAACTCAGAAGAATATTTTCCACCGTCTTACACTGTATTTCGTCAGGATCGTGAGCCCGATAACGTCACAATTAAAGGTGGGGGTACCATTGTTGCACTGAAAAATGATTTAAAATAATGTCATAATGGCGAGTCACTTATTGTTAAAATCAATGTCTTGGTTTCTGTGTATGTTCCGTATAGCAGTACCGCTGATGTCTACAAAGGTTTTGTGAATTTTGTTAATGATGAGCTACTACCCTTAATGAATAGCGATGATCATATTTTATTTGCAGGCGATTTTAATTTACCGAAAATTGCCTGGAGCTTGGATTAACTTCGGATGACCTTTCTAACCAGATGTTAGATAACTTTGGTAAGTTTGGGACTCGTCAGTTCAACACTGTTTTCGGACGTATTTTGGATTTAGTTTTCTCATCCTTAGATGGCCGTGAAATTGAGTCATGCCTTGATTTAGCTGGTCATTCCAGCATCTATCACACACCACTTTTGATTAAATTTTATTTTGTTGATTTTGATTCTTGTGTATTTAGTATTAGTAGTCTGTTCCACAATCTGAATATCTCGGAAGCCGTGTCTGAATTTTATCAAGTTTTGAATACTGGTTTTGATGTAAGGAGTTTACATTTTTGAACGACTTCTTGTATAAAATGTATATCCTACAGATAGAGAATGAAATTTCTTCCAATAAAAAACGGTTTTTTTCTTTCATAAATACGAAGAGGAAATCACAGGGCTATCCGCGTGAGATGATTTACAATAATACGTCTGTCACTGGTTCTCAAGCAATTTGTGACGCTTTTACAAATTTTTTCCATAGCTCGTTCGATGAGGACGGCTCGATTAATGATTTGACGTCGTTAGATTTGTTATCTTCTTCCAGGTTTCAGTTTACTTTCTCTGAGGTGCTCAATGGGTTACAGGGTTTGAAGGCTGACGAGGGTGCAGGCCCCGATGGTATTACACCATTTATTTTGACCAATTGCACATATGCTATATGTCAGCCAATACTTCATTTGTTTAATTTAAGTCTTTCAACTGTTTCCTTTCCTGAGGTGTGGAAATTGTTTTTTGTTAGACCGGGCGTGCGTGTGACATTCAAGATCTTGTAATCATTTTCTCATCTAACCTAAATTTCAATAAGCACATTGATTACATAATTAGTAGGGCATATTCCATGTTAGAATTAATTAAGAGACATTGTGGAGAATTTCATGATCCGTACACGTTAAGGTCTCTTTACGTTACCTATGTAAGGTCCGTTTTGTGGTTTGCTGCAGTTATATGGCATCCATTTTATCGGATTCATGCTGACCGAATTGAAAGCATTCAGAAATAGTTTACCGTCTCAAAATCGAGATTTATACATTCGTGTACCGTACCGAAATCGCCTTTTATTGCTAAATTTGCAAACTCTAGATCGTTGACGCGCAATAGCCTGTTCATTTTTTAAACCTAGAGTACTCGTATTTTTAAAAATTATTGTTACCATACGGAAAATGTTTTTTCAATTAAATTATATTATACCTAAAATAGTCATTGAGTTGCATAGAAAAGCTCCAGAATTTGATATTTTTAATTTTATAAGTTCGTAAAATTCGACTATGTTGAAAGTTGAATTTTTGAAACCAAAACAATAAATAATTATCCAGATAGTTACGGATTGCACAGTCTACATTGCGCTTTGCCAATTGATCTTTTAGAAGTAATTTTTGACGGTATTGATGCAATATGTAGTTTTATTGCAAGGCCACCGCCGCCTGATAGAATTTAGTATGTATACTATTTGGAAATAAAATAAACTGAAATTATAATTTTATTTTTGAAACTGACCAGTCCACTTTACAGTGTTTTTAAAATATAGCAAGAATTAAATATAAATAAAGTCGAGAAAATTAGAAATATTGGCCAAAGCCTCATTATATAACTAAAATCAAACGAAAAATGACTTTTGTTTATTTTTCTAATTCCGGCACTTATAATACTGTTAATGAGTTATTTGGAATATACATATGTATAACATTACTACAATCGTATTCGGACAACATTATTCGAATAAATCTATGCAGTTAAATAATTCAACATAATAAATTGTAAATAGTGATTGACGTACTCTTCGTGAAAAGCAATTATTACTTAAATGTTATTTTCATCTAAAAATCATTTTTAATTTTATTGAAAGAACGAAATAATTACTTTTTGCCGTAAAGTACCTCTAAGCCAAACATGTTCTTCTTATCTCAAACTGTGCAATTTGTATATAGTATGTAAACAAAACGTGCACGAATAGAATATTGTATATACATATCGTCGCTTCCAATTAAGAGTATTACATCTGCAAATCAATATTTTTTTTGGAGAGGCGTATCAAGTTTTTAATGTTAAATTTGGCCAAATTTTTTTTAATAAAATTCTTGCCACACATTTTGGGAAGGACTTTATTTAAAAAAAAATTAAGTCGAAATTAGCATTAACAATTTTAAGGCCTCTCCAAAAAATTATTGATTTGCAGATGTAATACTCTTAATTGGAAGCGACGATATGGATAGACAGTATGGATTATGTTCGAATAATTTTCTTAGAGAACGATAATTTTTACACTTTTATACGTCGGTAACTCGGTAAATTATTAAATGCGAATTTTCTCTACAACCGATGTGTTCAATTATCACACTAATATTCAAGAAAGTTCGATATTTTTTTTTCAAGCGCATCCAAATATTGGCTGTATAGTTGTATACAAACCAGAGTAAACAACGCAGTTATTGATAACTCCAACCATACGTAGATTATTATTACTGTACATTATACTATGTAGTAGCAAAATATGTAATTTATTAGATCATACACATCATAAAACTTATGTCAAGGTTACGCCCTAGTATAATATACAATTTTTCGCAACGCAACGTAAAGTAATACAATCACTTAACTAATAATTATACCACGTGCGCGCAGAAGAGAAGTAAAAGTTATGATTTTTTATACTCATGTGTGTCTATCATATACAATTAAATGCCGCGAGCGTTTAAAAACGTTAATGCATATCTATTTGTAAAATGTAGATTAACCGTTCAATTTTTAGGTTATTGAACGTGTCAGTGTCATAAATATGAGTAAGTCATAAATAGTAGTCTCACCCGGCCATTGAACTATATTTAAATCAGTGTGTATAGCATTGATGTTTCTTGCTGTAGAGATATTAATTCATAACCGGTCCTTAGATACTTTGCTTTGCCGTAGATCAAATAAACCATTTTGAAGCAAATTGGAACAGTCATCAGAGAGCAAACCTCCTGATTTTTAAAGAAAATATTTAATTGAAAATTAAAATTAGCGTTTGGTATATTTTTGTTGTTATCGCGATTATTTTTAAAGGTCATGCATAATTTAGTGAATTCGAATGGGTCTTACGGACGTTTCAATACTGGATAACTGTAATTCTTAATTTATATCAAAGTAACTTAAACGAATAAATTGTGTTAAGACAAAATTAAATTTCAAAAATATCGATATACCGTGGTGCCGTTAGAGGCGATGTATCCATACACATTAAGTCACTTTATGATTATCTAAAAGTATTTTTTTTTTACGGTCAAGTATTGAAAATCGTCTTAATTGACTATTAAGTGGTCACAATTGAGATCAAAACATGATTTATGATTTTCTTAAAATCATTGAACTTTCAATAATATGTAGTATTACAGATCTTAATTTAGAACAAATATAATTTCCAAATCCGCTGTTACTACTATATTAGATATAAAAAAAAACTATTAATTACAATGTTCAAGTATTCTACTGCACCAATAATACTTTTAAAATTATTTTGAATAACATTGAAAAAAAAAAATACTTAACCGGTTTTTTAAGTTGTTTTATTAGAGAAATGTAAAGAAATACAATTGCGTGATAAAAAAAACTATAAATTTATGCGGTCAATTGCCTTTTTGAAAACATATGTTTATAAAATAAGAAATCAATGTGTATTGTGTTTTATGTAGGTAGAGCGTATGGACCAATTGAAGATAGCACACATAATTCATAAATAAACGCGTCCAATTTTACCACTTTTACTTGTTGATTCTTTTATTCAAAGCACAAGCTTAAATTTCGCAACTTAACTACAAATTTGCACATTTTATTTTCTAATCTCTTGTAAAATAGCGTAAGAATATCTAATAAGAATAGTATTTGTATCTTAATATAATAAGAGAAAAGATGATTTGCAACAATCTCATATAAAGTAATTAATTTAAAGAAGTATACTCGTATAATGATATAAATGTATAAATATTTCCACTTTTACTTGAAAAGTGAAATTTGTTTTGTTGTATTCTGTTATAAATTTTTTTTTTGTCTTTCTGCGAATAACTTCATGGCGCGAAACGGAAATCTACAAGTAATTTTCGTTTTCTTTAATGATTTTTGTTTCTTTTTATGCTACATCATGGACTGTTTACAAGAAACAAATCTATATACAATTCTAATGTTTATGCTGTTGGACCTAACAAATATGAAAACAATTTATTACGATTCTTGCAAGAAGAAGGCAATTTATTTCGTGCAACGTTAGCAAATTACATTTGTAGAAACTGTGATTTTTCCAGAATTTGGCGTAACTTACATAAATGATAGAGTTCACCAAAATTTTCTAGTGTTTCCGAGAAGCCGTTTAAAAATTGTTTTAGCGATTTTGGACAGTTAAGTTCTAGCAATTCCGGGCGCTGTATCATTAAACTTAATTTTCTTTGCCAAAACTTGCAACTATTCTAAAATATCGAATTAGCCGACTATACTATCCAATTTAGTTAAGAAGCAAAAGAACCGGTGCGAAGTAAAGAACCGGTATTAAAAAGACTTTCACCAATGGGCAGATTTGGTACATTTGTTAAGAGGTGGAGGTAGTTTATTTTCTACAATACTAAAGCAACTCCTTTTTTGTTGTTTATTGTACCATTTTTTTCTATTTTTTTGGTTTGTGGTTTTTATTGATTTTTTTTTTGCCAAACTTAACGTTTACGTGCAACAATTTAAATTGCCATTGACAATTCACAAAGAAGTTGAATTTAAAATAAGGGCGGTGCTGGCTGACAAAAGACTAGTTGATGATGATTGAGCTCGTTTCATTGTTTAAATTAAAATGAAGTTGCAGCTTGTCGTTGGCCAACATTTTAAGAAAAAAGATAGAGTTTTCGTCGAATTAAGCGGTCAATTCAAAGAAGCAAACCTCATTTGTCTTAAAGTTGATTGTAGTATTCTTTGATAATTTGGTATGGTTTAATGGGTTTCACAATAATTCGCACCCAATAGGGAGAGCCAAGAGTTTGCTTGAGATTTTCGATATTATTCAAGTTTTAAGTGGCGTTGCATTGCGAGTAATATTGTGATACTGAGAAGAGGTCTTCAATCTTCGAGATTAATATATTTAATAATATTTTATTGCTCTTCTAGATTTGATCTTTTGAATAGCGCTCAGCTTGCTTGATTTTGAATTACTCGAAGTTACTGACATTATTCAAGATTTTTGAGATTATTAGAGATGATTTGCTTAGCATTATGCAGGCAAGATATTGCGGATTATTCGAGTTCTAGAATTTCGATATTTTTTGAAAATTCGAGGTTATTGGGATTATCCTGATTCTTCGAGGTCATTCATCATTCTAGAATATTAAAATTACTTGAGATTATTTGCAAAAGTTTATTTGACTTGATCTTATCGAATTTTGATCGGCATTAATTTTTAAGCTTAATCAACATTTAAAAATCAACACTTCTCATTAATATTATTATTTGAGTTTGATTGATTTCTTGAGGTTGTTGATTCCTCGACGTTAAACAAAATTTATATCAATGTTTATATTAATTATTTCAAATTTTTCAGATTATTTTGGAATTTTTGAGACTATAATTAATTCATCAGTGTTTACTTTAGTGTTGTTCATTAGTAAAACGAATTATTTAGATAATGGCCAATTAATCCCTGACCAACAGTATTTTTAATCAATTGATAAATCTTCAAAAGATGTAGCTAAATTCGAATTTATTCAGCTTTCTTTAATGTGAGGCTGTATTTTATTTTTAAAAATAAGCTCTGCAGCTTAAATCTAGTAGCCTAACCCTATCTTCAAACCAAGTTTTCTAAATTCGTTTGAATTAATGAAAATCTGTTTGGGGGAATTGTTTAGCCCGCATACTAATAACCAAAGAGTTCTAATATCAAGTGCAATAAAACTGAAATGAATTGTTCTTACAAATCGGTTACGCAATAGGCTCTACAAACCATTGGTGCGGTATTTGATTACATTTTTTATTCTGTTTCGACACTCTTGTATCCTAGACTCTTTGGTGAAACTCTCTTTGTCTGCAACAAACCAAACGTTTTAAGTAACAAGGAATCCTTCAACTTATTACCTAATGAAACAACTCCTGTCGTATGATGGCGGTGTTAAATGAAAAATTTTCGTTAATTCCCTTTGAATGCCCTATAAGTGCTATAAGGTTGCTTGGGTTCAATAATATTTATCGCATAAAGTTGGTTCATAAATTAAAAAAAAAAAAAATTGTAGCCGAGTAATGCCGGGCATTCCACGTATTATTTAAAAAGATTAATAATGTAGTTGTTGTAGTGTTCAATTTAGACGTAGCTTTTTTTGGATTTGGTTATAAATTAAAGACAGCAACAAATTCTATATATGTAGTTATACGAAAGTTATGTCTGGATTCGACCACTGCGTCTAACCAAGCTGAATCTAATTATAAAGAGTGATTCCTGCCCTCACTCCAATTTAATAAGGAATACTTACAAGCATTTTGATAAAAATTTCAAAATTTTAAATATTCAATTCACCGTCTAGTTTCTAAATTTTATTGCTCCCCATGATAACAATTTTGAATGAAAACTGGTTTAATTATTCTTTTCAATCTGTTCTGGGACTTGAGCTAATCCTAATTTTGCAGTTTAATTTTAACGTCCGTTTTATGTAGATGTAGACTAAACTGCTTAGTACATTGCTCTTAGCCTTCCCATATGGAACTGGTACGAATGACAGTTCGATCCATAAGAATTATGTACACAAACAGTGTCGTCAACACCGAGAATCGTAATCGGATTTTTCTAAATGAAATTGACATTTTAGAATTATTGAACTTTACATTTTTTTAAAATAGCAAATTTTTAACCCGAAAATTTTATAATGTGTACTAAAGTTTATACTTTCCTGTTATTTATTTAGTGCAGCATTCAAGTTTCATCGAATGGATCAAGAAAATGAAATATTCAGAATTTGAAATTAATTTGAAGTTGTCATGAAATTTTGAATAGTTGGGGTTAGGTCACTCTAGCCGCTAGCGGCGGAAAAAATAAATTGTATAAGGGTTTTCCAATAGGGACTTGACAACTTTGAATTTAATTTGTGAACGCACCCTTTGACTAATCATCGAATTGTCACTGTCAATTTATTCAGTAAACTCAACATTTTCATCATGGTAAAGTACACGAACGTACAACGTCTGCAAATTATAAAAATTTACTACCGAAATTCGGAGTCGGTGACCGCAACTTTAAAAGCGTTAACTCCAATTTTCGGTCGTATTTCTCGCCCTAGTAGACAGGCAATAACAAGTTTAGTGCAAAAATTTGAGTCTACATATTCGTTGTGTGATGTTGCCGTGCCAGTCAGACAACGGGTTGGTCGAATTGTCGAAAATATCGCTGCCGTTCAGGCGTCCGTAGCAAACGATCCAAAACAGTCAATTCCACGGCGTTCTCAAGAATTGGGCATCGCCCAGACCACTTTATGGCGAATTTTGCATAAGGATCTTGGTTTACACCTATACAAGATCAAGCTGACTCAAGAATTGAAGCCGATGGACCATTTGAAGCGACGTACGTTCTCCGATTGGGCTCTGGATAAGATGCGCCAAGATGATGAATTTCATCGCAAAATCATCTTCAGTGACGAAGCTCATTTTTGGCTCAATGGGTTCGTCAATAAGCAAAATATGCGTTATTGGTCGGGTGAAAATCCACATGTGCTTCATGAATCAACACTTCATCCACAAAAAATAACTGTTTGGTGCGGTTTGCATGCCGGCGGCGTCATTGGGCCATATTTTTTCGTCGACGATAACGATCGTCACGTTACTGTGAATGGCCATCGTTATCGCGCCATGATTACCGATTATTTTTGGCCCACATTGGAAAATATGGAGTTGGACGGCATGTGGTTTCAACAGAACGGTGTCACAAGCCACACAGCACATGTTACAATCGATTTACTGAAAAGCAAGTTTGATGAGCGTCTTATCTCAAGAAACGGGCCAGTCAATTGGCCGCCTCGTTCGTGCGATTTAACGCCTCTTGACTATTTTCTTTGGGGCTACGTCAAGTCATTGTTCTATGCCAACAAGCCGACGACGTTGGAATAGCTCAGAGCCAACATTGAACGCGAAATAGCGGCCGTTTCGGCCGAAATGTGTGGCCGAGTCATCGAAAATTGGGTTCAACGAATCGACCGCTGCAAACGTCCCCGCGGTGGTCATATGAATGAAGTAGAGTTCCATTCATAAATGTTTTGATTGTACTTCAAACCGATAATAAAGTTTTTGAAATATCTCTAATGGTTTGCGATTAATTTAAAAAAAAAGTTGTCAAGTCCTTATTGGAAAACCCTTTATATAAATGTGTATTTTTTGCATATCACATTTTGGAATTTCAGTTCAAAATAATAACAATTTGGATTTTTTGATATTTTAAAATATCTGAGAAATTTCAATTAGAATTTTTAAACTGCTGAATATGCATTTAGCGCAGGGATTGCTGCAATGTAGCAATCACTTTCGCATTATAAAAAAAATATAAGACACATTTTCCATAGTAACAAAAAAAATCAAAGACACATTTATGGGTATATCCTCCAACAGGTCGCAAACATGATAAACCAATTTAATAGGTATGATCAAGCGCATGTATTGCTATCTCTTTCACTAAAAAATTCTGTCATTCGGTGCTTTTTTCTTGATATACTTTTTTTTATAAACACTAGGTCATAGCAAACAAAAACAAATCGAATTGTTTTGCGGTGATAGTTTTTGTGAAAATTTTGTGAAAACAACGAAGCCTTGTGATTTTATCGCACCGAATGACGATATGCGCAAGAAAAGACGAATTTGAAACAGCTGTCAATCATACCTATTCATTTGGTTTATCATGGGTCGCAAATAAACTATTTGCACTTCAAAATCTGACTACTCGATTGATTTTAACATGTGTTTTTCAATTGAATTTTTTGTGTTTAATTTGCTTTTGCGACTTAGGCTGCGGTCGAATTCTCGGGTAAATCATTTACTGCGGTAAATTTAGATTTTTAATGTTCGTTTTCTGTTAAATTACGCATTTTTTACTATTTTTTACTCGTTCAATTCTTATAACAATAAAGAATAAATTATCTAAACGTAAAAGATTTACCTTTTTTTATTTCCCTTACTCTCCAGCAAAAAAAGGTAAATGCATTTACCGAATTTTGCGGATTTACTCGAGAATTCGACCGCAGCCTGAGTAGTAAAAACATTATATGGCGTGTTTTTTTATTACATCGGAGAGACCAGAGAGATATAAAAAATACCTTTTGGGTTTTTTTTTTTTCTCGGATCGATCCGATAATTTTTTTAGCGTTTTTTTATTAAATCCGAAAAATCACAGATTGCTGTTTTTCGATCTGAAATTTATTTCAGATAGTACAGAGAATTACATAGTTTGACGTTCAAAATGGTGAACACTATAGACTGAGATAACACCAATGGAAAATTAATTTTTTAAAGTCTATTGTAAATAATTTTAACGGTTTCTTGTTCATTAATATTTAATTTTATATTAATTATGCGCAGGAAAACAATTTTCTTGGCCATAATGTGTTACAAAACAGTGGTTAGCCAATTTAAATAGTTACGCGTTTAAAATCCGAAAAAGGTCTTTTCAGATTAAACATTATCGGATAATTTATCTGTCTGATTTCTCTGATCTCTCCGATGTAATAAAAAAACTCGCCAATAGAAAAGTTAGCACCGACTTTTTGACGATGCAAATAAAATCAAGTAAAGCGCTTTACCCATTGAAAAATGAAAAGAAAAATTCGATTTAGTTTTTTCGATATAGTAATTCTAAAATTATTGCTTTGTTTTCGTTGAAATCATCTGGTTTTAGACTAAATGTACCATACAAATAATACTAATTTCAATTTACAAAATTCAAAAAACTTTTAATTGCCTGAGAAAATGAGAATTTAATTTTTTTCGTCCGAATAAATGATTTAGAGCCGAAAAAATTTAATTTTCATTTTCTCAGCCAATTAAAATTTTTTTTGAATTTTGTAAATTGAAAATAGTATTGTCTGGTACATTCGGTCCAGAACCAGAAGATTTTAACGAAAATAAAGGAATAATTTTGGAATTATATCAAAACAATTAATCCGATTTTTTTTTCGTTTTGCAGTGGGTAAAGAATTTAAGTCAAGACGACAATTAATACTAAATATTAAATGTGAGTCGCAAATCATTTATTTTTTCATATTAAAATTGCTGACATGCGACTGGATGGAGGATAAACCCCTTAAAATATTTAATTCAAGTATATTTGCTGCAACGCAAAGCAAATCGTACAGCCGCGATTGTGCTTAAAACGATGAAGGAATTTTGAATCGTTGCTAGCCATAATTGGCGGTGTCCATTGTCAAAAAATATTTTAAGAATTACACAAAATTGACCGAGTTATGGCACTTTCAAATTCGGGCGATTTGATATTTTGATTACAAAATATCAAAAAAAGTTCTGGATTTTAACCCAGCAGCACCCTGGCTTAATACTAAAATTATTAAACTAAGCACATACTGAGAGATGAAGCCCATCAATTATGGAAAAAGCACCGTGATCCTGTTCACAAAGCTAAGTATTCTAACTATAGAAATCAGGTTACTGGCTGAATGTGAATGTAAACAAAAATATTATTTTGATAATCCAGAGGTTACCAATGGAATAATCTTACCTACTAGAATCGTGTTATCATTATCGGATTTTAATAGTGATTCTGAATCTAGATTTCAAAGTTCATCGTTCCAATTTAAATGCGTCAGAGACTTTGATATAGTGAATCTAGTTGGAAAAATTAAATAAAACGCGGCTGGATATGATGAAATGATCCTTAGGTATTTAAAAGTTATACTGCTGTTAATTTTACCTTATTTAACTCTTATAATTAATAAGTGTATTACTAACTCGTATTGTCCTATATTATGGAAAAAGGCTATTGTTATCCCTTTAAATAAAAGTAAAGAAGTTTATAATTTACATGATCCCTATTATATCTAAGGTGTTCGAATTGGTTTTAAAGGATCAAATTTCATTGTTTCTCAGTGAGTTGCATTTATTAAATCGTTTTCAATCTGGATTTCGTAAGTTCCATAACACAACTTCTGCCTTGGTTAATGTTGTAGAATCTACAATGTAGATGATATTTGGCGCATCCTTAATGAACCTAAATCTTTCGCGGTAATTGTCCTCTTGGATTTTTTCAAGGCGTTTATTAATCATCAGCTTCTCCTGCAAAAGTTAAAACTATTTTACAATTTTTCGGGTTGTGCTATTCGTTTATTATCTTCCTATCTATCGGATAGAATCCAGAATGTAAATTTATTAGGTTCCTTATCACAAACAGCTTCAGTTACATGTGGAGTCCCTCAGGGGTCTATTATTGGACCAATAGTATTTTTCCTTTTTATTAATGATTTAGCTGATTGCATTTCTGGTTCAAAATTCTACTTCTACGTGGACGAAGATCAAATAATGGTGGTTCATTAGAAGATATAAATACGTTTTTTTTCAAAATTAATGAAGATTGAGAAGTATTTATTCATGATCTTATTTTAATCTTGTAATTTGGGTCTATACGCATGAATAACAGCTTCACTTGGAGTGACCACATTATTGAAACCTGTCGGAAGCTAAGCTTCATAGAAATATTTGTCCGGAGAACTTAAGATTGTATTTGGTTAAAGCGTTAGTCATCCGGTATTTTACATACTGTGAGGTGATTTATCGACACTATGATTCACTATGTTCTAATTTGCTACAAAAAGCTGTGAATAACTTAGTCAGATATATGATATATCTATAACCTACGCAAGTTTGATCATATTTGATGTTATTCTAATAATTTTTTATTTTTCATAAATTAATTTTTCTATGTAAGTTGCTTAAGGTGAAACAGCCAGTCTATCTCTTCGATAAAGTTATGTTCTATGGAATCGGTTGCCGGTTAAAGTTAGATGTGTAAGCTCAATTAATGTTTTTAAAAAATTTGATTTGAATTATATACAAATAAATAATTTTACTTGATTTGTATGGAAATATTTAGTACTAGTTTGTAAGAAATTTTTAATGTTAGTTTTAAATGTAAATTGAATGGAAGGGTGAAAAAGCCATGCCCTTATGCCCGTTTAACTATAAATAAATAATAAATTACACTTTACAAGACAATAATCATAAATTATGAATTTTTCTTTATTATACATAAAATATTTGTAAACTCAAAGTTAATTAAAATCAGGTTGAAATAAGAATACCAGAGGTACTTTCACCAATATTGTCATCATCCTCGTCATACGTCTGATATTGGCTTTGTGGTTATTTTGCTGTTGTTTCATTCAACCTCGTGACATTTTGGAAAATCAATGCGTTAATACAAAATATTGTAAATTACCTCACACGAAACGTAGGTTTTAAAAATATCGTTTTTTCTTCTGATTAAGCTTCAGTTTTTAATTAAAGATAAGTTAAGTAGTCTTGGCCAACACACGAAATTTTTAATTTATTAGACTTTTCTTTTGCACACTAAACTATCTGATATTTTTATGTTTAAGCGTTTACTATACTTATATTGTAGACAATGTACGGAAGGTGGTGTCAGTGATATAGCACATATACTGCTAGCTGAAACAGACACCTCATTTTGGCTGAAACCACATCAGAAAATGTCGGAAAAAATGAAATAGAGTACAGTTTTATTCTTCACAATTTTATAATTCGAAGATGTTGTTTTATTTCTCATCAAGTCTTCGAATTAATTTCTTTAGGAACTGCTGTATCTGGTTTTATGGTAACATTCCTTCGTGCTGTTTTTTTTTCAGTTAAACTAGGCACCCTATTATTCGGATCGAAGTTTTCGATCTTGTCAAATTGGACAGTTCACTTCTTTCTTCTGTTTTTTATCCTTAAAGAACAGCAATCTTATCTATAAGATTGTTAAATATTCGTAATAATCCTTGGACCTATAACATGTTGTTTTAAATTTGTACCGGTTAACTAAATTTTGATAATTAACTGGTTAACCGGATATTTATGAAAACATTTATTTGAAGTAAATATAGGGCTGGAGGGCTATTTCTGAATAAGATACGAATACGAAAGTATATAATTCTTATTTGAATTGAATCATATTAAAATCAAATATGAGTCTTACTTATTCGAATTCGCTCCTTATTCAAAAATAGCACCCCCTAAACTTGAGTGATCAACCTCAGTAATTTTTTATCATAAAATTACAAATATCGTTTAATATGTAACTTTTAAAGGTAAAACATATTCTTTTACCAATTTCGATAAAACCAGTCGTTTTTAATTTTTTTGGACCTCCAACCGTTTAGAATAATCCAACCCTTAAAATAACAATTGCCATGAAATCCGGGTAGACTCATCGATTCCTGGAAGAGTTAGTAAACTAAATTATAATTTAAACAAACCAAATTTTCGTTCGTCTTTATTTATATACATTATCAGATTCCTACCTTTAGTATTTATGGTATCATTTTCTCCTTATGACTATTTTTAGTTTAACCCGTTTTATCGCGTACTAAGACCTTTATAACCGAACTTATAACGTGTGATTGTTGTAGGTGGTCAGCGCAACGAATGCTTTTACTGACAAAATAAAATGATTTAACAAATTAAGAATACTTAAATAGAATTCCCTTCACTAAAATGGTTCATACAAGTAGCATCGTTTTGAACCTGGCATCGTTTTGTTGAAAGCGTAATTTTTAAATGCGTCGTTTTGACCCAATATAAAATACAGTTAAAAGTCGAATAGCTGATTTGGCTCAAAGTTAAAAAAATGTTTTACGTTAGATAAAATAGTAAAGGCGTTTTGTATAATCTTTTGAGTGTGAATTAACCGGCTATTTTGTCTTTTGCAAGGCTGCTTGTTTTACTAAATTTAGCTAGAATCTGGTTTTATAAAAATTTAAATAATGATTTGCGTTATTTAATATTTATAGCGATTTGTCATATTATATTCCATACGATATTTCACTATAATTTGAATTTTGGAGAATAAATAAATTAAATTATCTTATGTATTTTATATCTTCGCTTTAAAATAGCAATCTAGATTTCGGATTCAATCGAACTGGTTTTTCTTGATTTGCACAGAAGCTACATTTATTTTCTCAAATTAAATTCAGACGAATTTGATTGACGGCTTATGGATAATTTCTTATACAATTTTACAGTGGCAGTTCCATGACGCCATTTCCCTCATTTGCTGCAAGAGTGACATAACTCAAAATGGAAAATTTTGAGTTGTGTTTGGGTTATATGGACCTACACATGCGTTATTAAAGGTACTACAATGCAGTGTTTCTAACAACATATCCCCCATTAAATCTCTAAATTATACCGCTGAGCCATTTTAAAATTATTATTGAAAAGTATTACAATTCAACAGTTTTAAGTGTTTCTTCAACAAAAGTAATTTTTGAGTTGTCTCATTCTTGCATCAAATGTTCGATTTGTTTAAACGTAAATCTACCAAAGCCAGAAATTTCAAAAAGTCCCATAGTCTAATTAAATCAACAAAATTTTGCCAGCCGACTAAAACAAGAACATTTTTCAAATTCAGATTGTGTTTTAGTAAATCGGCTTAAAATTTAGGTTGAAGTAAATTGCGCCATTTTCTAAATTTAATTATAGTATATTATTGTATAACAAATTGTTATGAAATAATAGCTGCATTTTATGCCACTAAGCTAAGTATCTGGATCAAATCACATTTCACATGCAAACCATAGACACATTTTGATCCAAATTTGTTTTTGGATCAAAGTTACCATGTAAAATGTGATTTGATCCCGGGATAGCATGGTGTCATGAAATGCAGCTAATATTGCAACACGATTCCTAAATTGATTACAATTTAAGAAATTGTGCCTTGATATTTCATAATATTTTCTTCATTGCCATTGAAATAACAATTCTTAAATTACGTAAAAAAATAGCGTGTGAAAACATACAATTGCAATAATCAAGAGAATTTCACTTTCGTACTGCGATGACTCGTTTGTTTCACTTGCAATAAACTGTTTTGGATCTATCATGGTATATTTTAAATCAACGCAAAAGCTTTATGAGTTTGAAGAGCTGATTGAATTTTGAATTAAAAGTTCTACTTGATAAAATAACATAACGTAAAATTGACATAAGCAAAATAAGGCTCAATATTGAAAGCTTTGACTGGAAAATTTATATTTACTTTTTAAACATTTAGGTAGTAGACATATAGGCAATAAAATTTGTGAAACAATACTCTCACAAACACGATAAATTTTTTACTTAAATGAAATAAAATAATTCGCATTGTTTAGACGCAATAAATAAAAGGCGATAAAACTGTGGATCGTGGTTAATAAAGTAAATAGTAGTCTAGTAGTATATGAACATTCGTCATATTGATTGTAAAGCCAGCCAAGCAAATTCAATCTTCTTTGTTTGTAGTAATTCTCCTTTAGATTATAAGCAATCTGCTTAGCATTGAAGAAACAATCACCTGGTACCATGGAAAATATTTCTTTTTAACTTAATTCAGTCGTAAATTTATAATACACTTCGTGTGTAGAATAAAATATTGTTGGAGTTTGTTTAATTTTCGTTTGAACGAACATAAAGTGTAAATAATTTTCTTTTCTACACTAACTTGAATTAATTATTTTCTCTTACAATTTTCGGGAATTTTAACTTCAAATAAATTAAAAAATAAAGTGTAAATTGTCTTCAAACAACTTATAGTTCGCCTTAACCCTAATCAGCATAGGTTGAGTCTCGCAGACTCTTTTTAAGTTTATTAGCTAGGAAATAACCGAAAAATAAATTTTTAGAAAAATTGAGCTTTGTGTATTCCAATACTTACTATTTAAGATCTAGAATCACCTACTAATACTTTTTTAATCTTCCGAATGTAGGCCTCGCCTAACCGGGCCGTTTTCAAAAAATAAACATAAAAGCATGCGTTGAGTCTCTTAGACTCAATAGGTAATCTCAATATAAATGGAGAAAATAACATCTTAATAGATCAATTTAAACTTCGTAAGAGAAAAGTTCAGATTGTCAAAGAACAGTGCTACGGAAAATTTTAATCCTTTTACTGATTATTGGTAAATGGAAATTCAACGCAAAGATGTATTTCTATCAAGTATGCACTTTGATTATACACTCCAATATTTCAAATGAAAATTATTATAAATGAATTTATAAAATATTTGGTTTATAACAACAATAAAAAAATCAATATGATCAGTCGAAGTAGTTAAGAAATTTACTTACGTTGATGTGCGGATGTAGCAATTTTGAAAAAAGATTTCTTTTCAGCACTAAATTCCACATAAACTTGATAAATATGAAATGAAAATTTAGTAGATCTGCTTTCATAGAAAATTTTTGAAATGAGCGTCCTCACAACAGAGAAGAAGAGCGGTGTACTCCATACTACAATCCTTACAACGTCACATTCGAAAATCTTTAGTAGTTTCGAGTTGGCACAGAAATATATAGGATTTCACTTGTTTTATTCGATTCTGACAAATCAGAAGGTCTAGAGGAATTACTTTCTAAGCGTGAAACCCTAATGAATGAAAAGTTGAACTTTGCTCAAAATCACTTTTATCGCCAATGACATCAACATAGATTTTCAAAACCACAATAATTAAAAACTATTTTTGGTTATAATACGGGGAGTTTAAAGGTTGGTTAAGACTCTGCATTATACGTGTCATGATAATTTCTTCAAAGAAAGCTAACCAATGACCCCAAGCGTTAACCCTAGTTTATAAAGTATAAATGGTAGTGTAGTCGCAATACAATTGTAATGCTACAGCAAGCCAATTAGCAAAACGATAAATGACGATTAGCAAAATGTTTCTTGTAAATTTAGAATAGAACTTGATTATACTAAATAGAAATAAACAAAGGAATTAATACAACAACTTACAAACGGCATTTACTGGGCCCTTGCATATTTTGGCCAAGCATCCAGTACTAAATTTTTCAGAAATATTGGGGTATATACACGATACTCAAGCAAGTAGATAAGCAAGCAATTTTTGCTAGATTGCGGCAAATGGTATACTCGATGCTAATAAGCAAACAAATCTTGCTGAATTGCAAAAAATTATATACTCGATATTTTTGCTTTAGCTAGCAAGCAAGCAAATAGTTAAAATTTTGCGAACGATTTAATTTATCGCCAAATTATTGTTTCAATGTCAATCATTGAGTTTATAGAATTTTTCATTTGGGAAATATTTAGAAATGAAGCTAACTATTGTATTCGAATTAATTGTATTTCATATTTTGGAAAAATTTAATTAATTTAGACAAAACTATATAAAAAAAATTGGATAGTTATTTTATAATCATAACTTTTCAATTAAAACTTTTGAAATTTTTTGGTACCACTTTTTCAAATGACTTTTCGTTATTTGTTAATAAAATAAAAAATTTTCAAAAAAGGTTTTTTATTTCAGTTTAAGTTTCGTACTCATTTTCAACATATTAAATATTTTAAATTAAATTATTTAAATTTATTTACTTTATTTTTATATATTTGATTAAAAACAAAACAAAAAAACTTTCAATTATTCACGTTTTGAGGTTATATTTTTTATTCAGCGTAATGACATTTGCGCGCTGAGTAAAAAAATATATTGCATTGCGAAAACGAACGAGTATGGGATTTTATGCAAGAAATTTTGATGTATGCAAATCCGCCATATTTATGCAGTTGCAGTTTGCGAATTGCTAAATTATCGAGTATGTGCCCCAATATCTTCAAGACCAAATAATCGTCACATAATGGGGCACATACTCGATAATTTATCAATTCCCAAACTACAACTCGATAAATATAGCGGATTTGCATACATCAACATTTCTTGCATAAAATCGCTTACTCGGTCGTTTTCGCAATGCAATATATTTTTTTACTCAGCACGCAAATGTCAATACGCTGAATAAAAAATATAACCTCAAAACGTGAATAATTGAAAATTTTTTTGTTTTGTTTTTAATCAAATATATAAAAATAACGACCCCATTAAAAGCTAAAGTGGCGCATTTCTCATTCAGCGCTTGGGCAGGTTCATCAACTATGTAACTGTCAAATTGAATTTTTATTTATGTTATTGTTATCTGTAAATACATTTTTTTTAAATGTAGTAAATATTTTCATTTTTCTTTAAAAATTGCATATGAGTTTAAGAGACTCATCGCATGCTTTACGTAAGTAAAATGGCCCATGCTGATTAAGATTAAACACTTGCTGAAATTTTCCAAAAAATATTAAATTGAAACAATCAACATAGCGAAACAAAAAAAATAAAGTGACTTATTGGGCCCAACCAGTGAGTTCCAGTTTCGATTCGGTTATGAGTATTAAGGGAAATCTGTTTCGGTTCCGGTTCCCTTCCATTAAATTTTATTTACGTCAACAATGTTTTATTTTTAGAAAATAAATGAAATTAAAATTGTTTGTTTTTAATACAACGGTGGTCAAAGAGGGTACCTGAATTAATACCGCCTAAAAAATTAACTAATTTCGCGACATTTTCAACGCAAATTAATTCATTTTTGATATGAATTAAGTCCGCGCGAATTAATTTAACTTGATTAGTTTTATTTAATTTAAATTATTGTATTGTAATTTTATTTTTTTTAGTACTTTTTTATGAAGGTGTTATAATGTAGGGGAATATTTATGGAGATGAATTAAAACCTACATTAATTTTTTTTTAATATATTATTTAGTGGTGAATTTAATTTGATTTTTAAAAATTTGATGTAGCGAATTTAATTCATAGTGAAAACGAATTAAATTCGCTATACAATTTTCGGCGGAATTAGTTCGATCCCAGCTGGAGAATCCCAGCTGGCTATTTTAGTAGCTGTGGGATCCTCAAACTTCGAGATTATTTAAGATTTTAGTTATGAAAGGTTATTGACATTATTCAAGATTTTTGAGATTATTAGAGATTTTCTTATTATTTCTTAGAGATTTGTGTGTGATGCAGCAAGATATGACAGATTATTAGAGGTTTTTACAATTCTAAGATTGTTCAAGATTTTTATGAATATTCGATATTTGTGAGATTTTCCGGATTATTCGAGGTCATTCATTATTATTTGAGAATTTATTGATTTTTCGGGATTTTTCGTGATATTACGCGAGATCGTTTCAGGATATCGATATTCGAGAGTATTTGAGTATTTGAAATAGCATCTATTAAGTTTATTCGTTGATTAACAAGATGTTACAGATTATTTAAAATTGTCGAATTTCCTTCAAGATTATTTCAAATTTTCCAGATTATTCCAGAATTTTTGAGACTATATTATTCCAAACACTATGAGTAATCGTTTTGGATTTACGGTGACCATGGACGGTTCTTGTTTGCAACACATCAATCGTTTTAAGTGAGAAGTAATCATGTTAATTTTTACCTAATGAAATAACTCCAGCCCAATAATGGCGGTTTAGAATTAAAATCTTTGGTTAATTGAAATTTTACAAAATCCTTAATTTTTCTATAAACGAGCAAATTTGTTTTAAGCCTCGTTCTCATTTTAGTCAAGTTACTTGATTTCAAGTACTTAGATTCAAGTTTACGTTCGTATATATTCAAGTTTATTTAGTCAAGAAGTTGTTTAAAATGTCGTCGAATGTTTGACAAAACTTCATAGGATAGATAAATTTTCAAAAAAATTATGATTACTGCACTACTCCAATTAATTTTTGTAGATGTCAAAAATTCTACCTTCATTATTTTTATAAAGTACTTACCACACTACTATAGTTTATAATATGGTTCCTCTGAGATGACTAGACTTGCATCTAAAAGTTCAAAGGTCGTCTTCTTTACTTGAAACTTGAAGTCAAATAAAATTAACATGAATTCAAGCAAATTAACACGTTCATATTGGTCAAGTGGGTTCAAGTTACTTGAATTCAAGTACTTGAAATCAAGTAACTTGACTAATGAAAACGGAATGATATCAAAGGGCCGAAATGGGTCGAAGGGCCGAATGGGTCGAAGGGCCGAATTTTTAATATTCACTAATTTACATTACTAAATCACAATGAAATTATTTTATTCGTCTAAATAAAATTTTCCTTCACTCTAACGAATTTAAAATGGCCTGAAAAAAAAAATAATCGGCCCTATATTTCTAAAAACAAAAAATAAATAAACAAAAAAATTCGGCCCTTCGACCCATTCGGCCCTTTGAAATTCGGCCCTTCGTACCCATTCCATGAAAACGAGGCTTTAGGCTTCTGAATGCCCTATCTTAGCGCTAAACTTTGTATAGCCAAATGACGGTATTTCAGCTAGTTATTTATAAAAAAATTGTGATTGAAATCACCAGTGGGGACAATATTTGGAACTAGAAAAAATTTCTAGGCTAAGTGAAACATGCTTAAATAAGTTAATCATATACATATAGTGTATAGATTCTTATAAATTAAAATGAACGTTTTTTCGAAAACTCTAGCGTTTTTTTTTTAAAGTGCAACAATCATTTTAGAATCCCAGATCTATCACTCATGTCGAATTTCATCAAAATCGGTAAAGAAATAGCAAGTTTTACCCTATTTTGCATATGGCCATTTTAACCGAAACTATCAAATAACCGTGTTCATATCTTTCGTCACTCAATTTTCGAATCATAACGTACTGTGAATAAATAAATTTCATTTCAATGAAATTTGTATTTTCTATCAATTTTAGAATAGTTAGTTAACTACTAACCCCTTTTTTAATAAGAACAATGTCAACAAAGTAACACCCAAATGAATAGGGTTCTACACATTTGACTGCTCCAACTTTAAGTTTAGAAATTAAGTCAAACAAATCACATTGAGTAAAATTTGAATTGGACAGTCTTTGAATGCAAATCGAACGTCATTACATTTTTTAATTAAACTCTGTCACTACTCACTGTCATCCTAAAGTAAAAGTGGGCATATTATTAATCGATTTCGAAAGATAAAATTAGGTAAAACAGTTTTGTTTCCTCTAAAACTCAATGCAATTTAGTAGAAGTTTAATTTGAGTAAAAATATGATTGATTTGAATAGCTTAGCCGTCTTTAGTTTAGCAGTTTTTTGTTTTTATTTATTCATATTTAAAACTATGTACTTATTTAAAATTGTATAGCGTTCAAGTACATAACAAAATGACATTAAAAAATCATTTTTTCCAAGAAATAATATTTTAGATTGTTCAGGTTGGCTTACAACTTTAACTTTACATCTTTTGTTTAAAAAAAAAAATTAATATCATTTGTCAATTTCTAAGTGTTATAAAAGGTTATTGTTATGTCTTAAACATAATTATTACAATTAATTTATTATCAACAACATCAATATGAAGTAAACAGTAGAAGAATGTAAAAATAAATATTATAATCCGTGGAAATCATTCAAAAAATATTTTTTTATATCTAGCGAAAAATTGAATTATTATTTGTTTTTCTGTTTGTTTGTCCGATGCAGATTATAATTCTTTATTCTACCGGTTCTCATATGAAAAATATAATTTGTGAACACTAATTTTTTATTTGCGCACATTAATTAAAGATGAAAGATTTTTTTTTTTTTTAATTTAACAGTTAATTTTAAGAAATTAGTAAGTCAATAAGTTTAAGATAATTAAAAATATTGTTTGTTTGACGAGTGTTGTTGACCCAGCAATTTTCTTTGGTCATATATTTGGACAAACAAACTTGTTTTAGTGTTAGATTGAAACTTGTTTAGTTTGGTTTATTAAATCTGATTCAAATAGCACTCCTGGTCTTGCTAAAATTATGCTTAAGAATTCTTATAGTTAATAAACTTGTTAGAATTGGAGCCCTAGTCTCCCTATCGTTTTCTATTTTTTTAATATCACTGTATTCTTAGCGCAGCCTAACGTTAAAACTTTCTTACAACAAATTCCATTTCAAACATAAAATAAAATAAATTTACGATTCATTTCAACGGCAAACAGAAGATTATTTATGTCAATAACAATAATTTTCATCTGTGTACATATACAACAACAATATAAAGATTACATTGATTCAAAGTTCTTATTTTGATCTATTATGTGGCATACGCTTAATCATCAGATCATTATACCGCAAATTTAAATAATTATTGCGTAAAGCCTTCTGTGATACATAATTCTTAATAAGCTGTTACCCAACTAACGACATACGATATTATACATTTTCAGTTGAAATTATTTATTGCCGAATTAAATTTTACATACAACAACTGCAACTATGTATAATAGAATAATTAATATTTCAATTTGGAAAAATAAAATAAATTTCCAAATTTTGTTTTATTTTCAAATTTCCATATTGATTTTGGAGTTTTTATAACTTCAAGAAAAAAAAAAATTCTAGAAAATTTATTTGTATAAAAAATAATAATTTCGCTCTCTTATTTATGTAATTAATTATATTACTAATTTTTTTGTTTTGATTCCATTTTTTCACAAAAATAGAAATAGAAATGGTATTTGTTTTAAAAATAGTATATTATATATTTATAATTTATGTATAATCATTCTTATGTATATTGCCAGTTGTCTATAAACACAATATACAAATTTGCAATTATTGCTACTTTAATAACAGCTCTTAATTTTTTTTTTTTTGTGTGTGTTTTTGTATGTATCTCGGTTCTCTTCTCGGTTTGGTTTGTAAATATTTGGAAGATGTTAGACGTTTATAGTTGCAATCCGTATAAAAAGTAAACACTACTAGCTAATTGTAATTAATGTGAGGTCTTAAATAAATTGTGTTATTCGTGGCATGGTACGTACATATGTTGTAAATTTATTTGTTTAATACAAATATTTTTTAATATGTTGGTTGATTTGCGATTCAGAACTGTTTTTACGTCTATACACCATTCCTATTCATAAATATACCTAAAATCCATTGATGTAAGCTGCTGCTGTGCCGATAGTTTTCAATGAATTTAATATTGAAATATAAACGCAAATAATCGAAAGTTGAATTTTTGTTTAGACTCATGATAGCTAGCGGTTATATCGGGCGTAATCTTATTTGCATCAAGCTGAAAAATCGTTTTGATTTTACAGTGCACATTACAGTTAGGTAAATTTTAAGTAAATAGGGGGAAGGGAGCTATAAATGAAAGGAAAATTCGCTGTTGAACTAAAGGCTTTAAAAATTTATCATCCTGGTGCACTGTATGTAGCTTATGCATAAATCGGTAAATTAAGAAGGCGTAAAGGCGTAGCCCTCTCGACGACCTATACACACATTTTTTCGTGATCTGAGTTAACACGAAATTTTGGTTTGTGTAGAATGTAGAATTTTCCTGGGACAAAAATATAAAGCTGGAGGGGGCGGGGGGGGGGGAGGGGATAGGGACAAAAAACATTTTAAAATAAAGTAAATAAAACCAAAATGCTTTTCAAAAGTTGAAATTTACACTAAAGCAGCTAGGTGCACTGGAATATCGAACGACAGAGATGTTTTTATAGCATCAATTTAATCTATAGATATCAAAAAAGTTTTACACTGAGAGATGTGGGCTGTACTAGCTTAAAAAATTTGTCAGCATTAACAATGGGTCGCCTATGAGCAACAACTCGGTCAGATGTTCATTTAAGTACCCCAACGCTTCCACAGCACCATTACCAACCTTTACCTTTACAGGATTCAAAGAATGCCCAAGTTGCTTAACCAAATCAAATAAGAAAAAAAATTGGTTTTGACAGTATTTTGTTGTGGTACCATCGGAAAAGATGTGGATCTTTTAAAGAACATCATACTTAATCAATTTTCACCTTTTTTCGAACACGTGCGAAAATTTTACTTAAACCAGTCTGACTGAAGCATATAATTTATGAAAATCTTTAAAATAATTCTACTGCAAAGGCTCTTTAGTTTTCATTATTAGGCCATCACCAAATTTTGTCAAATGCTTTTGAGTATATTCTTGTTACGTAGAATCTTTATTTCTTCATTTGGCGAAATTATACATTCTCTGGATGGAAAGCATTATCTTTTTATATTGCATTTCGTCCAATTTTCCCTTGGCGATCGCATTCTTTTTGGTTGCTCTTCACAAAGCTTAATCTTTTTCCATTCTTCTTTCAGAATTGATCTTGGCGGTTTACATTGTTTTGTATTTAAGTAAAAAATGATTTTTTCCTGTTGCCAATACTTTCGGTTTTTCTTGATTCAATATTATTTTAAGTTTCCGCAACCGCATCAATAATGGCGAGTAAGTTAAGGGGAATATTTATTTGACAGTCCAATTCAACTAAATTTTGATTAGTGAAAAGAACTGAATCATAAGAACTGAGGAATTCACATTGCAGTACATGGGGAATTACTAATGATATTTCGTAATATATTTTTGTTGAGCTTTAACCATACAAAGTAAAATTGATTTTTCCACGTATACATTAACAACTTGTAAATCTCACGTGAATCTACTATTTATAGAAATTCCTAGATTCTTAACATGATTCATATAAATTCAATTTTCATACCATTAATAAAAATATCAGGTATCACTGGGAAGCACCTTTTAAAAATGAAAATTGCTCGCGTTTTTGCGATGTTCAGTGAGATTTCATTAGAATTGTACCAATATAATATGTTACCTAAATTAAGTTGATATTGTTAAATATTTTCACTAGTAGTACCACCAAGATAGATTTGACAATCGTCAGCATACGTCGTTTATTCAAAAAGTAATGCGAATTTTGTAATTTCGCGCCTTGTATTAGTTCGAATTGCGCAATTTTTTCGTTGTTATGCTGGTAAACATGTCTGAAAAGTATCTGTACAGTGTTAGCCATATTGGATATTTAGTATGCTGTCAGCTGTCTAAAAGGCTACATGTGTTGTGGTAGAATCGGCGATTATAAAAAATGGATCAGAGAATTTGAGTTCAATTTTGCTATAAGAATGGGATAGAATGCGTCAAAGTTCTAGAAATGTTAAATATTGCTTTTGGTGTTTACACAAGAATTTACGAGTGGTACAAGCGTTTCCAAGGCTATGAAGACGTTGAAGATGACGAACGCCTTGGACATTCTAGCACATCAACAACCCATGAAAACGTGGAAAAAGTCAGAGAAATGATTATGAATGACGGCTGAATCACAATCAAAGAACTCGCTGATGATATTAGCTTAAACCATAACATTTTTTCGGATGTTTTGAGTATGAAATGGCAACATTTTTCCAAAATTGTTAATTTCGAACAAAAATTGCGACGAATGGAACTTGCTAAATGAAGCCAACAACGATGCTTCCGATGCTGCTGATCCTACCAAAACACATGTATCCTTTTTGACAGCTGACAACAGACTAAATATACAATATGGCTAACACTGTACAAATATTTTTCAGACATCTTTACTAAAACAACAACGAAAAAATTGCGCGAATCAGACTAATACAAGGCGCGAAACTACAAAATTCCCGTTAATTTTTTAGCACACCCCTTACATGTGGTATTTGTAATATTTTATCAGACAATCATAAAAAAACTAGAACAGAGAATGGACATTATCAGACGAATGCAAGAAACTCTAGTTAACGTTCGAAAGGTAATTCGTAATAATTTGAGTATCCAACTGACTATAACTGTAATCCATTTTAACATGGTTTAATTGGAATTTATATGAAACAATCAGAAAATCATGGTCAGAAATATCAGGCAAGGTATGTTGATTGGGCGCCAAAATACTAAAATAACCCGACTCAGAGACAATAAATTGATCGAGCCAAGTACGATCAAGGGTGGATGAAAATAGAATTAAGAGAGTTATCAGGCGTATTTACAATTTATGTCGTAACCAATTATAAAATGATTATAATTTAAAACGTGCAAGGATAAGAATTCCTGGAAATCATCCTTATAGGATTGCACTGATTATATGTTTTAAGAGCTTTTTGAGCGATGCAAAGAATAATGAGAATTTCTTTGGTCATATTATTTGATAATTTGGCCGTACTTATGGTTTTTCTAACGAACGCAACTTACAAAATTATCGCTCAGTCGCTGCTTAGGATTGATTCTCCATTCCAGTTCGTTCTCTATGATTCGTTGTCTGAATTTTTTTCACAATTGTAAATTTTTTTCACAAAAGCGCCTGTTTTATTTTTATTGCACTACATTTTATTATGACGTTGACCACGAATAGTGTAGTTGGCACGTTCGGCAACGGTTGTAGTAATCTAAAATGAATAATATCAAGCTATTCAATGCTTTAAAGGACATCAGCAGTTTAATTCAGTGGTTTTTATCTTAAAAGTTGCCCTCTGTAATCACTTTAATCAATTAGATTGGTGACGGTTTTTTATTTCATTATCGTCACTCTTCGCTCAATTGGATGAACAAATTGAAATGATTTCAGTCGTAAAAGATCATCGAATTTTGGGGTATTTCATAGTAGTCATCTAGGTATAAACCCGAAGTTATACTAAAATTTGACTGTTATTTGGTGTAACAAAGGGTACGACTAATTTTTGCATTTTAACATATTATCATAGACAACTAATATTATGGTAAATCCATGACAGCATAGCTATAAATATTCAACAAACTGGAACTTTATCTATTAATTTATCAGCTGTTGGTAAAATAAATGCTTATCATAATGTGACGACCTGTATTTTTCCAAAACATTAAAATTTATTAAATATCATTTTTGATTAAAGATTATTAAAAAATACCAATGAGATAGTGGGAACTTTAATTTAAATTTCGCATCTAAACAGCCGAAATAAATTTAACCCTTTACACTCCCCTGGTGCCGCTACAGCGTCATGTTATACAATAACTCCACTGTCGTCATAGCAGTGACATAGACTTTTATACTAGATTTCACATTTCATTGTAACTAAAGGAAAAAAACAAAACTTCTGGTAATTCCAATGTTATCGTTGTGTTGTGTATTTAGTAAGGCAATGATTTTAGAATGCGCTGCAAATATAATACGTATATGCAATACACCGATAACATTTGAATGGAAAATTTTTATTTTTATTTTGTGTTTTTAGTCAAATGAGAAATCTATTATGATTGTCTATGGCAGTGATATTTATCAATGAAAGCTATTTTTTATGAAAACATGTTTCAACAATATTTCTCTTGCGCAGGTCGGATTTGTATCCCAAAATCATATACAGTACATATATTTATTCTTCTTTCCTCATTAAAGTTTTTTAATTTTTCTAAACTACTATAAAAAATCGGTTGGAGTTGCTGGTAGCTTAGGTTAAAAAGGTGTGGGATACCAAGGGTTAAATATTAAAAAAAGCATTGTGGAGGTCCACACCGAAACGTTTCCAAGCTCTATTCCATAAAGGAAAAAATAATTCTTGTATCATACATAAATTGGGCCAATCATAATTTGAATATTTTTGCTTTCAAACCCATGAGAATTATATATTTTAAAAAAATGTTACGTTTTGGTGCAACTAATTGGTAATGTACCGTTTTGGTGGGTGTTATTTTTTGATAAAAACTTAAAACTTTATCTTCTTCGCAACAATCACAAATTTCCACCAGTGGATCAGCTTGAAACTGCTCAATTCCAGGAGCGCTCTTCGCCTAACAGCATTTTGAAGAATTCCAACTCTTCAAAATCTGTCCATGCCTCACCGAACTACTTCACCAGTAAACTATATATATCGGTCTTTTCTCATTAGAAACTTTTATTCCCTAAGACAACACTTGGCAAAATTTTCATGTGTTTAGTAAGCATTAACGATGATTTTGAGATCTTTTAACAAATACACGCTTCATGTTTTGTATCTCATTTATCGGTTTTAATTGTTGACCTAATGTCTTGACGTCATACAAACGCCAATCATTTCCCAAAGTCTTTAAATTACCATGTTTGAAATAAATTTCGTAATAGTGCTCTTTTTTTGTAATAACTGCCAATTTTCTCAAGTATTTTTCGATGAAGACAAAGACTTGATCGGCTGGTAGGCAAAAAACTATGTCCTCTAACTGGGAAATATCGTTCAATTTTTTTGTAGTGATGATGGTGCCTTGTGTAGGAGCCAAAGCATCAAGCTGTGAAGTTAATGTTTTGACCTCCACAGCCACATTTTCGTAGTTTTGCAACTCAACTCACTTAACAAATAACAGCGAACAGATTTCTGTCTATTGTGGTGGCTCTCTTTTTCAGGAATAGACTTCAAAAACATGATAACATTTTCTCGTTTGGCGCTGCGTTTTGTTGACTTTCTATCACCACCCCGGTTCTCCTTGGGTGGGTCTCCATTGTACAACATCATTGCAATGGTATTTAGTCGGCGATTTTTAATTAAACATGTCGCCTGAAAGAATTTTTTGCACACACAAGTCGGCTTCTTCTTATACATAACACAAAGTAGGTGCATGAAAATTTTCGGGGTTTATGTTTTTCAGATGTAGGTGGGAAAGAGAAAAACGGGGGAAATAAAAACAACATTTCATACTGTTCTCTTACTTCTCTTTTACTTCTCTTACTTTTTTTAAAACCATATAAACAAATTTTTAATATTTTCGTTTCTCAGTACCACCACTTAATAGTGTGAAATCAAAAAGATTTAATTTTTTTTATAAGAGTTTTTCGAATGACCAATCCACTTAACAGTTGATATTTTTAACATGCTGGCTGCCATGTGCCCCACAGTTTGTTACCCGTTACTGATTTTTATTTAAACATTCTAAGCATAAAGTTGGATTATGCTCACATTGCCTGCAATATTTTGAAATATGTTTTATGTCAAAAGAATTTTACTTTCTTTTACGTAAGTAAAATAAAGTATGTATATTAATCATGAAAATTTTGTACCTTGCGATTTTTGAAGATTTATCTGTTTTGAAGTCCCCTGAGTCCGAAAAAGTGGGTTTCGAAATGGTGTCTGTCTATCAGTTTGTCAGTCGGTCAGTCTGTGTCTTTTCTACAGCCCAGATGGTTTATCTGATCAAACTTGAACTTCATATTTTAGTTTTTTTTTTTCATAAATTAAGAGGTCCCAGTGAATTTTAATTTAAATCGGCCAACCGGAAGTGGCCAATGCCTTGGACCAGAATTTTTTTTTGCAAAGGTCTTAAAAAGTTTAAGGTTTACAGAACAACTAATAGAAACGAAATGTTTCCAAACAATAAAAAAAATGGAGGTGTGGCCAACACACGACTTTCTTTTACGAACAGCGAATTTTAAGAAACTATTATAATGCAAATTTCTTGCAAAATTTATTAAGATTGTTTTATTTTTTCATGTTTTCTGTAAATTGTCTATTTTTGAAATGTTTATAAAATAAATTTTCTGTTTCACGGAATATGGGAGCTGGGACCCCAAATATTTTGTAAGAGATTAATGAAGAATTGAAGATATATCTGTTTTGAGGTCCCCTGAGTCCGAAAAAGTGGGTTTCGAAATTATGTCTGTCTGTCCGTTTGTCCGTCCGTCTATCAGTCTGTGTCTTCTCTATAGCCCAGATGGCTTAACCAATCGATCAAAAACTTTAGATTTAAGCTGTACTTATGTAAAAGAAAGTAATAAAAAATAATAAATTTGTAAGAAGTTTGCGTAATTGGTTTCTCAAAATTCCCTGTTCGTAGAAGAAATGTGTTGGCCACACATCAATTTTATTTTTTTTATAAAAGTTTTTAATTTTTTTTTTTAATTTTTTTTTTTCAATTTTTTTTTTTTTTAATTTTTTAATTTTTTTTTTTATTTTTTAATTTTTTTTTTTTTATTTTTTTTTTACTTTTATTTTTTGGAAACATTTTGTTTTAGTAGTTTTTTGTAAACCTTATACTTTTTGAGATATTTGCAAAACAAATTTTCTGGCCCAAGGGAGTGGCCACTTCCGGTTGCCCGATTTGGACTAAAATTCACTGGGGCCTTCCAATTTATCAAAAGAGCTTAAATCTGAAGTTTCAGCTGGATTGGTTAAGCCATCTGGGCTGTAGAGAGGACACAGACTGACAGACGGACAGACAGACTGACAGACAGACATCATTTCGAAACTCACTTTTTCGGACTCAGGGGACCTCAAAACAGATAAATCTTCAATAATCTCAAGGTCGAAAATTTTCATGATTACTATACTTTATTTTACTTCGTAAAAGAAAGTAAAAAGAATAATTATAAAAAATTCGAAAAGAATAAATTTGAATATTTTTTTTTTTGTCATAAATTGGGAGGTCCCAATGAGTTTTAGTGAAAATCGGCCAACCGGAAGTAACCACTCTCTTAGGCGACAACATTTATTTTTTAAATAAATTGAGCTTTGAAGTAGTGTCTTTTGGTCTATATGTCTGTCAATTTGTAGCCCAGACCAATCAAACTGCAAGTTTATGTTTAAACTTTTTTCATAAATTTTGAAGCCCAAGCTCCCAGCTTCCGTGAACCAGAAAATTTATTTTGCAAATATTTCAAAAATATACAATTTACAGAAAACATGGAAAAAATCAAAAAAAATCTTCAGTTTGCAAAAAATTTACCGAATAAGTTTCTCAAAATTCACTGTTCGTAAAAGCAAATCGTGTGTTGGCCACACCTCAATTTTTTTTTTTTTCAATTTTTGTAATACATATGTATTTGTATTATTAGTAGTATGACTATGGTGACACTCAATATGTTAAATAGGTATCTGTATGTTAACAAAATCATTTTCTTAGAATTTTCGCATAAAATGAGCGCCTCTAGTTTTATTTGAAAAGGAAAATGTTACGTTCTGTTGGGACCGATAATGGCAAAGTACGTAAAAGTATGGTGAAAATGTTACGATCTGTTGTGACGAGAATAGCAGCAATTTTAGCCAGTAATACTGTTACGTTTTGGTGCAATTCGTCGATATCATAGCGATCTATTACGTAATTTGACGCGTTTCGTTGCAATTTCAGTCGAGTTTTCGATAGAATTCAGTAATTGGAACCAATCTGTATGCACGACTTATTTTATAAACAACACAACTTTTTTTCTTATTTTGAATGTAGCGATTTAGTGTGGACCTCCATGATTATTTTGCGTTTTTGAAGTTACATAATCAATTGAATTGAATCAATCTGTCTCTGTCATTTTCTCTCGCTTTGTCTCGCTCCCTTGCTTTCTCTCTCGGTCGCTCTATCTCTCCTCTCTCGCTCACTTGCTCTATCTCCTCTCTTTTTTCTCTCTCTCTCTCTTTCTCTATAACTATCTCCTCTCTCTTCTCTGTCATTTCTATCTCCTCCCGCTTCTCTGTTATTCTCTATCTCCTCTCTCTTTTCTCTCTCTCTCCCATTCTACGTTTAAAATTCAAATTTATTGCTACAACAGTCTCAGTGAGAGCAAGCAAACACAGCAAACTAAATTAAACTAAAACAATTACGCTTTTTTCTTCTTTTACGTGCGACTCGTAATTTCTTTGATTATTCAAATATTGAAACTCTATGCAGGCAACCTCTTTTTGTTTACCGCTTAAAATTAACAAGCTACGCTATGTTGTCAATTTACAAGTTTTCAATATAATAATAGACTAAGATTCTATAATGATTGGAATTCTTACATATTTTTTTAGAAATTCACCTGAAACATTTAATCTATGTATATGCATGATATTGGGGAAACAACCGTAATTATTTTCGAACTCTCTACTAATGAAGTTACATTAAAATCCGATACACATTGAGAACGAGCGACGAGAACGAATTTTGCTTTTTCACTAAATTATGTAAGAAAATTGTTAAAATAGTAAAAAACGTATGTTTTTAATTAACGACAGCTAAAATATCGTGAAACAAATCTTTTTCGTTCTCCTTTTTGAAATTTTTCGGCCTACTTCTTTTACAATATACGCACAATAGAATAAACTTGTTCTATTGTGTGCACATATTCTAAAAAAGTAGGACGAAAAATTTTAAAATGTAGGACGAAAAAGATCGTTTTATATAACTTTTTTTTTCATTAAGCAACCGCAGCAAATATTAATACTGTCCGTGAACCGAGGCTATCTTTTCGAATTACTATCTCAATCAATAAACAAATAAACAACTTTTTGATACAATCAAATAAAAATTTCAATATGACCTGACTGGTGGTTGTTGTAAAAATTATCAGACAATATACCTGATGTTCTTCATGCTTCAATAATCGTACCAAAGTGTCTCTTATATTTTTTGGAGCTTGTCGCCGAAGATAAATTAATCGGTTTTAACCAAACTGAACGTATTTTGATTCATCTGGCCATGTTAATCGTTCCACTCCTACAAATACCAACCAACGCGACGTTTTAGTGTAACATTTCATAGTTTTGGCATTACATGTAAAACTAAAGCTACTTACATCATACATGTAAAATTTTTATTACCAGATTTATGAAGTAGAGGCGAAAGTATGCCTAACTGTGGCTACCATTTTGTATTAAAAAGGTGCTTGAAGAAAAAGGAAAAAAAATTGTTTTTTTCCTTTTCCTTCATATACCTTCTAAAATAGCTTCGAATTGCATAGTTGGGCCCCTCATTTTAAATGATATTTGATCGAATCAGGAATTTTACAATCCTTAGAAATCTGGGGAGATAAATTTTGGGCTTTTATTGAATGAAACATTTTTAAAGGATCTAAATGTTGGACAGCATGTTTCAACTTAAACTGTGATATTTAAAAACTATGGATCTTATTCAAGATTCTGTAGCAGTTTTACGCTATTGTAAATTTACAATTCTAAATGTATTTATTATTATTATTACTTGAGGGCCATGTGGGGGCTCAAGCCACCCCGCACTGCGACCTAAAAGATCTTTTGTGCATAAGCCCTACTTAATTATCCGTCCAGTCAATATTCAGGCTCTTAATGAACCTGATAATACTGCCTAACGGTACGTGATACATACTATCTGGGCTCATTGCTCTCCCCCCTAGATGTTTTAATTATCCGTCCAGCCAATATTCAGGCTCTTAATGAACCTTATAATACTGCCGACCGGTACGTGATACATACTATCTGGGCTCATTGCTCTCCCTCCTAGATGTAATAACATTTACTTCTGCTAGAAGAGCGGTAGCATTGGGACTCAAGGACTTCGAGAGGGCAGACCCACTCCCGTATATTCCTATCCGTGCCTTGTCTACCGTTTTGATTTTACTCTTGCGAGTTGCTGGGACATACTATCTGGGCTCATTGCTCTCCCTCCTAGATGTTTACTGTTGGAAGTACTTCTACACGTGATACATACTATCCGGGCTCATTGCTCTCCCTCCTAGATGTCTACTGTAGGAAATACTTCTACACGCGTTACATACTATCTGGGCTCATTGCTCTCCCCATCTAAATGTAATATTTAATTTCTCTCAAATCATAAGCACTGTTAAATTTTTGAATGAAATGTAAGCCTTTCTTCCGAATTTTATATTTGTGATTTTTATGTACATCGGTATGTAAACCATCATACTCTTATCGGTATGTAAACCATCATTTCATATTGCACTTTTGTACATATGCAGGCAAATAAATGTCAACTTCGACTCCACCTAAATAAGTGTCAGCTACCGATGGCACCTACCGATTATATAAATTTAGTACTTAACAATGACAAGCTTCTTCTAATAATTATTTTGAGGTGAATGTTTTAATAACTCGATTAATTGAAAGACTAAATCATCAGAAGTCATTTAGTGCGCCCTGCAGTCATGCATCACAACTTCATAATATATATTAATATAAAATCGGAAATGACATGATAAATTATGTAGAAAAATCTATTAAGCATAAAATTATGTCGATGCTGTCACGAAAATTTGCAAAAAAAAAAAATAATTTTTTAAATCATTATGTTTTGAATGAGATCTTTTCTAGTTACTCAGTTAGGTTGTTAAAATTATCGATCCCAATGAATCGTAGCTTATAAAAAATAATTATGCAGTAAACTAAAATCTAAAAATAAAATTTCTTGACCGATAATTTATTCCAAAATTATTAATTAATGAGTAATTGTTTATAAAAGTAGTTTATTCCAAATATTTCGATCTTAAATTATTAATTCTGATTTATACAAAAATAGGCGCTGCACTAATGAATTAATTATTTTTCTGAAAATTATAAGTAGCTACTTGGCTGTTTGAAATATCTTAACATACATTATTAAAGGCGATAAACAATACTTAGTTTTTATGATATGTATTATACATAATGTATAGAGTGACAATAATAAATTCCACAATTGAAACAGCAAAATCAATATTTAATTAATTATTCTCATCACAAATTATGAGGTTTTTTTTGTCTTTTTATATTGCGGGAATTTTTAAATATTAACATACACGCTATTTACGTCACGGTTTAGACCACCGCACTAATTCTTATAAATACTGTTGCGGCAATCTTTCAAATTAAATCCAATTATCTGTAATGTGTAAAATTAAACAATTGATTTAATGATTCATTCACCCTGTTTGTTTGTTAAACTATATTATCTCTATGAAAAGTACTTCATTAGAAATTTCGAAGAATTTTTTTAATTGCTTACTTGAACTAATATGTATCCCTCTGTTAGACTATAATATATTGAGACAAGAGATGACATCTAAAAATTTCCCCCATTCCTATTATGTGTTTATATTTTTTTAAGAAAATATTACTTCAGTGTTCATTAATTTCAGTGTTTATTAATTTCTTGAATCACCGTAGTACAGCGTCTACATGTCTAAGAATTATATGAATACAAATAATCTAAATTTATTCAATTATGCATTTTATGATTTCAGAAAAATGTCGAGGAAATTAAAAAAAAAATCTATTGTTTTCGTTTGTGGTTCATAAATAATTGTTTATTGTCTTAAAAACGGTTATTACCGATATTAATTTAACGAGAAAACCTAAAATTGGTCGCAAGACGCTAATTTAATTTTACCAGGTAAATTTTACTCATTTTATGTGCCGTTAAATTTGAATACACAATTTAATTTTCAGAAATGTATCAATATGTCTATTTAAAAATAATTTATAATACACCGTATACCAGCAGAATATTAAATTATATTATAATAAATTAAAATTATAAGTTCTATTACAAACATCTATTAAATTAGCTTAAAAACATTATAAAATATAAGATACGACTAGGAGTCCTCGTTTCACGTTTATTTTGGGTTAATTCCAACAATACTTTGGGAATTTTTTCATTTAAATACTTCATGCTATGTATTTTATTATTCAGTGAACATATATAAATCGCGGAAACATAAATAGCTTTTAAGCGATATTTATAATGAAAGAATAGTGTTCTTAAAATATTGAAGGTGAGCAAATTTGACATTTTATCTCAAACACTGCACGTAATTTTCGTAAAAAAAGCGGCATTTAAAAATTTAATTTAATTTTTTTATATAACAATACTCCTCGTATTAATGGAATTATACGTACTCGTATCTTCATACATTCTAGAAAAATTCGTTGTTTGCATTTGCTATTAAATTGTGTGCTGTTTAACGTTAAAAATGTTAAACGTACATATGTTGTTAGATTATGAACTGAATGTTTATTTCACCTCGTAAAAGTGTTTTAAAGTCTCTTTCCATGGGGAGGCCCTTGCTCCCTTACTATTATGGCGAAGGAATAAATAGAGGACCCAGTACCATTATTTTAGGGTAGTTTTTCATTTATTTCATGTTTAATAAATGGAACTACATTTAACAACTACATAGTGAAAATTGTTTTGATGTGTCGTCTTGATATCTCTGAATTGTCTTGTTGCGTTTGTTAATCAATTTTCGGTGAAGCTAAATCAAAATCATTTATCAAAACAAATTACCAACTATGTATTTTCATGGTTTCATGAAAAAAAAAAAAATGCGGCGTTTTTGAGTTTCGTGGGCTGTATAAGCCCAATTGTCACAATTTTTTGTTGTCCCTGACGTATTTTGAGATTTATGGAATTTCTTGTGGACAAGAACACATGTCAGAGATTGTTGTAATATTATGGAGTATATATTAGTTAAAAGCCAAGTGATGTTCATACAACATTCCAGAAATAAGAGAGCGTTTTATTTTTCAAACAGTATATTCAAAACATAAAAACATAAACATGGGTGCTGTGGTGCTATATGTACTTTAATTTACGTTCTACTTTCCAACATTCCCTCTAGAACTGTTAATTACTGTTTCACCAAACCCATTCCATGTAAACATAATAAATGTTTTTGCTGAAGAGAGGCTTAGTTAATCCATCCGCAATCATCTGATCAGTGCTATCTGATGTCAATTGAATCTCCTTTTCTTCAATTTTTTGACGTGTGAAGTGATGTCGAATATCGATGCTGGCGTGATAAGCATTAGTTGATGCTAAACAAATAGTAGTTGCATCTATAGTTAAGCTGAACTTTAAATCGATTTGAAAATTTTGCAACCATAAAGCTTCTTGAGCTGCGGCGAAGAGTGCCATGTACTCTGCCTCCGTTGTGGAACGAGCAATCGTTGGTTGTCTCTTGCTTTTCCAAGAAATAGCTCCTCCCTGAAGCTTAAAAACGTAGCCAGTAACCGATCATCTATATAGTTGGCCCAATCCGAATCAGAATAATCAATTACCTTTGAATTACCGTTTTTTGAAAATTCCAGTTTGGCTGATCCAGCACCACAAAGGTATCTCAGGTTTTTTTTTTTTTGTTTTTGTTTTTTTTTTTTTTTTATTTATTTTTATTGAATCTGAAAAAGTGTATACAAACTGTGGTACAGACTCTTATTCTTATAATTTATTGCTTATTTCTATATACTTAATTAATTAAATTGATACTCAAATATTATGTTATGATTTGTTAAATGTTAACTTTCAAAATTGCTACATCAAATTAGAACAATTAATCCCTATTTTACAAAAATATCCTCGATCATCATTTTATACATAAATTTCAACACCAAAAAGAGAAAAAACATCTAATGTTCAAAATCCAAAACGATTTATCATAAATAAATTTTTTTTTTGTTTATAATCTTAATCAAATTATCTTCTCTCGTAATTATCGAATAAATAAATTCTAAGTTTTCGTTTAAAAATTGAAATTCGCGGTTGAGACTTCAGTTCATCATCTAGCTCATTGAATCGAATTAACCCTCGGCAAAAAATATTATTATAACCTACATTAGTTCTAAAATTTTCTACTGAAAAGTTTTGATTACCGCGTGTGGGATAATTGTGTACATCAGTCCTTAAAGGCAAATTGGTATTACATTTTAATATTCCTCTTTTTATTTTAAATTTATTTTTATTTTTATTTTATTTTAAAAAACTTTTAACCGCGTTCCAGTGCGGCAGACCAGGGTTGTTACTGAATTTGCGAACGGTGCTGATTGCATACCATATATCCGGATGAGCAACACCAGCAGCGAACATGGTACTCCCAACTACTTCCTGATCAGGAACATTTTTTATTTGATCGGCTTCATTATCAAAAGAGACATACTTTTCGTTAATTTTTGATTTGCATCAATCGGTGTCAACGCTGGATTACAATCGGTCATACCATACTTTTTTAACATTTCTTCGATGTATAATTGTTGGTCAACTACTCCCAAGTCCTTCATTTTAAAGGTATTCGATAATTTCCTTTTCAATGAATCTTTTAACTGTTTGTTATTTGAGAATAACAACAAATCATCAACGTACACGGCTATTTACAAAATATGTTCATTCTGAATTTTGTGATATATGCAGTGGTCCACGAACGAAGACTTTATGCCGAAATCTTTAAGAACACTAATTTGCAATTCCAAGTACGACTAGTCTGTTTTAAGCCATACAATGCCTTCTTAAAACGACAAACTTTCGACGATTGGTTTCCATTCTGATATCCTTCCGGTTGGCACATACAAATTACTTCCCGTAATTCACCCTGCAAGAATGTCGCAACTGCATCCATTTGATCAATCTCTAGATCGTACTTACCTGCAAGTGCAATTAAGTATCGGGTGGACGAGTAACGAACAACTGGCGAATATGTCTCTTCATAGTTGATAGTTCCAGTAACATCGCATTTGGTTTTGTAGACCCACTTGAATTGAATTGCTTTTCTATTCGGTGGAATATTTGCTAGAGTCCAGGTTCCATTTTCGAGAAGAGACTCATATTCCTCTTGCATCACTTTTTTCCACAAATCTCATTCAGGACTGCTCATAGCCTCTATCATATGTTAAACGATCTAAGCGTACTTCAGCTAATTTGGCATTGTAACTGAGTTCATAGTCCTTCAACTTTACTGGCTGTCTCCTGATGCGCTTGTTACTTTCTTCGATGGCTTCTACATTGTTTTCTATAATTTTAGAACCTAATTCGTTATTGGAACATAATCCTCCATTGGAATATAATCCATCATTGGAACACAATTCATCGGCTGCAGCAGGTTGAATGTCGGTGGTTCACTTCTTCTATATTGCAATAAAGAAACGTGCTTGATGATTCCCCCACTTCATGATCATCGTTTGTAGTTATTGATACAGACGATTCAATGAAAATTACATCATGAGCACGACTCTTTAATATGTCACCATTTTGTTTACTATATAATTGGTAAGCTTTTGAATTCTTACAGTAGCCAATCCTCAGATTTGAAATCCGATTTTTTACGTTTTTGTTTCGGTATGTGTGACATACCTTTTGCTCCTAAAAATTCTCAAATGGCGCAGATCCGGTTTTACTACAGACCAAATTTCTTCGGGTGTTTTGTCAAGACATTTCGTTGGTGAACGGTTGACCAGGTAAGCAGTTGTAACTATAGCTTCCGACCAGAATAATTTTTGTAACTTTGAATCAGACAACATGCAGCGCGCTTTCTCCACGAGGTACGATTCATTCGCTCCGCCGTTCCATTTTGTTCAGCAGCATACGATACTGTCGTCTGATGTCGTATACCTTCTTATTGCATAAAAGTAATCATACTCCGAACCATTATCGGTGCGTATGATCTTTAACTGCTGTCCTGTTTGCTTTTCTGCATACGATTTAAAATGCTTGAAAGTACCAATGACTTCATCCTTAGTCTCCAAAAAATAAATGAAAACCTTCTTCGAATATTCATCCACAAATGTCAGGAAATAGCTACTTCCGCCAAGAGATTTTGTTTCGATTGGACCGCACAGATCCGAATGTACGAGCTCCAGAAAATTCTGTGCTCTTTTTTTCGGAATTTCCAAATGGTTGCCGATGCTGTTTGCGTTTGGCGCGGTCTATACAAGTTTCGTCCGAACAATTTTTAAAATTAACGCCATTGGCACATTTGTCACGTAAAAGTTTCATGCTATTTGGATTTAGGTGACCCAATCGACGGTATCACAAATCAAATGGGTTAGATACCGCATGTGAGTAAAAAGCACTATTGCTTTTATCATCCTGGTTATTCAGCTGATAAATATCGTTTATTCGGCTACCCGTTGCCAATAATTATCCATTTTGATCAATTATTTTTACGCCAGTTTTGCCAAATTAATTTTATTAATATGATTGATTACTTGACTAATCGAAAGCAAATTTGCTGATAATTTTGGTACAAGAAGGACATCTCTAACTTCGATTGTGTGCTCCCCATTGTTTTTTTTTAGCATGCAAATCAACATTTCAATTCCTTGTACTTCAAGTTTCGAATTATTTGATAACACAATTTCTTTACTTGACGAGTCGTTTACGTCACGCATTCAATCACCGTGCTTACACTTATGTGCAGAGGAACCAGAGTCAATATACCACTCATTGACTTTCACATCACCAATGGCACCGGTTGTGATGAAAGCAGATTTTCTAGTTGGCTTGGGTTTGCTTTCTTTTGCAGGTGACTTTCCAATATTCTTGTGATTTCAGCATGCCGTAATGTGATCGATAGCACCGTGGTCCCCTCTTCTTTGAATTAAAATAATTTACCTTTTTACCATAAAAGGCTGATTGATGATCTGTGTATTTCCCAGGGGATATGGGTAATTAAGCATCCTGCAAAAGCTTCATTTTGACAAAATCTCCTGTGATTTTCGTCTCTGAGCTCTCAAGCCCTATTAGCATTGGTCTAAATTCGTCAGGTAAGCCAGCAAGCAGCAATGCACCAATCCACTCTTCATTGACATTAAAAGCAATGCCGTTCAATTTTTGAGCAGTTGTCAAGATTGTATTTACATATTCTTCGACCGATTTGCTATTTTCAAGCCTCGTTGTTATTAACGTTTTTAATAAACCCACTTTTCTTGTAAGACCGGAGTCTTTAAAGGCAGTTTTAAACTATCGCAGACATCTTTAGCTGAATTTGCGGATTGAATGTGAACATAGTTCACCGGATCAATCGACAAGATTAATCTGGCGTTAGTCTTCACATAATTTTTCTTTGCATCCACATTTTCGCCGACTTTAATGTCACCAGACACATATTCCCACAATTCGCCTAATTTAAGTAACGCCTGCATCGCAAACTTCCAATCGTTGAAGTTCTCGCGACCCTTTAATTTATCGATATGCGTTACGCTTGCAGAATTGCCGAAAGCCATTTTTCGGAATATTTTTTTTTTTTTAAATTGAATCGTTCTCAAAACAAAACGACACTAATAAATCGTGAGGTTTGACTCTGCACAGCTTTTAGGGCGTAAGCCTGGGCCCATAACCTGTTGTAATATTATGGAGTTGTATAATTAATTAAAAGACAAGTGATGTTTATACAACATTCGAGAAACACGAGAGCGTTTTATTTTTCAAACAATGTATAAAAAACATAAACATGGGTGCTAGATGTTCTTTAATTTACGTTCGAGTTTCCAACAGAGATATTGTGCCAATTCCATTTCTTTAATCGAATCCACCAAACGTTAAACCGATTTTGACAAAGTTTTCTTCTATCTTCAATACATATACGGGGATGTATCTATATGGAAAATAACATTTATCTAATCTAAAAAGTATTTTATTCAATCTTTAACTGTCGATTAGTAGATTTTGGAAGTGGCAATATAGAGCCTAGTTCCGCTGTTAGTTACGCTGCTGTGTTTCTTAGAGTTAAGTCTAGGTGAGTTACAATATCTTTGATCCAACTTTCGATGTCTCCTTGGCCGTTTAGACGTACACATACACAATGCTTTCATTTCACCAAATAATTTTTTCCTGTATCTTGCAAGCTATTTTTCTTAATTTTCAGCATCGTTAAAATATTGCAATGTGCAACCACTTTATTAATAAAAAATAAAACCCGGGAGTAAAAGTACTCTTGAACTCGAGAGTTCAAGAAAGTTAAACAAATGAATATATTTCAAAAATATCAACAATTAGAAATAAGCAAGGCCAACTTTGTCAAAAATTAAAAGGTACACTACAAATACGTATGAACGTGATGAACGCGCTTGAATTAAAAATGCCAAGACTTAATTCTTTAAAACTTAATTTGCTCCATTTCATATATCCTCTTAATTAAAAATGTTTCAATAATTAGTAAAATAATAATTGCCATAAAAAAATTAAGCCTTTAATTAAAATTAAGTTTATGTTTATTTTTGTTTTTTCTTTGATTGGCGTTACTTTATTAATGTTTTGCTTACATCCGTTATGACGAACCTCTACGGTACGCGCGCCAACCGTGGCATGAAGGGAAATTTTTTTGGCACGCGAAGAAATCATTCAATATTTTTTATTTATGTAATCAATATAATTTGTGAAAATAATGAAATTCCACTTAAAGTTTTTAATAAAATCACGTGATGGATTTTTTAAAATAATATTGTAATTTTTTGGCACGGAAGTATAAGAAGGTTTGCCATCGCTGGCTTTACACCTAAGGCAAAATAATAAAAAAAATATTTTAAAATATTTAACCATTAAATATGAAGTAAATTCAACTATGTATTATACAGTGTCTCGTAAATTCAGAATGTTAAAAAAGCACCGTTGGGCACAAAGATTTACATTAAAATTTAACGACACTCGATATTACGAAATATTTACTTTCGTATTGATTAGATCTAACACTTTAAGGTTTCAACCATTTGTATCCAGAATTTTTGTTGTCTATGCAAACGGAATTATTCAAAAATAATACAACAAACCATATGTTAAAACTTAAAAAAAAATCCGTAATGCGATTTGGCAGTTTTGCAGATTATTCGATTATCGTTTTTCTTTTGGTATATGTAAACTCCTTTCCCTTCTGACACCAAGTTGACCTAGGTGTTCTGAAATGAAAGGCGTTTTACATTAACATTAAAATTTAGTACCTAATTCTGACTATTTTACTAGTAAAATGTAAAAGCCTCAGGTCGATTTTTTGTTTAAATTTGTAACTTTCATTTCAAGCCTACATTACTCTATTCGCCGCCAGATGATTAACGAATAGTCTCCTTGCGAGGTTATATTTCAATTTAATTGTCATTTAAAAAGAAAAGGCATTCTCCATTGGGATTATCCATTGTACAATTTAAATTTGCGTCCAAAGTGTTTTGCGATATAAATAATAATGAATTAATAACGTACTCAGTGTCTTCATCATTTTTGGCACCATTGAAGTGCCTACATATTAATTAAGATCTTTTATGTAAAATCATATTATGCATACAATAAAGAAGAAGTCTCCTACCCCAAATTTTGTCAAAACATTGAAATCTGTATTCTGTCTTCATTGGCTCAAACACATTAAAAATTAAACAAATAATTGTATTAATCGGGTTGTAAGTTTGGGATTTAGGCGCAATGCTTTTATTATCGATAAAAATTGATCTGTACAAAATTCAGAGTTATCGAAAGTTTTTTTAGATTTTTTTTTTTTCATCTACCAATTTTCAATGTAATCAACCAATTTGGAAGTTATCTCAATTTTATAATATGAGTTTCTCAAAATTTGAAATTTTATTTTTTTATTTAGAATTTTGAATCGGTTTGCAATGTCAAACACTAACGAAACATTTTAAAAAAATTGAAAATTTTGAACGAAGTGAAAGTCACTTTCTGAAATTAGGTACAAAATGTCTAAAATGCAAATAGCCTCCTAAATGTAGCTACTAAGTTTTTCCTGCATTTATAGCAAATATCGACCTAAATTTAGAATGAATGATAACAATTTTCTTGGTTTGAATTTCTTGGTTAATATCTACTTGAAATCAAATTTTAGATTCGATTTTTTGTTTTAGATACATACAAACTTGAAAATTTTGTGAGAGATTATACGAAAACTACTTTTAAAAATTTTACTTATCTATAATAGAACAACCTGCAAGAACAACCATTGCATAAATCCAGCCTCGTGACGATGATGCACTTTTAAATTTCGACCTTGTTGATTCCAACTCATTACCTCTCATAAGTAGTAAACAAAGTTATATTCCCCAACGATATTACGATTGATGTCTCCCATCATTCACGAACTTTGTCAACAATCTTGCCTCCATTGATTTCAATGACGAATCAGCTTTTCTTATTATTCCAAGCCCAGCGAACTTTTTCGGGCTCCGGGAATTCTAGTGAAAAACATTTCAGTCAAAAAACAAAAGGCATTTCTGTCATAAAATTTCCCATACAAATATTATGACTGAAACTCCTTTTAAAAAGAACTTCAGGCCAAAAAAAAAAGGTATTTCGGTCAGAAAACAGTTTGAGTGAAATGCCCTTTGTATTTTTGGACTGAACTTCCTTTTGTTTGGTTGGTTTTCTTGATTTAAATGCTTTCGTAGACATATACGTTGGCCCCGGGCCCAGTCAAAAGCAGTTCAGTCAAAAACAGAAAGGAATTTCAGTCAAAAATTAAAAGGCAACTTAGTCAAAATAGTTTTAGACTGAAATGCCTTTTCAGAAGGAAGTTCAATCAAAAAGCTAAAAAGGCATTCAAGTCAAATTTTTTTGACTGGAATTCCTTTTGCATTTGTGACTGAATTATCTAATATGTAATTATTTCGTAAAACAAAATTAAAAAAAAAAAAAAAAGATTTTATCCAACACAATTTTGGTAAACTATATTTTATACGGTAAGAATTCAAAAACAAGATTGAACGTCAAAACAAGATTTTGGCTTGCAGGCAAATACCCCGATCCCCTAAAAATGCCAATAAAATTGATTTTCTTTCATTTATTTTAAACAAAATATTTTTTCTGGATTTTCACTGCGTTGCTTTTTAATTTTTGACTGAAACTCCTTTCCGTTTTTGACTGAAATGCTTTTGACTAGGCCGCCGCGCCGGAGCCAACATATAGGTCTACGAAGGCATTTCAGTTAAAACAACCTACAAAACAAAAGGTGTTCCAGTCCAAAAATTTGTGACTAAGGCTGCGTACCAATAGTCGGGTAAATTGCTCTTTTACCTACTTTTTAGCAGTGTACAGGGTAAATTGAAATACTGTACTAAATAGTTGGGTAACATATGAGAAAAAAACTAATGACGTTGCTGTTAACATTTTGACGTTTCAGTGATTTTTGTTAAAATTTCCGTGTTTTTCATTATAAATAATATGGGAACCGTTCATAATACCGCGTTTTAAAATGTCGCGTTTTAAAATACCGCGTTTCAAAATGCCGCGTGGTACAAAATGTCGCGCTTTAAAATGTCGCGTTTCAAAATGCCGCGAGGTACAAAATGTCGCGTGGTACAAAATGTCGCGTTTTAAAATGTCGCGTTTCAAAATGCAGCGAGGTAAAAAATGTCGCGTGGTACAAAATGTCGCGTTTTAAAATGTCGCGTTTCAAAATGCCGCGTGGTACATAATATCGCGTGGTACAAAATGTCGCGTTTCATAAAACCGCGTGGTTCAAACAACCGCGTGGTACAAAATGACGCATTTTAAAATGATGCGTTTTAAAATGACGCGTTTTGAAAAATCCCTTATAAATCAACACAATATGATGTGAAATAATAAATAATTTAATAAAAATTATTTGAAACAAGCAAATTGTGTTTAAACATACAGTAAAATTTTCCTTCACTGAATGGAAATTATTTATAAATGTAATTTTATGTAATTATAAAGTGGGTCTAAGAAAAAGAACGCAAATGTTGAAATTTATTAGAATATTCCTTCACTAAAATGTTAAAGTTAAGTCCTTATATATCGGAAGTGAAATCATTTATATTGTTTAATAATACACAATAGTGAGAAATCATTTATATTGTTTAATAATGCACATTTTTTTATTATCTCAATGTAACATTTATTTTATTCCTTCTTTACAAACGCGACATTTTGTACGTCGCGGCATTGTGAAACGCGACATTTTAAAACGCGTTTTTTTGTACCACGCGAAATTTTGTACCTCGCGGCATTTTGAAACGCGACATTTTAAGACGCGACATTTTGTACCACGCGAAATTTTGTACCTCGCGGCATTTTGAAACGCGACATTTTAAGACGCGACATTTTGTATCACGCGACATTTTGTACCTCGCGGCATTTTGAAACGCGACATTTTAAGACGCGATATTTTAAAACGCGACATTTTAAAACGCGGCAATTTGACCCGGACCCAAATAATATACGTAGTCAATGGGAATAAAATAAATTTTATTTTTATTTTACAAAAGGAAAATATTAAAAAATATTTGACGTTTCTTTTTGTACCTAGCTTTTGTACCTAGTTTCTTTTTGTACCTCCGCACCATATTTTGTGTCCATCAAACCATTTTTACTTCTATAGAATTGGTACGCCAATTGAGATAAATATGTACTAAAATTGAAATTTACTGTACTAAATGATTTACCCGACTATTGGTACGCAGCCTAAATACTTTTCAAGAAGGTCGTTCAATCCAAAAACACAAAGTGCATTTCACTCAAACTGTTTTCTGACCGAAATACCTTTTTTTTCGACTGAAGTTTCTTTTTAAAAGGAGTTTAAGTCATAATATTTGTATGGGAAATTTTATGACTGAAATGCCTTTCGTTTTTTGACAGAATGGTTTTTGACTTAATTTCCGGACAACAATTTTGCCTGAAAGTCCTTTTTAATTGTTTGACTGAATCACCTTTTCGAAAGGTATTTCAGTCATAAATGCAAAAGGAATCAAGTCAAAATAGTCTTGACTTGAATGCCTTTTTGGTTTTTTGATTGAACTTCCTTCTGAAAAGGCATTTCAGTCTAATACTATTTGATATCCCTTTTAATTTTTGACAGAAATTCCTTTCTGTTTTTGACTGAAATGTTTTTGACTGGAATTCCCGGAGCATGTTTTTCGGTGTACTGGATTGTTCGATTTTTTGCATCAAATTCCTGTTTTTGTGATTTTACAGAAATCATTTATGCCATCCTACTGTCAAATATCATACTCTTGACTGGTATCTCTAATATCGCTGAACAGCTAAAACTTTCGTAATTATCAAACAGCGTCCAACTGTCACCTACAAATATGACAAAGACAATGCGCGTTTTGAACACTATGTTCAATTTTTGCTTGATGGTTGTAAGGAATCACATCACTTTCTCCCATATACATATATTTATTACTACTAAAGTTCATTGCGTCATAGTCTTTAAAACCATAGATCATATATTTTCCATCCCGAAGGCTCAACATTTTATGAACTAGAAAGAGCGATAAATTTTAAAATATAGAATCAGAAATTCAAAAAAACACCTTTTGCAACCCATCTCTGTCGAGACCCACATTCCCATCCCTGTCGAGATTCGTATTCGGTACCTTTAGAGAAACAAATAAACGAAATTATATGCAGTATTCCTGGAACCCAGTTGGTGGTTTGTATTTAAAAACAGTCATTTAGCCAAAAAACATCGATTCGCACACAGCATATTTCTATACATACGCCGAAGTTCGAATTTTTGAAAATTCTACGTCATTATTTCGAAAGACTTTGTCTCATAAAATAATTTTTAAATCCAAAATTCAGATTTTAAATTCCATTCTAAGTTGTTACCATTTATATCGATTGGTGTTCAGTAGGATTAAAGAGGTGTATACATTAAAAAGTCAAATTTCAGACTGAAAGACTAATTTGAATATTTAAGAATCTTAAGTCAATTAGATAATTATTAAAAATTTAAAAACTGTGTACAATATTATGAATTGAAAAATCACAAACCTGGGTCAAAAATCTAAAACCTGATACCTCTAAAAATAGGTTTCTTCCTTTAAAAATTTGGTTCTTATTTTTAATCAATTTTACTCAAAAAATACTTTGAATAGCCAAAAAAAGGATAATATTTATTTATGTGTAAAAATAAAACTTCAAATAAGTGTAAACTAGAAATGTTTTCTTGGTAAAAGAGAGAAAAACTTGGTCATTTGATTGCCTAATTTAGCACCCAGAAATTAGTTCCAGTTTTCTTACATTCAGTATTACAAGCTAACGGTCTATATTATGAAGGCTACCAGTTTGTTTCAAGGATCATTCTAAATGTTGGATTAGATAAAATATTGTTTAGTAACCAAGCGTTTTTCAATTTTTCCTTTGGGAAAACAAAATATTTGCAAGCCAATTTTTATCGTTAGTATTCGTTGTCTTGGCTTACGAACTAAAAAAATTGTTAACAAACAATTTACCCAAATCTTTTTTTACACGGTAACTTATTTATCGCGGAAAAGGCAATTTTAAGGAATATATAATATCCCCAAACTACTTTTGTACTATTTTACTCCGAAACGAAAATTTGCTTGGTAAAATTGATCGAGAAGCTGTTTTATCGAGCTGCGAATTACGATTTGTTATAGGTTCTCAAGACACTTATTTTTGCTACATAATTTTAGAACAAGAAACACAATGAAACCATAAAAAACCAATACTAAAACCATTTAAATATGAAACAGTTTTTAACTTCAAGCCACAATCATTCTCATGGTCTATCCCTTAGATAATTTGAATCGAAGTAATAAAATGTACACCAAATGAAAAAAAATTTACAATTTTTACTTCTATCTCACAAAATTAACGCTAAAAGGATACGTTTATTTTTTGTGACTTCCAAATTTGTTTTAGTTATGTATGTATCCAAATTAAAAATTTTAAATGTAAGTGAAAAATGACAAAAGATAAGGAGAATTTCTTGCCACTGGTTACTTTCATTTTTTTTTTTTGTTAAATAAAACAAGTGACAGAATTGAAAATGGAACGAGCAACTATCTCTTGCAAATCCTATATTTAGATCTCAATATGTATAATTATAGGACAGAAATATTAATGCTTCAACAATTTGACGAAATGAATGAAACTTGAATTAATTTTAATTCAGCAACAATTTTGTTAATTAAATTAATAAATATTTGGAATGGAAAATAACTTCTCGTTCAAAATAAACGTATGATTAATTTCAAGCGCTTATATTTACATTTGACAAACACAATCAATTTGTTACGGACATGTTGATAAGGTTTGATTTCGTTAAGACTAAGAAATACACTACGACACGAAAGAATTTTGGTTTTATTTTCTCCGATGAGAGATAACATTCCCGAGGGACAATAATTATTTACCCGTTGCATATCGCTGGAATATGTACTTGTCCAATGCTGTCTTGTGAAGTAGGTTGACTGAATATTACTCGTAAACTTAACGTACTCAAGAGAAAGTTTGTTTTCTGTATGTATATATTAAATAAAAATTATGGTCTGTGTATGGTGTGTAGTTATGTATGTAGCTAGATGTAGCATATGTATGCATATGTTTGTTTGCATAGTATTTTCATATTATGTAATGTCGACATCGTTTTTATAGTTTTTCATTTTTTTAGTTGTGGTGTGTATAGATATTGGAATTTTTTGTGTTTAAACTTTAAAGCAAATTAAAAGAATTCAATTTAATTTTTTTTTTTATAGTAACGTACGTTTATATGCAACTTATATTTAAAAAAAAAAAAAAATACAAATTTCTACAACAGCGGAGGAATAAATAATTAATTGAATTATGTCAAATTTAATTACAACTAAAACATATTAGATATGTACATACTTCCGGTTTTAAATTATATTGCAATAATTGAATAATTTTTTTTTAGTTTTGTCAAATAGAAATTAATTAAACAATTTTTTTTGTTTTCATTACAGAAATCGTTTTTATAAAAAATAATGATGGTTGGTAAATTATTTCATGCACACGGAGAATTTTGTGCATCCCATCCATGGGAGGTGATAGTCGCATTGCTCACGTTAACAGCATGCATGCTAACGGTGGACAAAGGAAACGAAACAAATAATACATCGTTTACAAAACATCGGCAGTGTCAGGGATGGCGCGAATCATGCGAAGGTTTAGAAGCTGAATATAATGCAGCCGATGTTATTCTAATGACAATTGTTCGATGTTCGGCCGTACTCTATTGTTATTATCAATTTTGTAATTTACATAAGTTGGGATCAAAATATATTTTGGGTAAGTCCGGTTGCTATAAATAATTATCATAAAAAATTAACTTGATCTTGACGTTACATAATAAACAAGTCATTATTGCCGCATATAAATATATTGAAGATCAATTAGAAGATTTTAAAACCATTTCATGATCAGAAACATATAAATAAAAATTATTAAACGGTAAACAAATAAGTTTGAACTATGTTTAAACAAACAAAGAAAAATTTATTTTCCTTTGGCAGTATAATTATTATTAACCCTTTTAAAACCTAAAGTTAGCTAACAACATAAATCATAGTTCAGTATGTGTTGAATAGGTTTTCATTTTAGATTTATTGATGATTTATTCACTCAAACATCGCCTCATTTTAAATTATTTTTTGTGTTGCAAATTGATCTTTATAATTTTAAAATGTTTTATTTCACTAGCGATATCGTAATAATAAGTAGTAAGTAATAACACATGCCCCGCGCGCCATTTGTATATAACGTTCTTAGTACATACTTTTGAAGTTTCTTAATTATACTTGAAAACAATATTTGGTTGAAACAAAATGTATGTATATTTAATATATTCCGCATAATGTATTCATGATCCAGAAATATCTGGCACCTGTTTTTTTAATTTTACGCTTTTTCCCCCCAACAATTGGAAATAAGTAAAAGTTGGTGATTTTGGAATTTTCTTAAATTGTAATACAAAATAGTTATACTTGGTCTACCTTACAGCTCCTACGATAAGTACGAAATTTATCACTTTTATCATTTTCTTTAAAAAACTTAATTTTGCAGAATTGAACAGCTTGAGCTGAGAAAACAAAGAAAGGAGTACATGTATAAAGTACGTTTTACAGGCCCAAACGAATATGCATTTCCTTTATCTACCCGTTTGACCAATATTTGTACATTCATTAAAGTTAACGTCGTACAATAAAATTAGGATAATTATACGAGTATAGGTACAAATATTCTCAAAAATTGGTCCTAATCTAGTGTATTTTTAATTTTCAAAAAAGATTTTACCTAAAAAGTAAATATTTTCAAATTTCGGAGTAGTTTTAACTCATAAAGAGCGTTCCTTTTCAAATAAAAAAATTATACCCACTCCGTTTAATTGTTTTTCTGACATTTTTAGTATCTTCGAGATTTTTACTATCGTTCTAATTGAATAAAAAATAATTATTATAAAATGTCGGTTCGTTGAACCGTACCACGCCTTTCATCCAACTTTTTTCACGCGCACTTTAAAGATTAAATATGTTTAGTTGTAGGGGAACATGTTCAACAGGAACACACCAAAGACTGTGACACACACCAAGTTTTCGTGCCCACGTAACTTTTTTTTGTTGGTTCAACTTACTTTCAGAGGATGCAAGAGTAAATTAAACCAAAAAAAAAAAAAAATGACGGGGGCGAAATTTGGCATATATGGTGTGTCACTGTTGAACAGTTGAACATGTTTCCCTACCGAATTATTAATGAAAGAAACAAAGAAAAAACATTGTGTAATTCTTGAAAGTAAACTGCAAACAACTTTTAATTTTATTGGAAAAGTCTTCAGATGTAAAATAATAAATCAAGTGCCTTTGCCATTTCGACGCTATTTTCGGCGGCTATTATTAGAAGTTATAAGAAGAAAAAGGGTCAAATTACTATTGTTTTCCTTTTTCTTCCTGTACCTTTTACTACATGTGAGTGTAAAAATCCTCCCCCTTCCTGTACCTTTTAATACATGTGAGTTTAGTAATGGCAAGATCTTTCGATGAATGATATTGTCCGGTTGCAGAATGGGTTTCGTCATTGGATACATCTGTTCAAATACGCGGGAACTATCTCTCGCATATTCGGAAAATAGAAAGATCTTTTCAAATTTTCCATCGTTTTATCAATGCCTTGGTGTGCGACTGCCTCATGCGCATCTCGAATCACATCATAGACCAAATCCTGAGGGATATATACCCGCCATCTATTCTTGGTGGTTCGGTACACTCTCGACTTGTACATTATGAATTTTTCAAATGTTGTTTCATCACCGAGCTCTAGAAGATTCCTAACTGTCATGATTCTTTCATCAGTACGCTGTAATGCAGCGACCCAATCTGTGTTTAAAGTAATACCGTAAACCTTATCTACAGTTTTATCTCCTTACAGGATAACGACTCAAGGCGTCCGCTATTAGATTATTCGCACCTTTCATATGTTCGATCATAAATGAATATTCGGACAATCTAACAAACCATCTACCAACCCTAGAATTGAGATCCTTTTTCTTCGCTAGCAGCTTTATACTATTGCAATCGGTTTTTATCGTGAATTCTGTCCCCAGCAAATATACGCGCTATTTCTCTAGGCATGCTACTATAGCTAAAACTTATAATTCCACCGCTGAATATTTCGATTCTGCTGGTGTAGTTTTGCGGCTGTAGTAGCTAATCGGTTTGAATAACAAAGGCGTTTGCTCTTGGTATATAGTACACCGCCTAAACCTAAAGAGCTTGCATCAGTATGTACTTCTAATCGCCCGCCCGCAACATACATGCCTAATACTGGTTTGTTCGTCAGCTGATTTTTTATTTTATTAAAAGCCGACTCCTGCAACTCGTCCCACTTAAAAACTTCATTTTTTTATTAAGTCAGTCAATGGTCTAGCAACTATTGCGTACCCTTCGATAAAACGCCTAAAATAACTAGATAACCCAATGAATGATCTCAAATCCCTAATGCTTTTGGGCATCGGAAACTTCTCTATCGATTTCATTTTAGCGCGACCGGGTTCAACACCCTCCTTAAATATTCTAAACCCTAAATATTCGATACTACTACATAAGAACCTACACTTGAACAAATTTAATGTTAAATTTGAATCCCTAAGGACTTGTAATATGGTTTCTAATCGCGATAGTCCTTCCGAAATGGTTTTACTAGGTATAACAATATCATCTAAGTATGCCATGGCTATAGTATACCGATGATTACCCAAAACTCTATTAATTAATGACTGGAAAATAGCTGGGCTGTTTGTACGCCCAAACGGCATCCTTTTGAACTGATAGTGTCCATCCGGCATTATGAATGCCAACTTGCGTCTAGATTCTTTCTCCACTGGCACCTGATAATACCCACTATAGCTAAGTCCAAACTGGTAAAATAAATGTTACCTCCTAGTCGATCCAGCTGGTCGTCTATCAACGGTAACGGAAACTGCTGTCGTATAGTCTTTTTATTTATAGCCCTATAATCCACACACTGCGATAATCTCCTGATTTTTTTTTTTACTAACAAGATCGGACTAGCATAATCGAATGTTGAGGCTTCCACTATATTTCCTTTTTTTAACTCTTCCACATGACTACTAATCCATTCCCGTTCACTAAACGATAACCTATACGGTCGAAAATAAACTGGTATGTCATCTGACATTCTAACCATCATTTCCGCTTGACCCATGAGTCCAATATTTCCCAATTCTGTAATGATTCGATCTCTATACTTGCGTACAACAATTCAGATAATTCATTAAAATTCCTACCATCTAATTCGGTTGTTACTGCTCTGATCATCGTCTTCTGTGTTTGGTTGGTCTCCTCATCTTCATTAATTTGGCCCTCACACTCGAAAGATACTGCTTTCTGACATTTCTCGGCTCTTGTTAACCTCTGATTCTTTTTTGTTATCACATCCGTCTCCGTTAAATTTACATATGGCACGATTGCTTGCCCTTTGTCATCGCTTTTTACTATGCAGCGAGGTATCGCCTCGTCATTATCTCTAATGCCGCCCTCAATTAACCACTTCGTATTGATTGCGTCAGCTTGCACTTTTACATACATGACCGTATTTTTAGGAATCAATTAGCACATCTTACAAAATCACTTCTACCATATTCCTCCTCTGGCCCTGCTAACTTCTTATTTGTTTCATTTTCGACTTTACATATGTGAAGTCCCCAATTATCACCAATGATCTTTATGTGTGGCTGTTCTGTGAATTGATGTCCCACTAATAACGTAAACCCTTGAGATTCGTCCGGAACAACTTTCACCTCGCACTTTACCTCGACTCCATCTATTTGTAATTCGCACGTAAATATTCCAACTGTGGCACTATTCTGGTTTTCCCGGGGAATTGCGAATTGGGAATTGATTTATTGTCAGTTTTTAATGTAATTTGGTTTTCTTTTTTCCAAAGCATACTAAATTTGTGGGAAAAATAGTCCCATTTCATAGCAATTTTGTTGTTTATTTTTCCCTAAAAATTTGGCTGGGAATTATTTTTTCCCAAAACATGAATAAAATACCAATCGCTCAGTATGCTTTGGAAAAAAGAAAACCAAAATACATTAAAAACTGACAATAAATCAATTCCCAATTCGTAATTCTCCGGGAAAACCAGAATAGTGCCACTGGTAGTACCTTTCCACCACCGTAACCCATTAAAGGTGAAAACAAATTTTCAAAATAAGTAATATTTAACTCCTTAGCATCATGTTCACGAACCAATGTGACACTACTTCCCAAATCAACAATACATTGAATTGGTTTCTCACAAATATATGCCGTTTTAATATACATACTTGGCATGTGTATTGGAATTTTTTTCTGATGTCGTCTTAAGTACATACATCCGGTTTCTTTCTTTTAGGGTATTGTCTCGCAAAATGCCCGCATTCGTTGCACATGAAACATGTCACCCAATAGATTCAATTGATCCAATAGAATTTTCATTTTTCTCACTCCCTTTGATTTCACCCGCTTTACCATGCGCATTACTTCGCCATTCGAATTTGCCTTTATTTCCATTACTTTGTACAGGATACTGATTTTTGTTTGCCGTTATCTTATAAGCTGCGCCCACGCGATCTGCTTCTCGTAAATCTACTAGTAACTGTGCGGGAGTTTCGTACTTCCGTAATGAAACCAAGAAGTTATTAATCCGTAGATCACCTAATCCGTCGACAATTAACTCAACTATTTCCTCATTCTCCATCTTAGCTTTATTATATAACGCTAATTTTTTAAAATAGTATCGCTGAATATCCATATTGTTTCGTTTAAATCTTTCAGCAGCACGTCGTTTCTGAACCACACTTTCACTCGATGGAAAATTTACATTCAATAGCGTCTTCCATTGTTCCCACGTTCTATTTACATTTTTTATACTGTCGCGCCATTCTTTCGCCACATCAGTCGTCTTTAGGAGGCCATAATGTCGGATGGTGACATTATCCCAGTCGTACATTAACCCGAATTCCTCTATTTTCTCGATCCATTCGTCCACACTTTGCATTGGGTCGAGTCCGTCAAATGATGGTAACACATCCACAATCTGTAAATAGCTTATGCACGGCACACGTTGTACCTTACGACGAAAACTAACCTCACTTTCCTGTTCCGATTCATCCGACACACCTGATTTAGTTTCCTCGCACGCGGTGGCTTTATTCCGGTTGTTTAATTTTTTTTCTGCATTTTCACTTTATTTTCTTTCATGGCATCATCGTACTTACTCTTACTGTTATCAGGCATCGTAACAATAATTCGTTTTTTTTTTTTTTGGTTAAAACCACGCTGCTGTACAATTCTCCAAAATTGTACCCAAGCAAATAATTAATCAACAAACTAATTATTCCGGTTATAATTCTAGTAATTTTGTTATTTTTCAGCTCAAATCCCACTTCTGATAATTATCAGCCCTCCTTTTTAATCTGGATGGACGAAATTATTCGACAAAAAAAAACACAATTACTTGCAGATACAATTTATTTTTCGTTCTTTCTTTATTACGATACAGCTCTTGAATCCTTTTTTGGTTTTTCCTGACTACTTTTCTATTTCTTTTTTTTTATTACTTTTTGTGTCTCTAGTGACATCTACATAAAGAGTTTATTAGTAGTGAAGACTCGAACCAATAAAAATAAATTATAAATTCAGTTATGACAAATCATTTAAACATTTTAATTGAATTTTTTAGTTTGAATAAAATATCACTTAATTTCAATAAGTCAAAATTTATTATTTTTCATTCGCCGCATGTGCCACACTATGAGTTACCGGCTCTGCAACATTGAAATATTACTGTTGCACGTGTTAATAAATATAAATACCTTGGAGTAATATTTGATAAGAACTTGTCTTGGCTTGATCATATTAATTCAGTTTGCTTGAAAGCTAATTCATTCTTGTTTTTTATAAGAAAACTGGCAGTTTTTGTTCCAACCCATGTCTTGGGAACGATTTATTTTTCTTTCATTCATTCTCGTTTTTATTACGCCATTGCCGCTTTTGGATCAGTAGCCAAAACTAAATTAAAAAGTATCATTGTACACAAAGCACATAATATGTATAAGAAACACATATTTCACAAGACACTCCCATGTTTTGCAGATGCTTGGTGCATTATACATATTTTTAAAATGAGATACATTATTTAATACCCTATCAATCATATGAGACTCAAATCCGCAATAATAAAATTTGCCATATAATTTATACAAAATATTTCGCCTTAATATAAAGATGACGCGATTAAATTTATAAAAATACTGTTTTCTTCGTAAAAATACATCATCACAAGAAAATTACATTGAAATTTATTTTCCCAAATTGATTGATTTTGTTTTGTTTTATTTTGGAAAATTGATTATTTTCGTTTCTCCCGAAACAATTTCATTGTGTTTTTACGTCAATATTGAATCTTTATTATTTTGCCCTAATGATATTATGGTTAAATAAATTATCAGATCTAAAATTTACGGCGAACAATTCTAAATAATTCAATAAAATCTGTGCATTGTAGCAAATTTTTAATGTAAAATGTTTTGCCAAAAACTGTGTAGTAAGTCAATGAATTAATACGTTATTTTGTTATAATAATGGAAAGATTGAATTATTTTCTTTCATTTATAATTATTGTTTTCTAAAGATAAATTTAAAAAAAGATAAAACCGCCAATACTTATGGTCTGTTCACTTTTTTATTTCCAGTATTGTATACTAAAGAAAGCGATGATAGAGATACTTCAATTAACAGAGCAATTACAAGCCTCTAGTTTTATATCCCAAATCATCAATCATCGGCTTAATGAAAAATTCAGCACCTTGAGCTTGTTTACCAGCTAAATAATGGTGAACTTCATTTTTTGAAATTTGTCTTCACTAATTTTAACTTTTTCGGTTAATCGAAAGATGTCCCAAATGAATTAATCCAAACTTTATTTTTTCAGTAATTGGTAAAATTATGAAATGCGTTTTATTTTTGATGGATTATAACAGCTGTGTGAGCTGCATATCTTGAAGGTGAAAATATTTTGGCATAACTTATTTTCTCAATGCTAGTGTGACTTTAATCTTAGTCAAATAGACTTTCACTAGTGTTTGAAGTTCAATATAAGCATCAACATAATTTTGTAATTACAACCTATTGGTTGGATCTAACTAACTTTTCCAACTTTATTTTTTCATCTCTAAGCCAATTGTGTCAATTTTTTTTTTTTTAAATTGGTCTATTAAAAACTTGCAGTTTACACAATAACTTTTCTATGTCCAATCCGTATTTATTTAATATTTAGTCTGTTAGTTTCATTATGTGAGTACTGTAAAAACTTTGTAGCCTTTTCCTTTACAACCAGGTCTATCAGCATTTGGTAGTCTAGTTTGGATTTAGCAAACTAATTATCTTCCAAAAAATCGGGGAATGTCACTTTCTAATTAATATATTCCCATTTCACAATTTAAAACATAAAATTTTCTTAAAACGGTTATTCATCATAAAATTAGAAAAAGAAAAAAAAATTTTTTTATGAAATTCTTTTATTTGTGGGTGGGACATAAGGGGTGCGGGGATAGCTCCCCTCGAAATACAATCAAATTTTATCATTGTATCTGATAAATATGTTAAAATTGACAAAACGACGATTTAACCGATGCGTGGGTGGAAAATAAGGGATGGGAGGGGTGGACTCCCTTAGGGAACACCACCAACTTGTATTGTCACCGAAGTTACACATGCGTGCCAATTTTCATCAAGATTGATAAAGTCTAAGCATTAAAATTTTGCAATGCAAGATTTGATCACATCCGTGTAAGTTAAATAAAAGAATTTAATAATCAGATTTTCTTTAAACTAAATAAAATATAGAGCATAAAAAAGTTAAAACGGATTTTTATTTTAAACATCATCTAGTGCTATTTAGAAAGATCTTTATCCTCTTTATATTATGGTTCAGAAAGCACCTTTTTGATATCTTGTTTTTCTACTGAACCCAACCAAAAAATTAGAGCCAAACGCCTTAGCAAACGTAACCGCCATTGTTTGCAATGGAAGATGTCGAGCCTGTTGCCAGAGATGCCAAATATGTCTGAGGTGTCTGCTAAAAAGCCGGGAACTTATGCACAGGCGATCGATCATGCTGGTATATGCGAGATAATTACCCGGAAAACTTTCTGGTTGAGAACAAGTTGAGAATTTTCCGGATGGAGTTGAGTCGATTATCTTAGCTGCGAAGTCGTCCTTGTTTATACCTCTCATGCAGGGTTTCTACCTAAACTATGGCTTTTTTTTTGCAAATGTAGCAGTGATGAAACCATTTGGTTTTATGAGGAGGTTGCAAAGTTTAAGAATGTTTGGAGTGGTTGTCAGCTATCGATTGGTGGTCCTCCAAAACCCCTTATTATCCATCTCTGGCTAATCGCCAATCCATTTTTCTCCGGGTAGACCTGAACACCTTCGAGTTTATTACTGGCTTCGAGCTTTGTCTTTAGTACGTTCTTGAGAGGATCATGTTTAAGGTCATCGACCGTAACTTTTCTCTTCGATGTATTTTTCTCTTCGATGTATTTTGCTTGATATAAAAGAGATGAACTTGCACCATAACAAATCAGCTTTATTCTTCTTGATGGTTCCGTTTAGGAACTAAACACCAGCAGATACTTTAATATGTTTGATAAACAACCGTTTGTAATAGATTACCATAAATTCCAAAATTTTCCAATTTACTTAGAAAGAGTTTCGAATGTACATATTCGGAAAATAAAAATAAATTTTTTTCAAACGACTTTTCCTTAATAAACTCTTGCTGTTGGTCCAACAGCGATTTTCTCCAAAAAAAATTGGCCTATAATTCGGGATATCGTTAGTGGGCCCATTTTTATATATAGGAGTAACGAATGAAGCGTTCCATTGAGAGGAGCAAAACAGTGAAAAAATGAGGCGTACAAAATTATACATAACGGAAAGGTAAAGCGAAATCTTGTACAAATCTTCAAAAATAATAGTGGGATATTGTCAGGACCCGGATTAGAACCCAATTTCAGTTGATCTAAAGAAAGCTAAACCTTTAATGTTATGATTGATAAATTAGACATTAGAGTGTTGAGCGATTTGGCTCAGTTTAAAGGCGGTAACCTTACTTTGGAAATACTTGGCGGATGCGTCTAAGACATCTTCATTGTTACAGAGCATTCTCAATGCAAAAACTTTTTACCTTTTATTTATAGGTTTGTATGAATTGTCAACTTGATGAACACAAATTTTTGCTCGTTATGGTGGAAATTATACAAACCTGTAAGTCAAAATCAAAAGTCAAAAATTTTTGCATTGTGAATGTACTGTTACTTAGCTGAATATTACCGAGGAAGATACTCGAAAGAACTTGAGATTGCATACTTCTTTTGGAATTTACATGATACCAAAAGTTCTGTACGTACAGTTTTGTACAGAAATACATGGAATCTGATTTTCTCGACATTTCTGATATGTTTGGCATAGTCCAATTTAATTAAACCTTTGGATTCTGATCTCAGAGCACTAAAACGCAGATAGTCCGAATAATCATTGAATTTTTTATAACGTTTATGTATTTTAATTTTCATATTACAATTCTTAATGGTTGAAAATAAAAAAAAATCAAATCAAATAAATTTTTTAATTAAATGTTTACATTTATCGAGCTAAGAAGACTTTGATCCGTTAGCAATAAGCCAGAAGAATAATTGTTAAAAAGTTATAAAATCTAAGCCACTAATAATAGAATTTAAGTCAAGATTATTAAATTTAACATAAAACCGATCAAAATTAAAATTCTTAAAATTATACCTTGTTGCTGGATCGATGAAGTTTTCAGAAATGTATCTAAGCTGCTCAACTAGCATACATATTTTAAGCGCGTCTTCTCGGACTAAAAAATCCATTACTCTCGTAACATTAACAGTGTGGTTGCTAAGCACTAAGTCTAATTAGCGTTGCAAATTCTTAAATATTGATGGAAGTTTGCATAATTTCCAATGACATCAAACAGTAGAGGTAAATTTGCACAATAAGTTTGCACAATACTTACCAAATACTTGATATATTTGACACTTACGCAACAACAATTTATTATAATTGTGCAAGTTTCAGTTCAGGTTACTCAAACGTGGAAATTTTAGTAGTATGTGCTAGCGATAAATGTTCAAATTACAAAATAATATAACGTTGAGTGGTTATTGGTTTGCCGTAAACGCCGTTTGACAAAATGTGGGTGATCGCAATATTTGAAAAATATTTAAACGACAACTATACTTTGACATACATAGATTAATGCCTAAAAATCCGATTACATTGCTAATTCAAATATGTTCTTCAAACCCAATATTCAGTCACCGATATGTACAGTACATACCTTCTCTACGTTAAAGTATGTTGTTTTGATAAAAAATTGTTAAATTGGGCGCTTTCAGATCCTCAAACTGTTGGCATCATGTTTAGTGAAATCATTGCTAATTTGATTTGAATTACTAATAAAGTTCTTAAATTTCATAGGGTTGGCCGTGATTTTACTCAACATGTTGCCAACTGTTTGGTGCTCTGAAAGCGCCCATTGTTCGAATTTATATACATATGCATATACAAACTGTTGTGCAACAACACCAACTGCAGAGGTTTACATAACACCCTTTGTTGCATAAATTGTTTGATCATGTATAGCACCCCTTATAAGAGTACACCTTTAAAACCGTACCATCAGATAGGATTAACTGATTGGGATTCATTCTCTTTTCTTTCTCTCACGCGGTGGAAAATTCACTCGGCAGTATAAAAAAGCGACCAAAAGCAAAAATGATTGTCCTCATTGCCAAACGAAAAAAATCGGTACAACCTTTTCTGGTATTCTAATCTGAAAAAGCGAAAACGCTAAGGAAGCTGAAGAATTTGACAAAAAGAGCTAATCTTAAGGTTGATGAGATAGTTTTCTATAATGGCACGCAAAAATTATAAAAATCATAACTGGTTCATAAATTTCTTTGAGGAAATTAATAGCCTATCTGGTATCGCAAAACTTATAGATCTTCGGGTACCTGATTTCCGGAAATACCATCTTGAAAACTGTAACGTAATGAGTTAACACTCATCTCATTATAGAAAGTTGTCTCATGCTCTCAGCTCACCGTAGCGATTATTCCTGCTAACATGCAGTGGGGGATTTGGTCGTGGGGGATGGTGAGTGAGCATTTGAGACCTAGCTACGCTGCTAAAATTTCAATTTGGCGGACTACGCCACCACTAGCGGAACGAAAAGAAAATCTACATCTGGGTTTGATCACCCGGACATGAAAAGAGACACAGTGAAATTTCTAGCCGGCCATAATAAAGCCGCTAGACTTAAACACAGATACATATTATTATAAAAAAGAATAAAAATAAAAAGAACAAAATTAAATTTACCACCTACCTTACGCTTGAAGGATATGAAGTATCCGTTATATTGGCGAATAAAACCCACCAACTCTTCCTTATATACTCAAAAAAAAACTTTGGAGGAAACTTGGTTTTTTTAAAAAAACACTCATTCAAACAAAAAAAAAACAATTATAACTCAAACAAAAAAATCAGTTTCTATAATTTTTATTTTTTTTACACTCTAATTATATTTACCTATTTTAGTACTTTTTTATCTTAGTCACTAAAGTCCCACTTAAACTTAACTTTAGTATCCACAATATAAAAATTAAAATCGAAAAAAAAAATCAAATTTTTTTTTTTTCTAAAGAACAAAAACCAAACAAAAAAAAACGTTGGATTGCTGCGCGGTGAGCTAAAATCCCAACTTATCTTTTCCAAATTTAAAAATCGACTCCTCGTTTCTTCATTTTTTTCTTAAAAAAAAAACAAAACAATCAATTTTTTATTAAATTGATAAAAAAAAAATTGAAAATTGAGAAATCAAGTTCATACACTTGATTTAAAAATACCAAAATGCAAAACTGCATAAATAAAAAAAAATATATTATACGAATGAAAACGTGTATGAACGGGCACGCTTATCACATCGTCTTATCAAACAGAAATTTGGAAATTGTTTTCTGTTGTAAGACGAGTATTTAGAATTTGCCTTGTGGTATGTGCATATTTCAAATAATAAATGAAATTATATTTATCTTTAATATGCGAAAAGGGAAATGACCTGATTATTATTATTAATCCGGCCTTGGGTGTATGGTTATTTGTAACGATGTCATGAGAAAATAGCCATCCGTTACAAAACAAACTTCAAAAGTCACTGAAATCTCCAAAATACATTTTAACGTTTGCTTACAAATTAGTAGTCCTACCTTAACGCATCTGTTGTTTGGGCTGTTGTTAATTTAAAGCGCTTCATGAGCAAATTTAATGGCTCACAATTTTCCGGGATTCATAGTAAAAATTCATAAAATTTTCACTGAAAATTTTTATTTCAATAAATTATAATACGTAAATAATAATTAGCAAGATAAATTTCAGTAATGAGGTCTTTGCAGCGTCTATCCGGTAACCTGATTTTCAGAGCTTCCAAAAAAAATCCTTCAACAATGACCAGGTATCACAAAGTGAATTTAACAATTCAGAAGTAACTAGATTACAATCTCTTTCGCTCAAAGCTTCAACTGCTATTTAAATTGGTTTCAAAACGTGAAGCAATTCTTGTATCTTAGGAATTTCCTCTTGGACCAGCTTTAACAGTGAACTTAGATCCTTTAAAGCCTTTTTAATACTGTTTTTCATCAACAAAAATCGTTCGAGCATCGGAACAATACTGCTCCATCGCGTTGAAGAATCGAGCTCGATTTTTGCAATTTTTTGGAGCACACAGTTCTTTACAGCTAATGATTTGTCTATCATTGTGAAAAAATGTTTTAAAATCTTCCACATTTCAATGACATTTTCAGTTTTGATAGCAATTTCATCTAGTTCATCGTCTTGTTGTGTTTTGAAACGTTCTTATAAAGAATGTCACTAATTGCGAGTTGAATTTTGTGATTTAAGCATAGTTGATGAATTATGATTGATGATTCTCTGCCAAAGTTTTGGTTTGCGGACACTTCATCTATTGTTACACCTATAACCTTGTTTAGGCGGATCTCGCAACTAATTAGCTTCCGCTCGAGTATATTTGTTAAAACATCAGCCGTACAACTTCCATAAATCCTTATCAGCCCGAGATTGTCATATGAACCATTAGAATACATCAAAAATTGAAATATTGCGTGAAAATAAATTTTTAGTAATAACCGGATTTTAACCAAAATTCCAGGAATCAGGATTATAAAAATTGATCAATTTTCCGAGATTTCGCTTCCGGGAAATCCCGGGTAGGACTCACTAGTATACGATAGTAAAATATTCATGTAAATGCGAGGTTAAAGTAGTTTCGCAATTTTAATATACATGGCCTGCCGCTTTAATCGTCTTTGCAGCGAATATTTACTCTACAGAGTTCCTCTTACTGTTTGGTTTCTTTATGCTTATATTTAGGAAAATTTAGTTGATTTTATAATTATTGACAAAACAATTATTATAATTTTATTTGGTCTATATCTTACTCGTAATTCGAACGACGATTGAACCATGATTTGAGAAACTCAATGATCACGTTAGAAAAAGTATGTATAAAATTATTTATATCCCTTAACGAACGTAAGAATAGATATGGAGTGTCACTTATGAATGATTTATTTATTAAGGTGCATTAGTGAAGTTAAATTCAACAATAAATTAAATTATTATTACTTAGCTGTCATTAGGTTTTGTGAAAACCAAAAAGTTTTTGTTGGGTAAATGTCCCTGCGGCTGCAATAATGCTCATTTGACTGGCTATTTGTTAAAAGATCTTGGTTGAATTAATTATTGTATGATAAGTATTTTTCTTAAAATTAAAGAGCAATAATAAATCTAGCGATGCGATATTTATATGGTCATTAAGAAATATTAAGTGTTATTTGTTAGAATAATCCTTTGTAAACTTGTTAAAAATATGCAGTGGAAAATAAATAGATAAACGATTAATTTGGATTTACCGACTGGTTTTACATGTTTTCAAAATAACCGGGTTATTTCCAACTGTATTTCATGATCATTCTTATTTCGTAAAATTCCGTGATTCTCATTAGAATTGATTTTTGTTTTTATATTGAAGAAATGAAATAGATTTAAACTATTTCCGACATAAAATGTTCTAGAAACCAATAAAAATGCTGTGTCTGATTATACATTCTGTTGCGATAGATCGTGGGGCGATCCTTATTTAATACTAAATTTGTCTTTGTTTAAAATTTTCGTGGGTCACCCTTTAATTTGGTTCTACCTCTAGAAAAATGTATGTACACAATTTATTAGGTAATTTGAGCAATATTTAAAGGTCGCTAAAATAGTTTAAAATTCCTATAGGTAGAACAAAATTGAGAGGTGACCCATTAAAATTCTAAAAAAAATCGAAAATAAGGACCATCCTAATATACAGCCATTCAAAAAACGTGGCTGTTGAATTTGTTCTAATTCTGAATTGATTAATTGGATCCTACCGTGATAAAGAGGATGATATGTGCATTATATTTATGTAGAAGCCGAATTCATGGGCGAATTAATAAAGTAATAATTTTCATTTTATTAATAAAGGCTAGCATGGAGCGTTGCAATATGTGGATAGTCTACGTAAACCAGAATTTAAATCTTCCCCTCCGTATAATTTTCATATTTCGCCTAAAGGTTTCGATTACAAAAACCTAATTGGGGGGGGGGGGGCATGGTTAGATTAATCGACCGTGTAAAATTGTTTCCTTTTCTCGAGAAAAATGTGAGCGCTGAATCGGCACAAATTTTTTAATTTAAAAAATTTTAAAATAAATAAAATTTGCTTTAATCGATTAATCGGCACCAAAAATATCCGACCTTGATTAATCAACCTTGCCCTAATTCTAATGCCTTTAAGAACGGTAAAGTGTCAAAAATAATTTTAAGTGGTAAAGAATGGAAAAGGCATATGGATAAATAACTGTCATTTTTTTTTTTTTTTTATGTTTTAATTTATTTGTTTGGTTTAGACCAGTGGTTCCTAACCACCGGTCCGCGGACCGCTGCCGGTCCGCGAAAAAATCACAACGGTCCGCAAAACTTTTTCCTAATCCTTTCGTGGAACACCAAGCCAATAAACTGACATATGAAGAATAATTACAGCTCATTAAACTCAGTTTAAAATCGTTATTCGCGAAAATGAGGTTAGCTCAGTTTTTGATACAAATAAAGGAAGAATACCCAGTATTATGTATAATGGAATTGAAATAAAAAAGTATGAAATTTTACATAAACGCGTGTGTACTTAAAATTTATATTTATTTAAAATATTCACGCCGCGAAATTCACCGGTCCGTGGTCATGTTTGGGTTGGGAACTACTGGTTTAGACATCACTATCTACATCACCAACTGTCATTTTGATTTCATGAAAAAGGAAGGAGTATATTCGTGGCGTGGCATTGACTTCACGAGAGCAAATTTTCGTTGAATGAAACTAACGATTTTTACGTTCCATAAGTTTTGTTATTGAATAACGTAATGATATTTAATTAATTAAACCTTAATACTTGTTTTTAGATGTAATCACGATTGTCACACCAGTAGGCACTATTCCCTAAACTCTTAAAATTCTTTAATTAATTCTGGCCAATTTTGGATTAGCACAAATTCAATCGCAACGTTTTTTGAATGGTTATGGATCTATCGCAACGGAATGGATAATCAGACACAACATCTTTTGTTCCATTTTGTGTCGGAAATTACTTATGTTTTTCAATTCAAAAATTATTTAACGAATAATGGGTCTTGGATAATTCGATATATATCATTTAGGGGTAATTATTGATTTTCATTTTCCAGCATTTTATGAATGAAAATTGAAATTTATATTTTTGTGGAAAGCACGAAATTGTTCAATGCGTTTGCGAAATTGTTGGTAATAGAAATGATACAGTATTGTGAATCAAATGAATTTACGAATAGTAGAAGATAAAGCCTCTACAATACAAAACTACTTTAATTTTGCCGGATAATGTTTAAATAAATTACAGTGTCAAGTTCAACCCTGCAAATACCGATGAATTTGCTGAAATGGATCATATCCAATTTGGCAGAAGGTAAATTATAAAATGCAAGTTTAAAGCTTTCCTTAGCGTGTTCAAACCGATTTCAAAGCAAGTAATGCTGTGACAATTATATTATATGGTGGTGAATATGCGACAATTATTGTGTAAAAAATTTCAACACTTTTGCCTCTTCAGAAAAAATAACTTGCTACTTTTCCTCATATCATTGAAATTTCCTAATTTTTTTAACCCAAATAAGTTATAACAATATTTTTCGTATTCATTCATTCATAGTACTTATTTTCGGTTTATTATACATAAACTATTTGGTATCATCGCTTATAAACTTTTTTACAACTTTATACTCATAAGACGAAGAAAAAATAATAATAGTAATACAAAATAAGAAAAAGATAAAAAAACAAACTGAACTAAAGTGAAATTGGTTGTCGCCCTTGACTTCTTTTGAGCAACGTTATTTTATGTGCATACATTTGTACGTAGACTCTTGTATAAGTTGTACATACACATATCTAAATCTTAAAGATTTACAATTTAAGAAATTGATTATAAAAACAAACAATTTCGTTATTTTTTTTTTTTTTTGGCTTGTGTTGTATGTATGTATTCGAAATTTTCTAGCGCAAAAATCTCGTTTACAAAATTAATAAAACTAATTTTGTGCAAATTAATACATCCATTCAAGGAAAATTATGATTGCAATCACCTTGAAATTGCAATGTTTTATTTCGTATATCGTTAAATAACGAGAACAGCATAAACATGGAGGCTAAAGTGCATAAAATGTGTCGATAGATTTAGAGCTTAAGCGAAGCTTTTGATGGAGGTATAACGTTAAGATTAATTCCAGATGCATCAATAAAACCGTTTATTGTTTGTTTTTAAATAACAAAGAGGCCAAATTGTTTTGAATGAGTTTAAGGTCTCGGAAGTAACAGAATCTCTATTTTACTGTTATTTTATATTAGAAAATTAAACAAATAAATACATTTGTGAAGGTCATTTTCAATAAGTTGATTGTTTAAAATTATATTATGGAGAAAATTGGATTAGATACAGTTAATAAGTGATTGATGTAATACATACTATTATGCGTTACGTATGCGTATACTGCGTGTAGCGCACGCAAACAATTGAATTCGTATTTGATGTTTCTTTAAGGATAATGTGAGGTATTGTATTTTTTAAAGTTCAGAAATATTTTATTATCGATTAAATGACGTCTTGAAAAAATTAAAACGATAACATTAACCAAATTGTATATTCAAAACTATTATTATGGCATTGTAAATATGCATAATTTGCAAATAACAATTTTAGATAAAATCTTACAACGAAACATCTTTGAAAATTAATTTTACTATTCAAACGTCTAAAAATATAGTAAATGTATGCATGAGCTGAGATGAACTTTTAGATCTCAGAACAAACGTTACGTAAAAAGATGATGTGAAATAATGTTCAAATATATTTTGGTTAGAATATTTTTTTAAGATTTGTGAAGTTGAAGGTCAGAAAGTTGAAATGTGTCGGGAGTTTTTCTAAACTAAAATAAATATTATCGGAACGGATATTCAAAATATTTTGATTCAACAGCAAATTATTTGCTTAGTTAATTATCGATTTTTTTGTATATAATAATCAGCAAATATAAATATTTGGTGTTAATGAAAAATGCATATCAAGACTATGAAAATTGATGCAGACGAATAATAATAATCTGTCGCCACAATGCATTGCAATGTGAAAAAGTCATTCATAATTAAATTTGAAAACCCCTTACAAAAAAAAAATTACGCAGAAAATCCTTAGCGAAATCTAATTAGTTAACTAATTCAATTACCAACTGCCATTTTTTTAGGCCAGCAATTGCTATTTTGATTATTTATTATTTTATTTTGTATTATTTTGATTAATACTGAAAACAGTATTAAACGTACTTTTTCCAACTTCTTCGTTCAAAAGAAGTGCTTTATTTATAGTATAGAACTGTCATTGAATAATGATATATTTTACTCCCTAGGGCTTAATGAAAAAATCGAATAATGGAAAGAGAATGACAAGTACACGACAATTTGTTTTCAATTTCAATAAAAACTAGAAACAATTTTTATTAAGTTAATTTAATGTCGTAGAAAAAATCGAAATGAGGAAAACAATATAAATAAAATTCAGATAGAGAAAGAACATATCGTACGAGACAAAAAATAGTGACACAACTCAAAATTCAAATTTCTCAGGAGAGCAAAAGAAAAAATGCTAATTCCGATTTTACTACACTATTCTCTATGGGCGTCAAAAAAGGAAGATCAAGCCACTATGTCAGGTTTAAAAATCGATCTGTATCTTTTTGACGAATTATCTGAAAAACTCAATTTTTTGTATTGTGTCACTTTTCTATGTCATGTGCGATATTAGGAAAATGAAAATACATATTAAAAATTTAAATTTTTTGAAACAACATTTAGAAACAATTTTTCAATGAAAATTAAACTGCGCGTAGGTAAATTTTATGTAGGAAAATAATGTCTTTGCTAAAAGCAATTTTCCAAATATTATACAGCGTGGTGTGTTCATTTGAAAAATTTCACCCGATAGCACAATCTCTAAATTTATTTAATTAAATTAAACTCCCCAATTCTGACGTTAAGACTCCTAAGACTGCCTTAGCTAAGATATTTTTTGGGAAGACTTTTTGTTTAGGACTAATATACTGGTATTCTGATCACAGAAGTCTTAATTTTTTGGTTACAAATTCTCCAAAATGTTTGTAGACCTGTCAAATACCAATGTTTTCCTTTTTCATTAGTTTTTCAGCTTTAATTTATATTTTGAGATATTTTCACTATTGGAAAATAGTTAAACAAACACATTTAAATGTAGTTATGCGGAAACACAAAAATTATAACGGCACTTTGTTGTAAAAGCGACATCCCTATGGCGTTGCACTGTTTTTTCTCAAAAATAAATATGGCGATGACGCATTGCGTTTGTGCTGTATACCACGAGACAACTATTTTATCTGTTTCCTTTCCTTATACCAGACTCAAATAAATTATAATACCCTATTGGCGATTTTCATCAAATGTAGTTAGCGTTGGTTTCTATGTAAGTAAAGGGGACGAGTATTGTCAAATTCAACTGTTTGACAGTTCTGATCACCCTTGTTCTATGGTTAAATTTTGTTCATATTGATTTCACCAGATGTCAGCTACTTTGTTGGAAATCGCGAATAAAGGACATAATGACACTTTTCCATAGTAAACTTGCGGTCAATGATATTGGCAGATTTATCGATAATGCAGTATTATTTAATACGTGAAAACATAGTTCGGGATAACTTCTAAAGATGTCAGCTTTAACAATTTTTAATTTTTGGTAAATAAATCAAAAATAAAATTAATTTTTTTTATAATTCATGTCTAGTTGTAAGTTTTATTCGTGTTTTTTGCTTTTATTTATATTGTTGTTTCGATACAACAAAAAAAAAATTTAAAAAAAACTACTAGTGCCATCTTAAGATTTAATCTATCTATCGCCGTTTTTTGACAGCGAAGACCTTTATAGGTATTATAATTTATTTGACCAGACTGTACTACCAAACGTAAAACGAAAAAAAAAATGACATTTGAGAGTTTGCGCTCACTAGAGTATAGACGAAAAGAGTTTTTGCGATATGGAGTAAGTAGTTTTGAAAATGATCGTGATGGTTTGTGGTGATTAACGAGTAATTAGTGTTTTCGATTGTTTGAGTACTAATTGTAAGTGTGTCGCTACAGGACTCCTCCGCGAGTGATCTCCCCTCCCTAAGGAATGAATGTATGAGTGGAAGCAATACGGACGGTTTTGTATGTGCGAGGGCTTGATATTTGATCAGCCGAACAGAGGATTCCGTATGCCGGCTTGAGTCGATCGATTGAAATGTTATGGTTTTTACCATTAATCGATACGGCGAAATGTTTTCGTAATCGACGTATAATTTTGTACAGACCTTCGTAGGGAGGAGATAATCCCGCGCGAACCTTGTCTGTTCACAGTTTTCAGAAGTCTTACCTAAGACTGTTTTTTAGTCAGTGACTGCACTTCAGAATCGGGGGATAAGTTTCGTAGTTATTTGTTTTGGTTTTCTAAGATTGCTTTCATAATTACAAAGCAGTGTGAACAGGGTTTTACTACAAAATGTCAATTTTCTAATGTAATGTAACTTTGCTAAATGTTTTGAAAATCGAACGTCGAACACAAAATATTTTCAAATAACAGATTTTCAATTGGACCTAATCAAAAAACTGTTTTGACCTTGAAATAACTTATATAACTTAATATTAAATAAATAATATTATCCGCCTTCCCTCTCAAAACCATATGTATAAAAAAAAATATATTCGTGTTTTGATTGGCTGATGGAGTAGTTACGTGTTAGCTATTTAGTTTTTTACATTTTGTGTTATACAGTTAAACCTTTTTACATACACGCAACTAGAACAATGGTAAAAAATTATTATAACGAAAACAAACTATTATAACGATATTATTTCGATGATTGGCGAGCGTAGCGACCAGGTGTCATCGGGTGTTAGTATGAGCGTAGCGATTAGAGGGCCGAAGCTCTCTAGTTTTTACTACTCGGTAAATGTTGATTGTTGCTCTCGTTTAGTTACCGTCCGCTCCGGTGGTAATTTCTTCACTCGAGCAATAATCTGCTATTTTACTTCCTTGATTATACATACTCGTACATTGATACATACATATATACTATTACGCCTAGGATTAAAAATGTATCCTAATAACACGCCAATTTTACCAAATAATAGTATTACAACAAGCGACTTTAGATACGTTTGGAGTAGACAGATTTATGCTGTTGTGCATGCCAAATTTTCGACTTTTCTAAATAGTTGGCTAGTTGATACAAGTCATTCATAGGTGACAATAGGTGGCCTGCCTTTTCATTTTCTAAATTGCGACTTTTTGAACGCCAAGTGATCGTCACATAATATTATTGATATTTGAATGAAATAACAAAGCATAGAAAACTGTAAGAAAGAACGAGCTAATTATTACTAAGCCAAATTTCACGAATCTCATAGATTTTCTCACATAGTGACTATACATATATTGTACATATGAGTCGATGAGATGCAAAATTTTTGCATGCGATATGTCGTTTGATTCGTATTTGCAAGGGCTACATTACTAAATAATAAAAAATTGCAAAACTAGTTATTTACCTTATGTTTTAGCAAAATAGGAGTTAATGCAAAACGCTTTATGCCCCTATTATGGTTCTCACCTCACCAAAAAACTTCATACAAATCAAGTCACATTTGCATAGTATTTCTCGGTGAGGTGAGAACCATAATAGTGGTAATTATACCCCTAAAACATATTAAATTAATTACAAATTTTTTTTGCTATTCGGTCACCAATTCCCCAATTATTATGATATTAAGTGTCAAAACTCGCTATTTACAATTTTAAAAGGGTTCTAGAACCCGAACTAGGATGAATACAATCATCAAGTTGCTTTAAAAATAGTAGTATGACATTGCCCGAACTGTTCAACAAATAAAAATTGAGCTTCGTTGTAAGGTCTGGTCACCATAACTTTTTTCACTTTTACAAGAAATCGTTTATATTGTAGTTATCGCACTTTGCATCTAATCGACTCATATAATCGATAGAGAATAAAAAAGGCTTTCACAATAATATTATAGTACAAATATTATGTACTTGTTATTAAAAAAACATATTTATACTTTGGTGAAAAATAATGCTAAAAAACTAGAGGCTGCAACGCAAGATATTAGCTGCATTTCTTGACGCATAGTGATTCGGATCAGATCAAAATTTATATGGGAAGCAACCACAACATTGATCCAACATTGATTTTGGATCACAAATGGTGATCTAAAATTTAGTCCAGCTCTTAAAATGTTGTTGAACAATAATTTTGTAAAGCAACAAAGAATATGATGAATACAGTAAAGTGCATGAAGAGTCAGATTCAAAACGAAACGAGAAAGAAAATTGAAATTTTTTGTTTGTTTGTTTAACGCATTTTGGTGTTGTTTCATGAGACACGATTTGATCTGGATCAGATCAAAAGTCAAGAAATGCGGCTATTCTTACGAAACCTGTGATAAATATTTTTTAGTTCTAATTTTTGACATTTACTTGAAAAAACCGCACACAGCCAAATTATTAGTTAAATCCTATCTATTGACGATTGTAAAAGTAGGCTAAGCGCCTCTCATGGAAATTTTTTTTATTTAAAGGAACCATACATTTGAAGTTTGTGTTGCATAGATAAACAATATAGGAAAAATTGAAAGAAGGAATTGCGGTTGCTTCAGCAACGAAATGAAATTTTAAACGTCAATGGATAGATAGTTTTAGTATAGAAAAATTCCGCTACGTGGAATCCGTGACGCTTCAATCGTCAATATTGTTTATATGCAACACAAACTTCAAATGAATGGTTTTTTTAACCATTCCGCCTACTTTTACAATCGTCAATGATAATTAATAACCGTCTTCCAATGGGCAAAATTTGTTACTTGGAAGTACTTGCGAGTAGAAACCCAATGGAACAAGAAATTGAGTGACACAAGTGAAACACAGCCTTCTGTTTAGTTGTTTTTTGTCTTTTATAAAGTTGTTTATTATAGTAATGGCGATATTTAAAATTAGATTGAAAATTTGACAAAAAGGATGGACTGGACATGTAAATGCCATCTTTTTGGGATCCAACATTTTAATTAATTACCTACACTACCCTGCAAAATTTTGCCCCTGGATAATGAATAGTTGTTTCCGAAGTAATTTTTCACGATGAATCCGAATATGGGCTCAGAATTGCTCTATCACGTCAGGTTTATGAGATATTATAACCTAATAGTGCAAAAAACAATGTTTTATGACATATTTGAGGTTATCTAGCACCGCGATTTTTTTTTTTCTTCAAAAATCCATATGTGGGATCTTATAGTACAAGCCTTCTTCTTTCAAATGCCGTTGAGGTTGCTCAAATATCTTTTTTTTCGCCGAGATATCGCATTTTTGAATTTGCATGTTCGTGTATTTTTCGGTATACGAAAATTTTATACCGTAGGTATAAAAGGTAGTGTTATTATATCGTATACCGAGAAATTCACGACCATGCAAATTCGAAAATGTGATATCTCGGCGAAAAAAAGATATTTGAGCAAACTCAACGGCATTTGAAAGAAGAAGGCTTGTGCTATAAGATCCCACATATGGATTTTTGAAGAAAAAAAAATCGCGGTGCTAGATAACCTCAAATATGTCATAAAACAGTGTTTTTTGCACTATTAGGTTAGAATATCTCATAAACCTGACGTGATAGACCAATTCTGAGCCCATATTCGGATTCAGCGTGAAAAATTACTTTGGAAACAACTATTCATTGTCCAGGGGCACCAAATTTTTAAAATTTTGCAGGGTAGTGTTATTCAACCACTTGAATACACATTCCATCTTGAAAGTCACCTCTCACAGTAACTAAATTAGAATATTATTTGCGATTAATTCGCAAAAACTATACCAAATATGATATGTGTACGATTTGATTAATCAATTATCGCATATTCGCATTCGTCATTTGCCAATGAAAGAATCGTTTGGCACTGGACGGAGAAGCAGATCTGTCTATTTATTAGTATTCATTGTCGCGTCTTTTTATATTTGAAAATTCAACTACATGTTAGCAACCAATAAATAACATAAATTAGAAAACAAATATTATTCGAAATTTATTTTTGCTTTGTATAAAATATGTAAATCGATCCATATTTTCCGACTTGCGAATTGCTCGATTATCTACTAATTTTACAGATTTCTATTCGTCATCTACAACTAGACACAAAAAGTCTAATAAATTAGATGAGCCTGACGACAACGTCCGGTTGCTTAGTGTAAATAATGATGTTAACCTTGTACAATATGACTTAATAATTATTATTAAAGAAGTTTACAAAATTTTAACACTTTTGAAATAATTGTCGGCGAGAAATGCAAATTGTGTAAGCCCATTTTTTCCAATTTTGCGTTTTACAAATTGTAGTTTGTATATAGATATGTATATCTTACCCAAATTGATGTTATTATCGCGTGCCGAATTGATTGATTTTGAGTGTATACGACAACCATTAAGCAAGATCTCCCGGTATTAAATTTGACGACGGGCCCACCGTATACCATTTTTTACATTTACTTGGAAGGATTGGATTGGATTGTTAGTATAGGATTGAGATCGACCCGGTTATAAACACTTTGGCGGTTAGTAGTTACATTTTTCTAAAAATTACTTTACAACATTTTTTTTTAAACTGCTTTCAATCTTTGGCATCCAAAGGCAATATTAATTAGTTATCAATTACCTCTTATATATTTCCTACCACCTTACTTCCTCCGGCCGATTTTAATTGATTGATTTTTAAATAACTAATCATACTCTCAACCAATTAAGTTTACATTTGAGTTGAATTTAATTTCTATAAACCTGTTAGGAATTAATCTTTCAGTACTACACAACCTTAATGTTAATATTAGTGTCTTTTTCCCTTGGCTGCTTCAGATTTCAAAACCGCCTCCGAATTTTTTTTTGTTGCAGTATGATTAAGGGCTGTCTAAATCTAATTTTGTAGTTTATTAGACTAACAACTGCATTCTGAAATAACGTTTATTATTTTGCTAAATTTCACTTAAAATTTATCAACAGTCGCAATTTAAACTACAGTTTACCACAACTACTATTCTAAATGGAGCATTTCCGCGGACCTGCCACTAAGATTAAGATTATAGACGTTTCCCTATGTTGGGTGCTATCCTGTAATAAACTACAATTTTCGCTACCAGTAACCTAATTCAAAATGATAAGACACTAACTAGTTTCTAAAGTACGAAGTCCGACCTGGGGTTCCTACGAATTGAGATGACAAATATCAAGACAACACAATTTCTAAACTACTTGTTCGCTTAGTGCTTAAATTTTCTGAAAATATGCATTAGGTGTTCCTCCGATATTCTGAAAATCCAGTTCAAATTTGTTAATTATCAGTAGGTACTACTTTAAAATTAACTAAAAATTATTTCATTCTAAAATCCTCATGGTTTGTTCTGTTTTAAATCATCTACATACACAACAAAATTAAATTATAAATAAAAGAAATTAAATTAAATAACAAGAAAAATAAATATTACTGACGATACTGGCGTTATTATCGCTTCCCAAAATTAAAAAAAAAAAAAATCTTAAAAATTTCTTTGCCACACATTTTTTACGATGAATTTCCAGTTTTTAACATTACACAATCAAAAATGTTTGTAACTAAATTTGGTAGTTCAAGATTATAGATAAAATATTATTTCAATATAAAAATTTAAACAATAAATTATCATATATTCGTTTATTTGATGTAAGTGTAACACAATAATTCATGATCATGAATTATTGATGCTTACTTACATCGATTACTTTTATGTGACAAATTTATTTAATTTCAAACATTGATTATTTAGGCAGTTTCCTAACGATATTTGCAAAATTGATTAATTTAATAATATTTAATTTAATTTACACAATTTCGAAAATTCATATATTATTGAAAATTGATCGTCTTACACAAGTTAAAAAAGTTTATAAATAAATGAAAGAGATCAAGGTCATTCAAATTTGCAAACATGTATGTTAAGAGTGTTAGACAAATTGTAATTGCACAATACACAGGTTTTATTTCCTGGTGTCAAAAATTAGTGGGTGTACAACCATGTAAAATATTAATTTCAAAAATAAAAATGCCCTGCACTCATTCGATTATACGTGGCAAACACATAAATATGTATATTTCGTTCAAAGCCAATGACAACTTGTAAAGTTTACGTCTCATAAACTATAATATGTATATAACATGAGGAAGTTAACTTGTAGATGTACAAAGTCCTCTGGATCCGTGATGAAAATGTTTAATATGTATGTGATATGATATAAAAATTAACATTTTTATATTGTCTGCCAACATCTGAATTTTAAACATGCGCAAACTAAGAAACTTTATCGTAAATTCACTTATTTCACATATTTTTGACCCATCCTCTAATCATTTAAATTAAATATTTAATTTACTCATATGGTATTAATGATATAAATATATTCGCGCCTCGCCTTATTACCTTCATTTTCAGAGAAACAAAAGTAAATATCATACATACCGTATAGTTTATACATATAGACAAAGTGCGAAATATTTAAAATACCCATGTGTCTGCAATTTTAAAATAATTTAAACATAATTAACATGAATATCATTAACATCGTCGTCGTTTGATCGGTGTACGATATTGAAATCGAAATTCGCACTTCTTTAAGATATTTTCAATATGTATGCACGGTTATATTATATCATAATTGAATTATTGTTGATGTATTACATAATAGCGCAATGCTTTATTATTAGCGTGTTTGGAAATATCACAGAGGAATAGACAAATAGAAATAGATAAAAAAAAAATTCTGTCTTATACGCATACATAAATTGTTATGGTCGATTGAAAATTTAACATACATAAATATATGGGTTTGTTAAATCTTTAACAAATAATCCATAAAATTTAGTATGTACTTAGAAACCACATATTGTGTGTATTTACTACATATATAAATGCTAATTAATTAGAAAAATATTTGAAATTTGTAAAATGCTAAATAGCAACTTTCGATACTAACAGCTAAAATCGAGAGTATATTTGGTTAGAATACTGAGTAATTCTAGAAACTTGTTGTTATTATATTCGGGGATTTCCAACTCGCTAAAATGAATCATTTATGTATGTATATTTAAAAGATACAATATCCTATGTGACCGTGACCAGTGAGAAAAATAATTTCCAAATTATTAAAAGTTAGTTTAGCTTATATTATCGGATTTCGTAATAATAGTTTCGTCTTAACTATAATAATTTGAAGTAAGTTTTGGAAATTATTTCAAAACTGTTCGTTTATTTGGTGGCTATTAAAAAAGTTCATACAAAATTTGGTAAAGTAAGCTCGACCTGAAACCAAATGACTTTAAACTCAAATTCAATTGTAAGAATTTCAGAAATGTACTTCTTCTCTGATTTATTCTAATCACGTAAAAAATACAATTTAATTTTGTTTCCACATTTTATTCTAAATACATTTTTGATTTGATTCAATTAAATTGCAAATTTCTCTCCAAATTCTTTATAGAGCGGAGAAATTTTAGTGGGCAGAATTTTGACGCTTGTGTCTTGTTTTGTACTTTTATTTTTCACTCAAATATAAAAAAAAATGGTTCGAATATTGTTTTTTTTCTGCAAATGTGTCGAAAATGATGCTTCATAATCACGAAAAACGATTTAGACAGATGAAATGGTTTCGACGGAAGCTTTTCGATTTCTCAAAAATAAAAACCACTCCAAAACAATCTCGAAAAACAGCAAAGATACCCTGTCAAACTTATGTTAACTACTTTGTTGTAGTCAACATGAAAGCAAAAGGATGCTACATACTTTCTTGTCATCCTTGTGCACAGAGGGCCAATGATAAGCAGATTGAGGATGCTCTATTTTAGTATGTTAAAACACAATTTTTGAAAAATATTTAAAGTTGTATGAATGTTTGAATTTCATTTTTATATATGTATTATTTATGCAAACCATGTAACTATGTTGAACTGAACAAAAACATTTATTATTAATCCTTAACCACTTTTATGCGCCGATGCGGCTATTTTGAATGTAAATATTAAATATTTCTTTTATTCTAAATATTACCACTCGAAGATTATAAACTCTTCCACAGTAGATTTTCTGATTTTTATTTGAAATAATTGAATTAAACGAGATTTGTTTGTCGGATTTTCTAAAATTACATGAAATAAAAATCATAACAGTGGTTAAGGGTTAAGTTTAATATTTTTAACTAGATATTTTTATTTATTCAAGTATCTGAGCTCTCATCACTCCGTCCCTTAGTTAGAAAAAATAACTCTGGGAGTTTTAAATTTAAAATCTATAGAAGCTTGAATACAAGGGCGGAAATGTTAGACTCAAATCGCTGCGCTCCTTTAGCTTATCTGCTTAGGTATAGAAGTGTAACCCAGTTTAGAAGAATTTACTGCTCTAAGTATAGAAATCAGAATAAAGAAGCGGAAAGCATGCGTCGAGTCGCTGCGGTCCTACCACTTTCGAAATATGACAGAATATCCTTAGTTAAAATAATTTCCGCACTCCCTTCTTTCGTTCTAATTTAAAAAAAAACTCGAGTCGGTTCGGACCCATCCTTTCCTTAACTTGTTTTTTTAGGATTTTTTATTGGTTAAATAGGGGTAACCCGAAGTCGAACAAAAATTTTTATCAGCTTAAAATCGAATTCGTGATAAGTATTAATATTCCTATTTCCAGCTCTTTCATTCTCTCCAATCTGCCTATGTGTTGGTACCGAGGTCATATCACGTTGACAATGCGAATATATTCAAAAATCAAACCCACATACGTATTGCCTTCCACTTTCATATTTTAACAAACATAAACCACACTGGTAATCGAAAAATATTACTACCTCTACCCTTCTTATTCCTCGATTTTCACCCTTAATTTATAGCTTTTATCCACTCTAAAAGACCAGTGTGTTGGAGTGGATTGCGAATTTGTGCTAAAATGATAAATAGTTCATAAATCTGGGAGATCCAAATCAACAGAATTATGTCGTTGTTATTGCTACTATGGTTATGTACTGTATGGTGGACATATAATTAAGTGAACGATCACCTTTTTCGAATTTCTTGATATTTCCCAGCCCGGTATTGCATTTTTGTGAAGTGCAAACGCGTACAATTTGTTATGAAGCGATATACGCCAAAAGAGCGAACAGAAATGCTTAAACTGCGGTGGCTTGCACTCAGAGAGCATTTCGACTTTCTGCCACAAATAAGTGGACGAACTTGGTGTGGAGGCTCTTTAGATTCAATAGGATGGTGTCATATACCACCCAGCCGGTTAAACAATAGCAATTTTGCTTCAAATATTTCGTGGCCATATCGAATTCAGTGATATCAAATAGCCACTCATGTCGCCCGATTTAACAACATCAAACTTTTTCTTGTGGGAATATCTGAAAAGTAAGGTTGCACATCAATCTTCCATAGTCTCTTACCGATGTGAAAGTCAACATTCGACAAAAAATTACCAATATTTCGACCGAAACACTGAACCAGGGTGTTGGAAGTACTCAAAAACGAGCCTGTGACGAAACTTGCATCAATGCTAGGGGTGGTCATTTACCGGACATAATTTTTCATATCAATCACTGGGGCTTATGGCCCAAATCGATCATTTAATTGTGGCAAAAGTCTAAAATTGGATGTTTTGATTTATTTTAAACAAAAAAAATTTCTGGGATTTTTTACGGTAATTTCTGAATTTTAGCTGTTTCATTATTGAGGATTTTCTGGATTTTTTTTTGCTCCTAGCATTCGGTGTCTGTAGAATTAATTCTGTTTTGTGTTCTCTGTTGGGCTTGCTTCTTAAATACGATAAGGCAGATGTATTTCGGATTTTATCGATGCGTTGGCTTGAATAACCTAATAATTAGAAGAAAAATGACTCAATTTTCAAAAATCTCAGATTACTTGTAAATTTGGCCTGTTTTAGCAATAGTTTAACTATCCCATCAGCAAGACCCTTTATTTGCTTTGAACGAAGCGTTACGTAACTATTTCGCTCAAGATCATAATATGTGAAATTTTAATATGTAAAGTTTAGTTATTCAAAGAAAGGTAACCAACATCTAAATTAGCTAAGCGTAAAGATCTTCATCGGAGAATTTTATTTATATTACATTTCCGTTTTTATTGTCGTTCCGCGTTCATACAATCGACGCTAAATTTTTTAAAGATCAATCATCAGTTGAATAAAACCATATTAGCCAGAGAAAATGATGCAGGACTGTTGCCTATCTACATCATGGTTGTATCATGTGAGTAACAGAGTGCGGCTTCCTAATCTCAAAATCTCAAATAGAAGTATCGGATAATCTCGAAACCAAATGCCGTTCCAATTCGCAATATGGATTAATCCAAAATTATTTTGAGGATTTTAGAAAATCTCAAATCAGCTAGTGCTAGACAACGCAACATCATCCAAACTTATCTTAAATGTATATACATCTTTTTAGGACAGCCAATAAACTTTCGATGAATCATTAATTCTGTAAAACGGCACGCAAATTCGAGGAATATCGAAAAACGCGAGTAATCTCGAAAAGTACTTATTCTAAAATTATGTCGTTATTCACAAATATTTCGAAAATGCTAGAAAAAATCAGATAAACTTAAAATCATAGAATAACCTAGAAAAATCAAGAAATCACTAAGAATCTCGAATAATCTGAACAAAAAGCAAAACATGGCTTCCAAAAACACACAATGACGATTATTTCGAATAATTCGATGTAAGCTTCACAACTCTATTTAAATCTAGAAATTTATACGAATCCACAAATTTTAATTTCGAGAATATTTTCTCTGTAAGATACTTTAACTAATATGAATGCTATGCTTCCTCGTGATTGAACTGCAAGCCAAACTCGAATAATGCTTTCGAATAATATCGAAGTCCATAAAATTTCGAATAATAAACTAAAAAATCCCAGAGTCTCGATATGATTCCAACGCGATACTCTTAAAAAAAAATCAATCAAATATTCCCGAAAATTTCGAATAAACCTAAATTCCTACACTAATTTTGAAAAATTTCAAGTTTGAAGCAATTCAAACCCAAAAAAACCCCTTTCTCGGAAAAATAACTGGAAAACATTGAATAATCTCGAAAACATCGAATGTTGTCGATAATTTCGAATAAATTAGATGCTTTCTCGGAAAATCTATAAAATCTCAAATAGTGTCTAAATACAAAACGCTCAACGCCAAACAAACCTCGAGTAAGCTTAAAAACACCTCGAAAATTCCGATTATGTACTTTTAAGTCGGTAATATTACGCAACGTAACGTCGAAATTCGAAAAGCTCCAATAGACCCTATTAAGACAAAAAAAAAACGATAAAACCGCCCAAATCTGGAAATCAGACGCCTGGGGGTCAATTTTGTATATAAGCAATTTACGAGTTTCGGGATATTTTTTTTCGAAATTGCGATAAAAAGTGAATTATGAACTGTTTTCATAATCGCGTTTCCCGCAATTGCGACTGTAAATTTTGAGTTCTCAAAACCTGTGAACTGAAACTCGTAATATGAGAGATACATAATTTTAATAACTCCGTAGCAAGTGAACTTGATGGATTACAAACGTGGATGGATACAACAATCTAAAATTAGCTATGGAAGTGTAGTCGGCTGACAAATTTCTAATTCTTTCGTGACAATTTTTTTTACAAAATTCAATTAATTAATATCGGATTAATTAACCGAAAAGTTAAAAGTTTAGATTAACCAAATTGATTTTTCGGGTAATGACATTCACAATATTTAAGATTTGGCTAATCAGCAAAATACAGAGGCCAATCACTCATAATATATCAAAGAAATATCATTACCTCCCGTGTAAAGCAAGCATTTTACTGCGGTAAATAATACGAGAACCAAGTGAGCTGTCATCACCGAATCACAGGCGAAAGAATTGACGCAACTTCAGAAAACGTATTGCGAAAAATACCCGCCTTATAAGCAGGACGCAATTTTCTCTACATATTATGATAACAGAGGGCAGTGGCATCGGGAAGGGGATTGCAGGGCGTTCAAACACCCTCCCCCTTAACAAAATTATAGAAATTGTATTTTAACCCCCCCCCCCCCCCCCCCCACCCTCTTTAACAAATTTCTGGCTACGCCACTTGCAGAGGGTAGTAACACAGTAAATTCCTAATCTATTAAACAAGGTGAAAAACAAAGGTGAGACAATATGAAATTCATCTAAATAGCGCAGGTAAATGTATAAAGATGGTTATGGGGCTGGAAGTGAATTTCCGCAGAGCAACGTCGCTCCTGCTAAAAGCATATGTTCGATCATTAAAAGTTCATTGAAAAGTCATTTAAATATATCGATGGTATGCAACCTTGAAGTAGTCCAAAGGTTTCATTACCTTACATAAGTTTTCATGGCATCGATATATTTAAATGACTTTTCAATGAACTTTTATTGTCCTCTGGTGAATATTGAATGCTATTATTGGATTGGAAGATTTGTTAAATTCCTGCCACTACTTCTATTAACGAATGCGAGCAGCTATACATTTAAATTTGTAGTTTGGTCCATCGATGGTGCATTAAAGGAATGGAAAATGTATCTCGCGGTCTTGCTCTCTGTGCTATTGCTTAAGCGATTCATCATGGTAAATAATAGTACTAACCAGCCCTGCAGATTCGATAAATTCAGATCGACTCCAGACTATGGTATTTTCTTGATTTTTTCTACTGTAAATCACGATTACAAGGAAAACCAAAAAAAAATATTTGAAATACACACTGAAAAAGATCGTTATCATAATAATATTCTCTTGAACTCATTTTGAATTTTTCTGCAAAAGTTCAAATGAGTTCAGAGACCACTTTGATTCTAGTAAAGTTAAAAAACATGAACACTAGCAGCAATTCTTGAAGCAAAGTGATCCGGATGAGATCAAAGTTTCGATTGAAAACTGCAGCAAAAATTGAACGAAATGGGGGGGGGGCGTTTACAATACTTAGTTGACTTTATTTCGAGCTAAGCTACCGAACAACTTGAATGTATTGAAATCAGATATTAAATAAATTAGAAATAATTTTATAGAATTACTTGAAATAAGCTATCGTGGACCTTTAAAATACAACATACTATTTTGGTGGGAATTCCGCAGTTCGATTTTTATTAGCCTGATAATTTATTTAAAATACATGTTTATCACAAATTCCAGATAACTTAATTATAACTATAAATTATGCTACATTGACCTCCAGGCAACTAAGCTTTGTAAGAACACAAACATTAAATAAAACAAATGTATCGACCAATTACCTCCAATTTAACTGCAGCCATCTGAACACCGTATACATAATTAAGGTCGTAAATCACCGAAAAATTAATCTGGCATTGAAATTACACTATAAACACTAGGTATGTGTCAAGTCAACCCTTGATGTTTTTTTGTGAAGATCGACGAAAAAAAACATAAAACATGCATTTACATATTTTCTCTATTTTTTTTTTTTTTTGTAATTTTTCTGACATTGATATCTTAGAAAAATGTTGGGCTGCTTAATAAGCATATTAAAATGTTAAAAAGCAAATTTTTTGGGATCCAAAGTAATATTTCCCCAAGGCTTTAATTTTATTACTCTGTTTGTTGCGCGCGATAGTTTACCCGATTATAACTTATTAGGCTAATCTTTTGTGTAATGATCATGTTTAGTTAGATACAAAAAAATTATTTTTATGTATAATGTATTTATTCATTTTTACTCAACTTTGGTTGATTATGACGAAATCATACAGGTTGGAAAAAAAATTGGGTTTATACTACTCGTATTATGTCATATACGCGAGATCTTATACTTAAATATGTATATATATGAAAAATTGATGGACCGAACTTTTGGATCACATAAGAATAACAATCGAATACATAATTCATTAAAAGTTACGTGTCATGATGAAAATAATGCATGGTTATACAGTGCAAACGAATAAACTTTAGCATTTCCATAAACTATAAGATTGAGGCTGGGCAATCGTTTGAAAATCTGCTTATTTCAATTTTGGTTAGGTCACGTGTTTAAATAACAAAAAAAATACGACTTTAAGTTATGAAAATCGGAATATGTAATTTTGTAAAGTCCACAAATACGCTACAGAATTAAATTTAACATGATTAATTGGAAAATATATGGCAGTTAAAATCCGCTGGTTGCCGTAAACGATATGTAAAACATGAAAAATGAATGAAATAAAAAGTATTGAGTTTATGATGCGCGACCTGATTTTTTTCACTTTACACTTACACAATGCGATCACGTTTTATGTTAAAATAATTATCTATTGGTCATAATATTAGACATTTCCAATGATGGGCGAGAAGACATTGAAATTTTTCCCAAAATTTCCACGGTCAATTTGTGGTTGTTAATCTTTTCATATAGATATATTAATTTAAAATTATTTCATAACCAACAAGAATTGTGTAAAAGTTGCATAACAAAAGCAAACTTTTTATTTTTCAAGGCCATACGAATTTTTATAGGTAACTTAACATCATTTTTTTGTTTTAAATATGTCGTTTGGTTACATAAACCGTATTAATTATGTCTTAAACGAAAAAAGATTGTAAAACAATAATTTTGGAGTTGATTTTAATTTCAGTGCTGCATATGCGGTTAAGAAAAAGGATTTCTAATCGATAAAATATATAATTATTGCAGCACTTGGAAATATATTCAAATTTTGCAAAATTTCTCATCAACTCAAAACCAATTTTATAATTACGGCATCAAAGATTTAAAATTAAGATCTGTGAACTTTCACCACATTACAAAAATGTACAATTATTTAAATCAATATTTTCCATTCAAATTACCGCACAAATCTTTGACGTAATTTTGTTTAAATCTATATTGCTTACTTGCCGAAATTAACCTTCACCGGGTTAGCGCGTCCTAATTATATTGTTAGACAACAATAAATCGATTAACCCCAAGCTTTCATAGTTAATACCATTAAAGGCCCTAAATCTTTATGATAAAGTAATTTTATCCGTTAAATTTTATAGTTTTTAACGAGACATATCGGTTAAGATAAGCCCATAAATTATATTCGATTTTGGTGAAAATAGTCAAATTTAAAATTGTTCGGATTTATTGTAAAATGTACAATCACTCTATATGATGAGAGTCGCCACACGAAATTCTTTCTAGAGCACAATACAGACTTTTCATGGTAATTTCTAAAATAATGCAATTTAAAGACATGAATCTGATAAAAGCAGAACAAAATTTATTTACCGAATCGTTTATTCATGGTGTGGTCTCAGAAGCCCGACTCTTATTTTTGTTATAACAAAAAAAGTTTAGATGTTTTATTATATGTATAGTCGTGTGAATAAATATTTCACGTAAAGCAATGATTGTTTTATTTGAAGTATGTCAGTCAGGCTGTAAAATGTATTTTATTTCGGGATCTTCTGGACCCCACCAGGTACACAGCGTTATTTTATTCATCTGGCTTATGGAAGGTCAAAAAAAGCCAAATCAAATTTTTATAATTTAGGAAAAATTTAAAATTTGTAACTAAGAGGAGTCAAACATACAAAAATCCGTTAAAATCAATATTTTAAACTAAGCCGAATATTAATGGAGCAGTTTGTGCCGTGGGCGGGGAATTTTCTGTCCCGAACCATCCATCAGACATTCATCTATCCATATCAGACTTCCTACCTTTAGTCTATTGGGCGTTTTAATTCAACTACTTTTTAAAATATATGATCCCTTGTCCGATGGCAACCAAAAAAAGAAAGTGCAGACCTCCACATATTAAAACACCTAAATTCATAATTTCATAATTCTAGAAGTGTTCCGAACATTTAGCCGCTGATTTAAAAAACATTGCTTTTTTAATATTCTATGGATTCAGAAATTTACGTACTATTTATTAATATGTCAAGATGTTTTTGCACAGTTTGCAATTTTATTGTTGCTGAAAATTAATTGATGAACTAACTAAAAGACAATCGTTTTGAAATACGAAACAAATTTGTAATGTAGTTGTAATTTAGTTACAAAGAAGGCCATTTTGATGCAAGTCGATAACACGAATGATAACAAATTCTATAAACCTTCACTAACCAAAAATAATAATTAAACGAATTACATAATTAGGTAATTAAATTTAGAGTGGTGTAGGAAAAGAAGATTATTAAAAATTTGCTTATACAGGAATAGCGCTGTGTGAATGTGATGAAAAAACAAAAAAATTGTAAAAGAATTTGGTTGTATTAGTATAATTCGCTAAAACAACCTGCACAGTACATTCGGTATATATAGAATGAAAATTGTGGTACAACCAGTCCAGTCGCCGCAGCCTGAAGATAAGATTGATTTTTTCATAATCATAAGCTCATCAGTTTGAAACTGGATTAAATTCTCTTACAATTTTCGAATATAACCTTCAAATGAATTAAAAAATAATAAACTCGGGGGTATTATCCATCATCATTAAACAACATACCAAGGTCAAAAAATTTGACTGATTAGTTTCATCCATAATTTGTATGTAGTTAGGTCGATTTTTATTTGGAGAAAAATACGTGAAATCACAAATCCTTTATATATGGGACCCGAAGTAAGGTTTTAATTTTATGATTTTTATGTTTTGAATGTGTAGCACTGAGTAAAACGAACAATTTATGCAATAAGATTTTTTGCTGTTATTGTAGTTTTTTTATGATATAGGGTGTCAAATATTTAAAAATTTCAAGCACGTGGTGTTGTATTTATTGCTATATTGACTATTGTAAAAGTAGAGAAAGCGCCTCTCGAGGGAAAAAGTTAAAATCATGCACCTGATAAAATGACATTTGTCACAAATTCGACGAATGAAAATTTAGCAATGCTGTAATTAAAAATTATTTTTATAGTCCAAAATTGGAATAATTTACAATTATTAGCAATCCAGTAAGTAAAAATTGTGTTCAACAGTTCAAAATTGGAATTGTTTACAATAATTTCGAACGTCAAATTATCAGGCAGCTCAGTTTAAAAATTTTCCACTAGGTGAAATCTGTGATGCTCCAATCGTCAATAAAAAATACTAATTATCCGAAAATGAAAATTACAATATAATTTACTTCGTAATTATTCGTGTGGGCATTATACTTATACACAAGACATTTCTCCTTGAGTTTTTTGATTTTGATTTAGTGAATATAATTCACTAGGTCAATATGCTCTGGCTTCATACTAATATATTAAGCGAGAGTTGTATTTTTGTAGTTCGGTCGTACCTGATGAGTAGACCTTACTGTTCAGTATGAAACCGAATTACCAACATAAGAATCTCAAGGAGATTTCTGATTTTTGAATGTCGATGTGCTGCCACTTCCACGAATAAAATATGTAGCAAATAGAGCAAAAAATATGTAGTAAATAGATATTTTTTGTAGTAAATCAATATTAAGAGTAAAACAATTTTTTTTTCGACAGAGGTTGACTTTCAATCAGTCAAGACCAGTGCTGTCGTTCTGAAAACTTTAAACGGTGTACATTTCAACTTTACAGGGGAGTATTTCTAGTCAGAAGAGAGTACAATACGAAATACATGAGTTAGACCTTAGACTTGAATAATTTTTGGTATTTCTATAAAAAAACACGAAGAAAATTGTTTTTAGTTTCTGAGCCAAATTTAAATATTAAAAGAAAGCTGTTTTGTTTTTTGGTTTATGGCTCTTAATCTATTTTATTAATTAAATTTTAAGCTCTTTACGCCGCCCGAGCTAAATACATTTTTAACAAGCATTTTCACTCTGGATGAAATACGGATATTTTTAGATTATCGTTTTGAGGTTTTAATAAGTTATTCGCGTAGAGAAGAGTAGCGATCACCGAAATTGTAAGCGGCATTTTTAATTTTTGGCTATTTTACGTCAAATTTAAATAAAAAATTTATTTTAGGCAAACTTTAGCTTCGATCTTTGAACCTTTTTCATTTTCAAAAGCGTAAATATGGGCTCGAAAGCTAAAGCTTCAATATTATATTAGTAAAATGGAGACCTCTGGTCAGAAAAACAAAATTGTTTTTTAATACAAATTAAAGTAAACTCTTATAGGCAATTAATTACCGCAGGTACATGGTGAAAATTCATAACATAAGTAATGAGAATACGGTTTAATTTTTAGTTACTTTTACGGATTTTTTATTATATTTTTATATAGAAGTGCGGTCTGTTTGCGCTTTCGTTAAGGACACTTCATCAGATTGTCTATCTGATAACGTCTTTTTGAGGAAGGTGCTAGTAGCCTCCTTTGTGTGGAGTTAGGGCTAGGGTGGGCAGCTTGTCTGGGTGACTGGTTGTTTCTCAAAGTTTTTATAGTTTTTCTCCTTATTTTAAAGTATAAAAATGTAAAGTTAATTTCTTGCTGTTTGCTGGCAGTCATTTTGATAGGTATTTCAGTTCGAATATGTCAGATGAGGGGTCTAAATGTTCAAAGATTATATCGGTTTTTCATTTGTACCCCTCAAATATACGATCATTTACGTCATTTTCACAAAGCTAACTTTTCAGAGTTGGAAGATGGTTTGGTGTAATTTAGGGAAATGAGAGAACAAGACGACATAGATTCCGCCTAGGCGCCAGGTATACTAAAAAATGGCAGAAATTGGAGCGAAGGCATTACGTTATTCTCACTTTATATTCAGAACTAATGAATATCAAAATGATTTTGAAAGGAGGTTTCTGCAGTCACCTTGGCAGGCGTAAAGGATCTATGCAAGTCTGGATTTTATACAAATTCGCCTTGGAATCATTATTCTTAAATTGTTTCTTTGGATATAATATAATATGAAGCATACTTTTTATATCCTAGAGGTTTTAATCTAAACTTTTAGCCGGACAAGGTATTTGAGAGAACTGATTCCGGAACGTGTTACACGACTGGAATTTGCTTCCTATTCTTAAAGAAATATCTTTTAAAGCTGTTAAAGTAATTTAGTTCTGGATTTCATATGTTCGAATGAACATTATCTTCACATTCCTTCACATTCCTTCAAAATGCCCATCTTATTTTTTTTTCGCCGGATAATGAACGGAAACTATTATAAATTAGCTTTGAGGAGATACGTTATGATAAAGCCGCCTATCTTCAAAAATATTATAATTATTGCAAGCAAAAGCCGATAAGTCAAAATATTGTGATAAATAGAACAGATGAGTACGAAATGAAATAGCGGAGTACAGGAGTACGGACTAGGCGAATTAGTTAGTATAAATACTCCGACATGACTTCAACAGCACTGCTCAAGACCGTTACACTCAGTTGATACAGTCTTATTCAGGTTCTATTTTTTTTATTCAAATTGGACGTTGAATTTTTGCTTGTTTCTCCAATAGAACGCAATCAAAGCAGGTATTAGACGTACAATAGTAATAAAATAAATGGCATAACACCATTTAAATAAACAGAAAGCTCTCAGTTTATTTGGTCTATACATTTAAATTTCTCTGAGAATTTTCTAAGGTCTGGTTCTATAATTTTAATTTTCGTCCTTCACAAACTGTATTACGAGGCAAATAAATAACCTTTAAAATTGCGAAAGCAAACAAAAAAAAAATATGGGAGGAATGAAATGCTATTAAAAATGTAGCAGATTCAGTTTAGTGGGTAGTGAAGTTTTAAAATGATTAAATGAGCCGTTTATTTTGAAAGTGGAATAAGTCAATGTTTTGTTGCATAAAGAATAGAAAAACTATAAATGCAAAAATATCCGGGATTTTGAAATTTCTTATTTTTTGCACAAGTGTTAGGGATTCATATTTTTTTTGTTTTGACAGTAAATTATTTACCGTTAGAAAGATTATACTGTCATTTATCTATTGTTATCATTAACTTGGTTTTTGAAAAAGGACCTTATTCTACTTTCAAAATAAACAGCTCAAATTGTAGCATTTCTGCTTCATTTTAAGTAAAGTGGCAGCACTCTCTGGGGTAAAGAAAGGGGTTATAGGGGGAATAATATTTCTACTTTTGCTGGTAGATATATTAGGAGTGATTTCTGATTGACTGCTTTATTTTACTGATTTACCAAATCGAAAATACTGAGTATGTCATTACAATTAATATATTGTCTATAAAAAGCCGAAAAATTTTTCATATTAATATTCAGACAAATTTCAACATCGTAGTTATAAAATAGTTATAAAAATGGTACCTTCTTTGATTCCTTTTTGAATTTTCGATTAGACATGCGTTTAAGTATGAAATACGTTAAAGTATGATAATCTATGAAAAACTGAAATTTAAAACCAAAAATTATTGATAAAGAGTTTAAATTTTACTTAATCTTCACTATTTGAATATTTCTTAAAATCTAAGTAGCCTTACTTTAAAAGAATGGATGCGTGAAAATCGCGAGTTCAATATATGGTGTATTTGAAAAAAAAAATTATTTTTATAATGTGTTACTGCACCATCAGTAATGGGAGAAAAATTTTAAAAGAATGTTTCGGCAGTCATTTTGAATTTTGAAAAGAAGAAATTAAAGATAGTACCATTTTTATAATTACATACTTTATAATCCCTATTTATTTATCTTTCAAATGAGCCCAATTTTATAATTTTCGGATAATTAGCGTTTATTTAGCAATAAATACAACACAAGGTGTATGCAATTTTTCTATATTTGACACCCTAAACAACAACATCAAGACATTTTCCATAAATGATTTGTTCAATAAGTGATACACATTCAAAACATCTAAAAATTACCACATGACTTCCAAAAAAATGTGATTTGCCGTATTTTTTAACATATTTTATTTTGAACTATGTAAATTTTATTGTCTTTACTAAACTGATAATAGTTAAAAAATTGTGTAATAATTGTTCGTTGATGAAGATGCTGCCCATGAAAATTATAACTGAGTTTTTAGCAGTGTGTTATTTATTAGTTTCAATATATTACATACTTATCTCAATTGTCATACCTTATTTAATGATTAATGAGGTTCGCATAACCGGTTACATGGTGAATTTCGATATCCGGCAAGTTTAATAAAACTAATAAGTTTTAAATATTTTCACAAAAGTCTTTTATTGATTTATAAAAATCTTATTTCCGCATTATTTCATATTAGAATTGTTGTTTTACGTTATATTCTTGTTAATATGACAACGGCAAATAAATTATTCGGAGGCCAACAGATGATTACTGAACGCACAACAGAATTTAATTTTTTAACAGATAAAGTGCATAAGGCAAGAACAAGCGCCCAGACTCACACGAAATAATTAAAAAATGGATTTTAAGATTTTATAGGAACGAAAAAGGGACGGTTATTGGTAATTGAAAACTGAAATTTTGTTGAAAATTAAATAAATTTGAACCCTAAAAAACATACACCATTTGCACTATTGTGATTTTCCCAGGGTATAGTATTGGTATTATTTGTTCCAAAGCATACGGTGACGATTGATATTTTGTTCAAATTTTAGGAAAATAGTTACACCATACACTGAAAATTTGACTAAACTACACGAAAACTGAAAATTTGACATAGTTTGGGTTTTCCTTATCCATTTGTTAAGTTAAAGTAAAAGGCAAAAGTAAAAAGTTGGCTCTGTTACATTATTACAATTTTCGAAATATCGCACAAATTTTAGACACAAGTTATCACTAGCAGAATTCCCAACAAAAACAATATTCGTTAACCGGATACTTGGAAAGTCCAATATGTACGAACCCTGACGATTGGCATTCAAAACAAATCTTTAAAAGTATTTTGAAAAATTGCTTTCAAACGCATTATTGTTCTTAATGCATAATTTGGAGAATGAAAGAGGTGATTGATTGACGATTATGCAATAATAAGTATCAAAGGTCGATAACTTATCTTAATTATCAAAGTCTTAAGAAAAATACAAGCCTATTAATGAGAAGAAGTTACGGTAATAATTTACGATTTTGTGACGCGAATACAATATTTGTCATTGTTGTTATATTTATTATTAATACGGTGACATCTCTTTATAATGAATACCAGTTTAACATGCCGCAGTATTCTGAACTTTGTGATTTACGTTTTTTATGACAGTTAAAAACGTGAGTCGCAAAATTAACGTTATTTCCTATTTTGACTGAAGAAAAACGTTCACGTTCCCGACGTTAAAAACCTCCCGTTTTATTGGTTGGGTAATAAGTAAGCAATTTAGCAAAAAAATTATTTTGTATTATTAAAACGAATATAATTTAGTTGTCGTTATGTTTAAAAATTTAATAATTAAATTAATGGTAATTTAGTGAACAGACAAAAAAAAAGCGCCGCGCAACAGCGACCAGCAAATAGCGGGATAAAGGAAGTACTGCGATGATTTCGTAAACGAATATTGTTAATGTCTTATTACTTAGTAGATTTCGTATACAATATGTATCTAAAAGAAATTCGAGCATGATTTGAAACCACACCCACTATTAAACTTCTTGTCAAATGGCATAATTTGACAGAACATATTTTCTGTTTTCCAGTTCTATGTTTTTTCGATGTTCGTAAACGTTTTTTTATCGGAATAGGAATTTCACAAAAAAGAAACGTTCACGTTAAGGAATATCGCTTTATTCGGCTGGGTTCACACGGCATTGTACCGCACGTTTTTTTGCAGTATAAATCTTATTGAATAAACAGTGGCGCATATATTGTACATAGAACCATTCACTCGATGATTCTACTGCACAAAATCGTACACAGCTAAACACGTTTATCGAATATCTACCGGACTTGTCAAGCAAATCGAATGAACTTTGACGTATTCGGTTTGCAGTGGTGCATATTATTATATCGTTTCTTTCACATGGTGCGATGCCACACGTTTTTTATCTAATAGTTAAGCTTAATCGTCACTGCGGAAGTATCTTTTGGAGGTATTGCGTGTGTTTCAAGTTTATTATTACAAAATAGCCAACGAATCTTCTATAGATAACTTTTTTTCATCGTTTCTTGCCCTACAACATTTCAAATATGTTAGTACGCACTTATTCGTCATTTATAGGATGAATCCAAAACCTTCTGTTATGTCGACGGCGCAGCCGTTGGCGTTTTCGATAAAAGAATAAATAAACGGGGATCCATCACAGACGTCTACTCAGAGTGATTGTCGTATGAAAACTGCAGCTATTCGTTTTTACACGAATAAAAATTTTCCGTGTGAGCATAATATCCCGCTAATTATACGTTTAAAATCGCACACTGTAGAAAACGTGCAGTACAATGTCGTGTGAACCCAGCCTTATGCCCCTATTATGGTTCTCACCTAAGAGTCACTTGACGTCTTCAAGTCACCTAAATCAAATTTTGGTATTATGGTTCTCGCCGTAAGTTCAAAATGAGTGAGAGTAATGTCAAATTTTTTTTTTTTCGCTGGCGCTACATCCCATAGAGGGAATAATAGAACCCACTACAATTTTTTTTACAGGCTAAATATTTTAATTAATACTTTTTGGAGAAAGAAAAAGGTGATTAATTGACGATTATGCAATAATAAGTATCAAAGGTCGATAACTTACCTTCAAAGTCTTAAGAAAAATACAAGCCAATTAATAAGAAGTTACGCAGGTTAGGATTTTGTTACGCAAATACAATATTTGTCATTGATACAGTTTGTCATTGTTGTTATATTTATTATAAATACGGTGACATCTCTTTATAAGGAATACCAGTTTAACCGGCAGCATTCATTTACGTTTTTTTGACAGGTTAAAACGTGAATCGCAAATGTTAAGAAATAATTAATTTAGCAAAAAAATTATATATAATGTATTATTAAAACGAATATAATTTGGTTATCGTTAAGTTTTAGCATTTAAAAATTAAATTAATGGTAATTTAGTGAACAGACAAGATAAAAAGCAACGCACAACAGCGACCAGCAAATAGCGGGATAGAGGAAGTACTGCGGGATGATTTTAACTAAGTAAACGAATATTGTTAATATCTTATTACCAAATAATTTATTTTAGTTTTTCTATTAGTTTTCGTATACAAAATGTACAAGAAATCCGAACTATAGGTTTGGCCAATCGGTAATGTTGTTATTATTATAATACATTATTATTAATCCAATGAAACCATCACCATAAATTGTGTAATTTAAAATCAATTAATAATTGTGTTCGGCGGCTCCCAGTGTCGTCGTCGGTTTATTGAAAGATATATTTTATTTCTGTTATATTCACAAACAGACTTGTATACTGCTAAACTTCTTATCAAATGGCATAATTTGGCAGAACATTTTTTCTGTTTTCCAGTTTTTTCAGTTCACGTTAAGGAACCAATCTTTTCGTTCTGTTCCAAAAGATGAAAGATGTACAATAAAAACAACACTCAAAAAGTATTATTCATTATCATTACTATTGACTGCAACACTCAATTTTTTTTTGGTGAAAAAGAACGGAAAAGGCTGAAAAAGATGAACTGTTTGTTGTTGCTCAAAATTTATAAAATCATAATAGTAACATTTTGAAAGGAAAAAACGAAATGTTGAGTATGCCCGTCTCATTTTTATATATTATGTGTACCGAATGAAATTTGTGATTCCCAAATTTATATTATCTCATAGGTTACTACGCAAAAGAAAAAAACTGGTACCGTTATTTTGTAGAAAAACAATTTAAAAAAACGAATAAACGTCAAATTGGGCATTTGTTTTATTTGTTTCGAAATGGACGCATCATAAGGAGAAAAATGTGATTTAATAATTAGATTGTGCAATGATCATCCCGAGTATACCAATAAAAAAATTGGTAAATTGGCCGTTGTTTCCAATAATACGGTAACAAATGTAAAAAAAAATGTCAAATCAATCTTTCTGTATCACGCAAGCCCGGATCCGGAGAAAAATCAGGTGCTCCAAATAAAATGTTGGATCAGAAAATTGTAAGAGTCATTTCGAAACATCCCTCGATGTCTGTGCGAGATTTTGCCAGAAAAACCAAAACAACCAAATCGATTGTGGAACGAGCTAAAACCAGAAATAATCTACGGACATACAAGAAGTCAAAAATCCCCAAAAGAAGTGTTGAACTATTTAATAGAGGGATCGATCGAGCAAAGAAACACAACAAATGGTTGAACGAAAGAAAAGATTCTTGTTTCGTAATGAACGACGAGACCTACGTCAAAATGGATTTCTCGACACTTCCAGGTCCCCAATATTACATCAAAAAGAAAGGTAAAGAACTGGACGGAACAATTACTACCATAGCTGTTGAAAAATTTGGCAAAAAAACATATGGTTTGGCAAGCAGTTTGCCAATGCGGCTTAAGATCACATCCATACATAATAAATGGGATTATGAAAAGGTGAATGTTCGCCGTAAAATGAACAAAAAGTTTGAATGAATACGATTATTTAAAAACTGTACAATATGTGCAATAGAACAAGTACAGAAAAATAATGATTATATATTGCCGTTTAGTTTTAATTCTTCATGTACAAATCACAAATTTCATTCGGTACACATAATATACGGATAAAATGTATTTGCACTTTTCTTCTTTTTCTCGAAAAGAACGAAAACATTGAATGTAAATCAGCTATTATCAGTCACTTGTTTTTTACGTTTTTTCAGAATACACCTGCTGGGGTAAATCTTGTACCATCACTTTTGATTCGTTTTCGATAGTGTTTTGTCTCTTGTAACAAGAACAAAATTGTACTCTATTTCGCTTTTTAATTATGCACTTTCTAAAGCTATATTTCAGCTTGCGAATAAAACAACATTCTATTTTTACTTTTATTCATGTATTTTATCCAGAGACTGGAACCGAAACTGAACCGAAAACCGTTATTAACCGCTATTTTCAATGAACCGAAAACCGGAACCGAACCGAAATAAAATAAAAAGTTGAACCTGAACCGAAACTGGAATCGAAATTAATTTTCGTTCCGGTTCAAGTTTTCTCTATCCGAAAAAATTTATACAATTATTTTCAGTTTTTAAAATTGTGTAAATGAAACTAATCGAACTATCCAAGACGGTATTTTTTTCGTTTTAGACGGTTTCGCTTCCGACTTACGCAGATTTTTGTATCTATAATAAAAACTATTTTAGTATGGTAAACGAGTTATACTGCTCAGTGGGCGCATTTCATAATTAATCCGGCTGTTCACACAAAGTTAACTCTGAAACACATCATTTCCTCGTGTTTTACCTCTTTGCCTATAAAATAACTGGAGGGGAAAATATTCTTGTTGCACTTTTTCAACGTAAATTTTAGGTGAAGATTATTATTTTAATTAAATTTTGAATAAAAAATTTGGAATCATAAATAGAAATGTATTATTAACAAACAAAAATACTTGAAATGGTTTTGGAGCCGAACCGAAACCGAACCGATATTTAATGGCCGAACCGGAACTGAACCGAACTGAAATTTAAAAATTAGGAACGTAACCTAAAACCGGAACGAAAAACATTTCGGTTCCAGTCTCTGATTTTATCACATAAATGTTTGTTTGTGATGTTTTATCTATGTGAAGAAACGGTATGCAATAGGCTGAGATCTCATTAGAAAAAGCGTAATAAAGAAGTAAAATAGAGTACAAATTTCAAACAAATCAATAATATTTTGGAGGGGCGTGTCAAGTTTTTAATGTTAAATTTAGCTTCATTTTTTTTTTAAATAAAATTCTTGCCACAGTTTTCGGGAAGGGCTTTATTTAAAAGAAAATTAAGTCGAAATTAGCATTAATAATTTTAAGGCCTCTCCAAAAAATTAGCGAATTTGCAGATGTAATACTCTTATTTGGACGGAATTTTGATATCCGACAAGTTTAATAAAATTAATAGGTTTTAAATATTTTCATAAACGTCTTAAATTAACTTCTTATCGAATTCCTCTCATGCGCATTATTGTTCTTAATGCCTAATTCGGAGAATGAAAAAGGTGATTAATTGACGATTATATAATAATAAGTATCAAAGGTCGATACCTTATCTTAATTATCATAGTCTTAAGAAAAATACAACCCTATTAATGAGACGAAGTTACGGTAATAGGTTACGATTTTGTGACGCAAATAACAATATTTGTCATTGTTGTTATATTTATTATTAATACGGTGACATCTCTTTATAATGAATACCATTTTAGCCAGGCCTTATGACAGTTAAAAACGTGAATCGCAAAATTAACGTTATTTCCTATTTTGACTGAAGAAAAACGTTCACGTTTCCGACGTCAGAAACCCACCCAACCAATATGGGTTTTTGACACGTTTTTTCATTTATATGATAAGAAATAAGTAATTTAGCAAAAAAATTATTTTATATTATTAAATGGAATATAATTTCGCTTGTTATGTTTTAGAATTTAATAATATAATTAATGGTAATTTAATGAACAGACAAGAGAAAAAGTGACGCGCAACAGCGACCAGTAAATAGGATAAAATAGGATAAAAGGAATGTTAATGTCTTATTATGTGTACCGAATGAAATTTGTGATTCCCAAATTTATATTATCTCATAGGTTACTACGCAAAAGAAAAAAACTGATACCGTTATTTTGTAGAAAAACAATTTAAAAAAACGAATAAACGTCAAATTGGGCATTTGTTTTATTTGTTTCGAAATGGACGCATCATAAGGAGAAAAATGAGATTTAATAATTAGATTATGCAATGATGATCCCGAGTATACCAATAAAAAAATTGATAAATTGGCCGGTGTTACCAGTAATACGGTAACAAATGTAAAAAAAAATGTCAAATCAATCTTTCTGTATCACGCAAGCCTGGATCCGGAGAAAAATCAGGTGCTCCAAATAAAATGTTGGATCAGAAAATTGTAAGAGTCATTTCGAAACATCCCTCGATGTCTGTGCGAGATTTGGCCAGAAAAACCAAAACAACCAAATCGATTGTGGAACGAGCTAAAACCAGAAATAATCTACGGACATACAAGAAGTCAAAAATCCCCAAAAGATGTGTTGAACTATTTAATAGAGGGATCGATCGAGCAAAGAAACACAACAAATGGTTGAACGAAAGAAAAGATTCTTGTTTCGTAATGAACGACGAGACCTACGTCAAAATGGATTTCTCGACACTTCCAGGTCCCCAATATTACATCAAAAAGAAAGGTAAAGAACTGGACGGAGCAATTACTACCATAGCTGTTGAAAAATTTGGCAAAAAAACATATGGTTTGGCAAACAGTTTGCCAATGCGGCTTAAGATCACATCCATACATAATAAATGGGATTATGAAAAGGTGAATGTTCGCCGTAAAATGAACAAAAAGTTTGAATGAATACGATTATTTAAAAACTGTACAATATGTGCAATAGAACAAGTACAGAAAAATAATGATTATATATTGCCGTTTAGTTTTAATTCTTCATGTACAAATCACAAATTTCATTCGGTACACATAATATTACTTAGTAGATTTCGTATACAAAATGTATCTACAAGAAATTCGAGCATGGTTTGAAACCCCTCCCATTATTAAACTTCTTGTCAAATGGCATAATTTGACAGAACATATTTTCTGTTTTCCAGTTCTATGTTTTTTCGATGTTCGTAAACGTTTTTTTATCGGAATAGGAATTTCACAAAAAAGAAACGTTCACGTTAAGGAATATCGCTTTATTCGGCTGGGTTCACACGGCATTGTACCGCACGTTTTTTTGCAGTATAAATCTTATTGAATAAACAGTGGCGCATATATTGTACATAGAACCATTCACACGATAATTGTACTGCACAAAAACGTACACAGGTAAAAACGTTTATCGAATACCTACCGGGATTGTCATGCAAATCGAATGAACTTTGACGTATTCGGTTTGCAGTGGTGCATATTATTGCACCGTCTTTTTCGGTAATGATTAGCTCATTGATCATAACATTAACCAGCCGTAATTTTTTCATCACCTGCCGGGAATCGAACCCCCACTGTGCCACCGGGGCGGCAAAATGTCAAAATTGCTCGCCTAATATTTCTCGGTGACTATGTAGTGCGATTTTTTATAAGGAAAAAGGAATAATGGAAATAAAAACACTACAATCTTTTTTTTACAGGCAAAATATTTTAATCAATACTTCTTGAAGAATGAAAAAGGTGATTAATGGACGATTATGCAATAATAAGTATCAAAGGTCGATAACTTATCTTCAAACTTCAAAATCTTAAGAAAAATACAAGCCAATTAATAAGAAGTTACGCAGGTTAGGATTTTGTGACGCAAATACAATATTTGTTATTGTTACAGTTTGTCATTGTTGTTATATTTATTATTAATACGGTGACATCTCTTTATAACGAATACCAGTTTAACCGGCAGCTGTATTCTGAAAAAACGTAACTTTTGGAGATTTACGTTTTTCTGACAGGTTAAAACGTAAATCGCAAATGACAAGAAATAAATAATTTAGCAAAAAAAATATTTTGTATGATTAAAACGAATATAATTTAGTTGCCGTTAAGTTTTAGAATTTAATAATTAAATTAATGGTAATTTAGTGAACAGACAAGAGAAAAAGCGACGCGTAACAGCGACCAGCAAACCGCGGGATAAAGGAAGTACTGCGATGATTTCATAAACGAATATTGTTAATGTCTTATTACCAAATAATTTATTTTAGTTCTAGTAGATTTCGTATACAAAATGTACAAGAAATTCGAGCATGGTTTGGCCACACCCACTATTAAACTTATTGTCAAATGGCATAATTTGACAGAACATTTTTTCTGTTTTCCAGTTCTATGTTTTTTCGATGTTCGTAAACGTTTTTTTATCGGACTAGACTAATTTCACAAAAAAGAAACGCTTACGTTAAGGAATATGGCTGGGTTCACACGGCATTGTACCGCACATTTTTTTGCAGTATAAATCTTATCGAATAAACAGTGGCGCATATATTGTACATAGAACCATTCACTCGATGATTGTACTGCACAAAATCGTACACAGCTAAACACGTTTATCGAATATCTACCGGGCTTGTGAAGCAAATCGAATGAACTTTGCAGTGGTGCATATTATTACACCGTCTTTTCCACATGGCGCGATGCCACACGTTTTTTATCGAATAGTAACGCTTAATCGTCTACTGCTGAAGTATCTTTTGGAGGGATTGCGTGTGTTTCAAGTTTATTATTACAAAATGGACAACGAATCTTCTACAGATAACTTTTTTTCATCGTTTTTTTTCCTAATCCAAAACCATCTGTTACGTCGACAGCGAAGCCGATGACGTTTTCGATAAAAGTACAAATAAACGGGAATCCATCACAGACGTCTACTCAGAGTGATTGCCGTATGAACACTGCAGCTATTCGTTTTTACACGAATAAAAATTTTCCGTGTGAACATAACATCCCGCTGATTGTACGTTTAAAATCGAATACTGTAGAAAACGTGCAGTACAATGTCGTGTGAACCCAGCCTTAGTCACGTTTTTTTACTTTTTTATGCATTTTCCAAAGCTATTTCAGCTTGCTCGAATAAAACAACATTCTATTTCTACTTTTATTCATAATATTTTATCAAAATTTTTGTTTGCGATATTTTATCGATGTGAAGAAACGGTATGCAATAGGCTGTGATCGCATTAGAAAAAGTGTAATAAAAAGGCGAAATAGAGTACAAATTTATTCACGTTATAAGAGTAACAGCATTATCGAAATCGAATCGAAAGTGATGGTACAAAATGCCACCCCAGTTTTTTTTTTCGTTATTATTTAGTACCAGCTCATATAACTGTAAAAAAAAGTCAATCAAACTCACAAAATGGGAATACTATCTGAGGTAAAGTAGTAAAACTAAAGGCAACTTTAGCAATTACTATTTTACTTCGTCAGAGCCACTTTTGATGAATTTTTCAAAATGAAAATTCGAAAAATATATTTTAGACATAATTTAATTTTAATATTTCTACAATTAATATTTACAACATATTATTTAGTGCCACAAAAAATTGATCGCGGCTCTGACTTTACACGAAATTATTTTAGAATTTCAATTACACTGCCTGCGGTAGTGGATTATGCTGCACATGAAAACGACTCAAGTTATTTAATTCCTATTGACGATTGTAAAAGTAGAAAAAGCGCCTCTCGAGGACAATAGTTAAAATGATGCACCTGATAAAATGACATTTGTCACAAATGCGACGAAAGAAAATTTAGCAATGCGTTAATTAAAATTTTTTTTTATAGTCCAAAATTGGAATTATTTGTGTTTACAGATCAAAATTGGAATTATTATTAACAATTGCGAACGTCTAATTATCAGGTAGCTCAGTTTAAAAATGTTCCACTAGGTGGAATCCGTGATGCTCCAATCGTAAATAGTTGAAATTTTTTTTTTGAATTTAAAAATCTTTACACTACAAATTTGCATTTCTTCTTCAGTTTTGAGGTTAAATTGGAAATATTGTTGCACGTGTTGTTCGACATTCGATTTGTTTTAGAAGATTTTCCATAAATGTTCCAGCCATTTTATATAATAAGTTTTATATAATATTCAATAAGTGCTACACACTCAAAACATAAAAATCTAAAAATTAACACATGACTTCCAAAAAACTGTGATTTGCCGTATTTTGTACCATATTTTATTTTGATTTGAATTATATTTTATTGTCTTTACTAAACTGATAATAGTTAAAAAATTATGTAATAATTGTTCGTTGATGAAGATGCTGCCCATGAAAATTATAACGGAGTTTTTAACATTTAGTTTCAATATATTACTTACTTATCTCAATTGTAATACCTTATTTGGTGATGAATGAGGTGGATTATTGAATAACCGATTACAGGGTGAATTTCGAAATACGGTTAGTTTAATAAAATTAATAGGTTTTAAATATTTTCAAAAATGTCTTTTATTGATTTATAACAATCTTATTTCCGCACTATTTCGTATTAGAATTGTTGTTGTTTTACGTTATATTCTTGTTAATATGAAAACGGCAAACAAATTATTCAGAGGACAACAGATAATTACTTGAACACACAACAGAATTTAATTTATTAACTGCTGAAGTGCATAAGGCAAGAATAAACGCCTAGACTCACACCAAGTAATTAAAAAATGGATTTTAAGATTTTAGAGGAACGAAAAAGGGACGTTTAATTGTAATTGAAAACTGAAATTTTGTTGAAAATTAAATAAATTCTAACCCTAAAAAACATACTCCAGGTGCACTATTGTGGGTTTTCCAGCGTATGGTATGGGGCATGCTTATACATAGTAACAATATTCGGCGCTGTTTTTAAATGCAGTACCCTCGGTACTGGTTAGAATGTCAAATTTCATTAGTGTTTTGTATCGAAACTGTATGGTGAATTTAATAACACAAAAGAAATTTTATATTTTAAAATGTTTATAAGTCGTTAAACGACGCGGTCGAACTTCGTAGCCAAAAATTATTCGTCAAACATTATTGTAACCTTTATCAAGACGGTAATGACATCTGATGTGCGGAAACAAAAACAAACTGTTTTTGCATGCCCCATTGGTATTATTTGTTCCAAAGCATACTGTGACTATAGGAAAAGAGTTACACCAGAGTGTGTATGACACACTGAAAATTTGACATAGTTTGACTTTTCCTTATCCATTTGTTAAGTTAAAGTAAGTAAAAGGCAAAAGTAAAAAGTTGCTCATTGTGGATTTGGGCTCTGTTACATTTTATAACAATTTTCTTGTTTATTTTTCCCTAAACATTTGGATGGGAATTTATTTTTCCGAAAACCTAAAATATCAAAAATGATCTTTAAACTAACTTTGTTAACAACAAATTTTCGAAATATCACATACATTTAAGACACAAGTTATCACTAACAATCGTTAACCGAATACTTGGAAAGTCGAATATGTAAGAACCCTGACGATAGGCATTAAAACCAAATCTTGAAAAATAATTTTGTGCTCTCATACGTATAATTGTTCTTAATACGTAATTTGAAAAATAAAAAAGGTTATTAATTGACGACTATACAATAATAAGTATCAAAGGTCGATAACTTATCTTCAAAGTTTTAAGACAAATTAATGAGAAGAAATTACGCTAACAGGTTAGGATTTTGTGACGCAAATACAATATTTGTCGTTGTTTACTATTAATACGGTGACATCTCTTTATAATGAATATACCAGTTAAACCTGCCCGCTGTATTCTGAAAAAACGTAACTTTGTGATTTACGTTTTTTATGACAGTTAAAAACGTAAAACGCAAAATTAACGTTATTTCCTATTCTGACTAACAATTTTTTTATTTCATTCTTTTAGTTCAGCAGCTTGATATCCTTGTTCAGCTTAATATCTCAAAAATAGTAATGATACACTAAGGACGGATCCGATTTCTGGAATAAATATTTCTGCCGTAATAATTTTGACATTATTTTGTATGCAACCAAATTATTACAGCGACTACATGTTACAATTTTGACGTTTCCGAAATAATTTTTGTTGATTTTAGTAAAAAGATTTTTGGATTAATGAAATTAAATTTACGACCAATAAATTTATAATGGTTCGTAAAAGTGATCATGCGAGTCTTTATTCTGTTCTTTTTAATCATTTATTCGTTTTTGGGCTGCACCAAAAATTGTGTAATACATATTGTATCAGCAAGCCCTTATAATAATATTATCAGCAAGCCCTAATTTTATCTTATAAGTGCATAATTCCGAAATTCATTGCCATTACATTGTTAAATTATGGTTTTTAGATTATTAATATACAGCAAATATTGTTGATCAACTAGCAATTTTGTTTGTTTAAAAATGCTAAATTTTCGTTTAGCGCACCTAAAATTTCATTAATTTCTATGATAAATATGCCGGTGATCTGTAGATTTCTTTATTGGAGTTATATTTTAAAAAAAAAATGATCTAGACGCTATTTTAGTGTTATTGTATTATTCTCCAAGCATTATATGTCAAATTTATTATGTGAAAATTATATCAGTATTCGCAAATAAATTATAATACCTATAAAGGTCTTCGCTGTCAAAAAACGGCGATAGATAGATTAAATCTTAAGATGGCACTAGTAGTTTTTTTTAAATTTTTTTTTGTTGTATCGAAACAAAAATATAAACAAAAGCAAAAAACACGAATAAAACTTACAACTAGACATGAATTATAAAAAAAATTAATTTTATTTTTGATTTATTTATCAAAAATTAAAAATTGTTAAAGCTGACATCTTTAGAAGTTATCCCGAACTATGTTTTCACGTATTAAATAATACTGCATTATCGATAAATCTGCCAATATCATTGACCGCAAGTTTACTATGGAAAAGTGTCATGATGTCCTTTATAGGGTATTATAATTTACTTGAGTATTCGGACGCAAACGAACTTATTACAAAATATGGAAGAGAAAATTATTTCACTTACGTCAAAATTATTACAAAAATCAAAATTATTACAGAAATCGGATCCGTCCTAAAAGTAATGTAGAAATATCAGTCCATTTATTTTTTATTCAATTTTAAAATCTGAAGAGTGAGCATGAAAAATTGTTTATGAGCTTATAAATTTGTTTGCGAACTGTGCGAAAATAGAATGAAAAATTACGAAAAAATCGTTTTTAGCTTTTCCGTATTTTTTTTAGAACAAAGTAATCAGCCCTATTATAGTTGTCGAGTCAATCGACAATCGGAACGACTCTGCGTTGCGTTCTCATTTTTCTATGTGATATTAACAATATGAAAGACGAAAGGGCAACAGAGGGACGTGTCGATTGTCGATCGACTCGACAATCATAATAGAGATGATTGTTAGCACGTTATAAACTTCTGTGTAATTGCTTTTAAGTCTTGGAAGTCATTTTATTCAGAGGAACTACGTACACCTTTGTTAATATCACGTAAATATTTAACAACTACGTAGCTTCCACCTAAATAACGAATATAAATTATTGGAACAATCGTTCTAATTATAAATTATTCTGTAAGGGATTTGTGAAATATATAGTAGAATTATGTATACATTACTAAACTACCGTATTATATTATTTTGGTGTACTCGAACAATGCAGGTTAAGATTGGTATTGAAGTATTTTTTTTATTTTCGTTGTTATAAAAAATAGTAACAATAAAATTAAATGAATTGTCTCGAAGTTTTCTGACATAAATATTATGACATCACTTCACTTGTTAGTGTTATGCGATCTGCGGTAACAATGTATTTACATTGTACAGTTCAAAAAGCAGTGATCTTGAAATGTTGTCCAGTTCCGAAAATGTTATTTCTTTATTATCTCTTTTTGTTCAAATTATAATAGATGATTTATTAATGTATCCAAATATGTAGAAACTGGTGTATTGTTTATTTCCTAAAAATTGTGTTGATATCAGGTTCGTTGAGCTAATTAATAACCACTGAAAAAATTTAAAATGTTATTGGTGTTATGAAAGGCTGATGGAGGAGCATAGGCGAATGCAGCTTCTACGTTTTATGGGGGGGGGGGAGGGGGGGGGGGATATTTGTAACTAATGTAAAAAAGATAAACAAATTGGTTCCGCTGTTTTTACCGTTTTTCTATAGGAAGGACGACACAAGTGTGTGGTTTCGATACATTTTTCCAATGCAAGTGACATAACTCAAAGAATCTAAAAAATTTGAAAATAAATATTTTCGTTCAAGCGAAAACGAAAATGAAAAATTCAACGCTGAATTTCAATTTGCGGTACGCAGTTTAGCTAGCCAAATTGGAGTTTTCGTATTAGAATATGTACAGATGTCCCTATTTATCTCTACACATTTTTCACTTCATTTTTATCTTCCCGGACGATAAATGTGAAGATAAATTTTGACAATTTCATTTTTTTTTGCGTTTTGAGGATAATCAACTGTCGAAGGGAATTTTATTGTGCAAAATATGTTGTCACAGACAACCTGGAGGTACATATATGCACTAAAATATTTATTACGAAACTCGTCAAACTAAATACGCTTTATTAATTTATGTAACTAAAACGGTGACACTAGCAATGTGAATGTGGGTTAAATGTCAAAACAAAACTTTTTTCTAAGAAATAGGCGTGTAACATTTTATGGCCAAATTAATTAATGGTTTTATTATAATTTTATTTATCAAAAGTTTAATTCACAAGCTTTTTCGGCGTATAATTTTTAATAATTTGAGAGCTTAATCCACATTCACAGCGGTAGTGACATCTACTTTTGCTTATCGCCATAAAGCGTATTTTCACGTGAGATTTATCTTCCTATTTTTGGAGACCAGTGAAAATTTCATTTCACTTGAACAGCATACTAGGCTTATGACGTTAAATAATTTAAAAACATATTTGCTGATACTGTTTTGTTGTAAATATATGACCGGTCTCCACTCGTCACGGCGAACTGAAATTGTGTCGCGACAAACTAAAATTGTCAGGACGTCACGAGAAAATTGGTATATCATACTTACAACTACTAACATAACAAATAATTATATTTCCTCGGTTTTTGTTTATAAAATTCAAATCTATTTACAAATGTCATTTTGGATAGTGAGATAATAAAATATGTATACCAAATCTAGACTTGTCTCCCATTTAGAATTGTAGTTTTTAGGATTTTTTATTTTATTTAAGTAATTTAAATTCAAGCTGCTGACAAGTTGAAAGAAAATGTATAATAAACCTTTAATAATATGAATGTCGCTCGTTTTACCGCCGATAGCCATCAAATAAAATTCTCCAACTGAAATTACAAATTAAACTTATGTATGAACCAATTCTTGTTACAAAAACAATTTTAAATTCAAATATTTCAAAATTTGTTCATTTCATTTTCAAAATTAAATTATTCATTATTAAATTATGTTTATTATTATTGTTACAATTATTATTAATTCTCTAATAATTTTGAACAAACAAAAAATTTTTTGGCATTAGCACAAATAATTGAGAGTAAAACACAAATTACTCTCACTTCGTCGCGACAAAATTTCAAAAAAGATGGATTCATTCATGGCCGGTCTCCACTTGTGTATTTTTCTCTTGACAAAAGATAAATGACATTCGGCTCATGACATTTTTTGTACAAATACTAACATAAAGAATATAACAAAATTCTCTCTTTGAGAATAAGAAAAAAATTTGAATTTGGTTTCTTTTTCGGTTAATATAATTTTTGGCATATTATTTTATATTCCACAATTTATTATTTATGTATGTTATAAATTAATAAGACAATTTCTATTTTATTATATTTTATTTTCACCTAAGATTTATTAAAATGCTAAAATTTTCCCAAAAAAACATGAAAATTTCGTTTTGGTTGTCAAAATTTTCAACATAAAATGACAAGAAATTGAGCATAAAATACAAATTATGCTCAATTGGCACAACGTCATGACAAAAATATTGAATATTCTAATCTTTTCCTCTCTTGACAAAATTTCAATGCGCATGCTCAAAATCATTTTTGTGTATGTATTTTGCAAAATGTACTAAAAATTGTCACGAGAAAAATAATGGACTAGATTTTTTTTTTGTCAAGAGAAAAATACACAAGTGGAGACCGGCCATCATATTGTGATTTTTTGGTTCTCTTCGTCACGAGTAATGCGCATGAGCACAATCAGTTTTGTTTATGTATTCATACCAATTTTACCCAATAAACAATAATTGGCACAAGCTCGTGCCAATTTTTCTTCGTCGTGGCGAGTGGAGACCGGCCAATACTCTACACAGTATTGCGTTTCTGGTTCACAATTTACGTTTTGTCGCTGCGGAACTAAACATTGACCAAAAAACAATTTTAAACCATTTGATATTTGGATACCACATGAATTAACAATGAACAATTTAATAGACCAAATTTCCATCTGCGAATCGCTGCTTTGAAACGAAACGAAATCGAGCCATTTTTAAAGAGATTGATAACTGGCGATGAAAAGTGGATCACATACGACAATAATGTGCCGAAAATGACTGAAGCTGCACAAACAATATATTGAGTCCGTGAAGAAATATTACAGACACATTCAATATTGGGTACCAGTTAAAAAAACGCTATACCATTTGTGCTTGATTCGTCGGGTATTTTTATCTGTGATAATATGTACTTCAATTGCGCTAAATTATGAATGTCAATAATAATGCTGGAGAAACTGAATTTAAATTTTACATAAAATGCGTAATCCAAGCCTCTCTATAAATGACAACTAATTTACGAAGAGACTTTTCGTTAACCGTCTGGTGATGAGCAGCGTACTGTAGTGAAATGAATGAGAAGGCGAAAACTTAGTCAATAAAAGTCGACCTGTGGCACACAATATTAGATTTGATTTCATTATTTCCCATTAACGCAATAATTATTACTGTACATGTTTGCTCATTTTCGATTATGATACTAGAACAACTGTATCATTTTGAGAACAATTGACATATTTGTATTGTTGACATTGTTTTCACAAAAACTAACAATCTGAAATCAACCAAGAAACTAGCTCAGTTTCACAGAAAATAACTAATCTCCAGTTACATAATATGTCCACTCTTTCTTTTATGAATTTCCATTGTTTCACAATACAAATTTAATGCAAGTTGGTTATAATTTTTTTTTACACAGAAATATTTGGCCATCGGCTAAATATTTAGCTGAACGAAATTATGCAGTCAAATATTTTAGGCCTCCAGTTAAAATGTCCCTGTAAAAAAGAAATACAATTAGCTTGCATTGAATTTGTATTATGAAATCAAAGCAATCTTATAAAAGAAGAAAGAGACGAAATATTACACCCGATTCAATGTATATCTTCTATTTGTGTTTTCTTCTATTCTGTTATTATTTCTACGAAAGCTAGATCAGATTATCGAACAATCCATCAAGTTGTGTGAATTTTTTTTTAATCAAATTGAGTTTTCATAGAAATCGTAGAAGAATAGAAGAAAAGACAAATTAAAGATTTGCATTCAATCGAACCCATTGGGTTTAACTGGAGATTGTCTTTTTTTTTGTGAAACCGGGTACTAGAATCTTAAATATCAGGTGCGAAATGCACATTTAGCCAAAATTTATAGGAAATTAAATCGTACGATGAGATTTTTAAACTGTCCTAATTCGATTTTTAGTCAATTGCGAAAACAATCCTAAAATTCTTCAAAAATTCCTAGATGATCTTCAAAATTACTACACAACTTAAGGGTTTTTTTCAAAAGGCTAATCATTTTTTACAAGGGCTTATTTATTGTATTTACAAAATGTTTTTTAAAACATCAATATAATAGGACCTTTTGAAAAATCACGCCTCGTACCTAGTTTTCTTGCACATTTTGAAAAATTGTTATATTGAACATTTTTCTTAGAAATTAACTGTATTTTTCAAACTTCAGATTTTTAGATTTATTTTTAGTCACTGATTTAGCCAAAAAAAATCGGTATCAGGCACAAAGCATGGGTTTTGAAACTGTAGAACATTGACCTTCGTTGGGGTTACTTGATAAACCTAATACGAGTTGTTTGTCGGCTGAGTCGATTTTGATTAAACTTTCATTGCATAGATTTGTTTCCAATATCTCGGGAAATAGGAAAATCTTTTATATTTTGATAGAGATTGAAAAGGGTGATGTGTATAAGATTTTCTTATATTTTAGACATTTTTTATTTTACGTACTAATATCGAACTCAAGAGCTGGAATTTCAGTGAATATTATAAAATTTTAGAAAAAATAAGATATAGTGGATCTGAAAGGTATGCAATGTGACATTAGATAGTTTTAAATAAAAAAATTCGGAAAAAACTTTTTCATTTCAAACTCAAATTTGACACTGTAAAAGAAATTCCTAAACTATGAGTTGGTGGTGGTGCATAATCGGTTTAACATAAATCTTTATGTCGGAAGAGTGTTTCTTAATTATTTTCCTTCCTATGTTATGTCAAAAGATTTTTTTAGTGAAACCTCGCATAACCAGTAAAAATTAACAAAATTTCAGAACCTATGTAAATATGTATAACCAATCCACATTGTTTGCTGATTGTGCAATTTTTTTATATCAACTGTAAAAAAATATTTCATATACAAAATGTAAATATTTCAAATTTCATTTTTTAATGTTCCCAACGATTTCGCGCGATTTTGAAAAACTTCTTGCTCAGGGTATTCTTAAAATTCATTCACCCGAAAAAAGTCACCGGCGCCTGTTTTGATAAAGCCCAAATATGTATTGAAATGCTGGGCAATGGGAACCCGTGAAAACACCTTTGGAATGAATATCAAATATTTTTGACAAACACGAAAAGCCCGAAAGAAAATTGCTTGATCAAAAAATCGTCAAATTTTACAATTTCGCAGTTTGTTTAAGCCCAATTGCCACAATTGCTTTTGGGTTGTGTTATATTGGCTGCTTAGTTTATTGTTGGCTGTCGAAAAGGTTACACAGTTTTGGTGTGCCCAGTATCATAACGGTGTCGATTTTGGCCAAAAATTTACTAAAGAAGTGTGAGCAGGCCTATTATCGTGGTACAATCGTCATGAGTTATTTCCCCACAAATCAAGACGTTTCGTTCGGATCGCTTCACGCAAACAGCGTATAACTTCCTGGAAGTACTCCTTATTAATCTAACGACCTAAGAACTCATGTTACACTACTTGACGAGCTTTTTTATGTCTTGTGTCTTTAGTAGGAAGCTTTCAGTGGGACGATTGAGTCTTACTTTCGATGCCATTTTCGTAAACTCCTGTTTTATCACCAGTTATGAACCCGTTTGAGCAGTTCTGGAAACGTCATTGACTTCATTCAGCAACTTCTGCACTTCGGCACTGCTTTAGGTCGAAATTCAACAATTTCGGAGGTAGTTTTACTGTCACACGTTTCATACCTGAAACCCATTTGAAATTATTTTTGTCAGATACCGAAATGTTTCAAACCGAGCAACCACAATAAACCATCGCAAATTTGTATTGCAATACATTTTGATTAATATTTTCTTCTTTGACTTATAAGTTCAGTGTATGAACAAATTTGGAAAAGTCGAAAATTTCGACTTAAAAAAACCAGGACAGTTTTAAAGTCTCGAATTTTGTTATGTAGTTGATAAAAAAAAAGAAAAAATTGGTTTGGTGGCGTCAGAAACCAGATTTGTAGTTAAATCTCTTCTAGAAAAGTTTCAAAAACACCTTGATTCATCATTTGGATATGCTGAAACCAATTCATGTATCATCGAATTTATTCGTTAAGTCAGATACCAAATTACAATGGAATTGGTGTACAATTGCAAAAGTTCCGTTTGGGGCAGGATGGAGTTTCTTAAATGAACCTTGGCCAGAATTCAACAAATTTTCCAACACATTGTGTACAAATACAAGCCACAAATAAAAAAAGAAAATTGCTAAAGAGAAACTTGTTTTTGAAATACATGACCAATCCAGGCCTTTTCTACACTTCCAGCGCCAAATAGAACACGCACGTTTGTTAATAAATTTTAGTGAAATTTTATATCTACGTTATTAAGCCGATTCTGTAAGTAGTTCCTAATATAAAATCGAAATATTCACGCTCTGAAGAATTTCTGGGGTTATATCATTTGGAGTCGGATTTCTTAAATAATATGAGAGCCAAATTCAAGAAATATTGCGGAACACCCCTACTGATATTATGGTACCATTAATCAAAAATTGGTTCACCAATATTTTTTTTACATGAACAACCAATCTAGAACCGAACTATGTAGGTGGAAATTTTGTGGATGTATTTTAATAAAATTTTACGTCTGAGATTTGATATGTAAAGTCGATTCTTTAAGTAGTTCGTATTATATAATTTAAAAAATTCCGGCTCGGCCATATCATCATGCTTTAGTCGATATTTTAAAACAAAAATTGTATTCGCCAAATTTATTTTTACATACTGAACCAATTCAGACTATCTTCTTAACTCTAGCATCAAATGGAACAAGCTCATTTGTTGACGGATTTTAGTGAAATTAAAATAGTTTCAAATATAAAACCTATTATTACATGGCCTGAAGGATTTTTTCGGCCCAAAGGTTGGGCTTAGATCAGAATTTATAAATTAAAACATGGCCCAATGGCAAAAAATATTTTGGAACATTACTCGTATTAATGGTGTAACGGTCGATACCATAAATCAAAAATTAGATTTACCAATTTTGGTTTTCCATACAAAGCCAATGCGGTCAATTTTTGCCACCTCCTGCACCAAATGGAATAAACACATTTATCGATGTGCTTTTGTGAAATTTTAATACGCAGCATTATTAACCATAAATACATACATCTAAAACTCTGAAAATACATATTGTTCTGCAGAATCTTATGCAATGTTTAGAATTACTAGGTTGATACACGTGGTTTAGAATTATGGTTTGAACGAGAAGCTGGAGAAGCGGCTCATCAACAGTTCCTTAATTTTTGGGGCAGGCGAAAAGTAAATTTAATCACAGTCTCTTCTTATCCACAGAATCATTTCATATTTGAAGAGAATGATTTTTGTTTTTTTATTTTTTTGGGGGGATAAGCTACCATCACGTCCTCATCGTTAGTTCGTTAGTCTAGGTTAAAAGGGTGGTATATTCTCTTTTTTTCAATAAACTTGTCATCTCTCTTTACAAGATGTCTCTCTATTACATTTTAATGATTTTTTTAACCAACAAAATTACGCTTTTCTAATAGTGTCAATGATTTCTTCATCATCGGCCCAGGTTACAGGCATTTTTTTACTTTCGTATTCTTAGTTTCAAATTCTACAATATTATTTGTATGTATTGTCTTTCTAATAACATAGCTCTCTGACTAAAATGTCGTGAATAATGTACAGGTACGGATTTTCAGCAGAATGACGAATAAAATTAATCAACTTATTCATAAGACGAACAGAAATTCCTGTGTCAGTTGTGAAAAAAATCTAAACTCTTCGAAGAAAATGAAACTTCAGCCCTTTATTTCTTAAACTAAAGTAAAATTTGCATAGGTTTGTGGTGCATTGGATCTCCCCATTCTCATTTGGTATAGTGCTAATCTGATTCAGGTAAAGCATGGAATCATAAACACTCATCCGATGTTAAATTGAACGGTAGGCAACAGACCTTCTCATCAAATTCCCATTCTATATGCGGTAGATTGAAATTGCCAAGTACAAGAATAAAATCTGGCGGTTCTGCAGCGTTGGGATCTCCCCAAATGCACCACAACACTTAGCATACAGGTCGCTTCCGGATAGTGGTGGAATATAGGCTATATGTAGATACTTTATCTTATTGCCATAGCTATTTTAACACAAACGCATTCGATGGATTTTGTTAACGTTTAGGTAGTATATCGAATAAGTAACCTTTAAATTGGCGTAAATACTGCCCTGGTATTCCGTAAAACAGGCGCCTTCTGCTTGTACTCGAAACTATTTTATAAATATTCCCGATGTCCATAATGGCGGTAGGATATGTAGTTGTATTTACCACCATTCTTAACTTTAGGAACAATTCTGATAGTATTGAATTTCTCAAGTTTAAATTTATTCCGGATGAACCTTTTAAACTGATCATTAATATTCGACGAATCAATCCTACTACATAATAAAAATCCATCGTTTGGGTTTTACCTTACTCGAATTATTTCATTAAACCTGGATCTTTCGAAAATTGTGGCAGTAAATTAAACGGTTTTGTTGTTTTGGGTGTTGATGTTTTCTCAGGCATTGTCTCGGCTGTAGATTTTAATACTTCCCGAAGTCACTGCTATCGATGAATTTAATTATAAAGAATAGTGTCAAAAGTGTTTCTATGACAGTTTTCTTTTATATTATTTTATCTAAATTTTAAGAACGTTGCAGCTGTCTAATTATGGAAAATAGAAAATAGATTAGGATTTAGTTTAGGATTTATTATTTCCTAAAGCAAAAGACTAACATTTATTTTTGGATTTATTTTGATTTGATGTGTTTTATAGTTTATGAATGGATTATCTATTACAAAAAAAATCGGATCTCATTTACGTAAATCATTTTTGAATTTATCTAACGCAATTGTTTTACGACAACTTTCTGAGTTTACCAAAGCAATAAACATAATTTATGCTAACAAGCTATATAGACCACCAAGGTTCATTATGTCCATAAAATTTTTTATTTTTTATTGCGTAAATTTCAGTTTCAATTTCAATATCAACAGATATTTTTTTTTATTTCATTAATGAACTAAATAATTAACAGAATTAAAAATAATTGTTTATCCTTAATTATCTGCATTGTTTTCCAAAAATAAAGATTATTTGAATGTAAATCAGAAGTCTTAAGGTTAAGGGCTTCGATTCTGGAACGTTTTTAAACCTTCCGTCCATGTTTGATTATGGGAGATTTCTGCTCTCTTAATAAATAAATTTGCATTTAATTTTGTTCCGCTACTGTAATACACGTTTTATTTGCATACAGTTCAGTAAATTTATAAAATTAAATTAATTTATTGTAGATTAAGTCAATGATTTTTTACCATCTCTTTCTTCAATTTATCTATATTGAAATCAATGACATAAACCAATTTCTTAAGGCATACTAACTCGGTGATCGGCAAAAATTACCCAACTTGCACGAGAAGTGGCTTGATCAACCTGTTTAAATGAGATCAGTAGCTAGCATACATTAAGAGTAATTTGTCTAATAACTCGCCTGGTGCAAACGAGAACTAAAAATTTTAGAATTTCTTACGTGATTCACTGTACCGGAACCAAAGACTGTTGTTTCCAATATAGTGAATACTAAATTCTTCTTCTTTCCCAATATTTTATCGTTAATTTTTTTTTTTTTTGTTATCTTAACACATACATATTCGTCTTCCCTGATTTCTTTCTCGCTTTTAATTTTAATCAACTTTCACTTACCATTCTGTTATTTCTGCGTTGTTGTATTATATAATGCTAAAAAAATACTATCATAAATTACAGACAGTTTGTGTTTTGAAAAAGAAAACGTTAACTCACCAACACTATTTCTTTACTCTTTTCAGGTATTGCCGGCTTATTCACCGTATTCTCAAGTTTTATATTTACATCGTTTGTTATAAATTTACTTGGAAGTGAAGTGTCCGATTTAAAGTAAGTATTTACCATTTGAGTAGTCCAAATTTTTAGTGATGCTTATGTTTTCTTTCAAAGGGATGCCCTCTTCTTCTTTCTACTGTTAATTGATTTATCAAAAGCTGCAACCTTAGCTCAATTAGCTTTGAGTGGTAATAGTCCATCTGAAGTGACAAGTAATATAGCACGCGGAATGGAACACCTTGGACCAGCCATCTCATTAGACACACTCGTCGAAACACTTGTAATTGGTGTTGGAACACTATCGGGTGTACATCGTTTAGAAATTTTATGCGGTTTTGCTGTTATGTCTGTGATAGTCAATTACGTTGTATTCATGACATTCTACCCGGCCTGTCTATCGTTAATCTTAGACCTATCGCCAACTGTTTATGATTCACCAAAATCAAAAGGTAAATGCAAAGAGTCAATATTGATGAGGGCGCTAAATGAAGAAAATCAAAAACCGAATCCAGTTGTACAACGTGTTAAAGTTATTATGTCTACGGGATTGATGTTGGTACATGCACACAGGTAAACTAAAATCTTTAAAATATTCGTGTATCAACTAATTATTAATAAAAACGTTTTATTCATTATTCCACAGTCGATTCACGTTCAACGATAAAGATGGAGTTCATACACAGGCTTCAGCAACACCAACAATTGATCAAATGGTTGCACTAAATCGTACCGAAACAGATGATCTATCAAACACAATTATGAAATGGTTGACAATGAGCGCCGATCAAATCGTAATCTTAATACTATTAGTAGCGCTTCTTGTGAAATTTATATTTTTCGAGGATCGCGAAGAATTGGCCGATCAACTTAAGGAACATATGCAATCTCTAAATGAAAATACGATTCCGGCACTTGTAATTACTGAAGTCAAACCAACCGCTATAAGCCAACGAAAACGTGTTGCCACATTTACGATGGACGATGAGATTCAGTACGTTGATGAATCAACACAAACTGATATCACACGAACTGAAACCGGATCCTCAAATAGTAACAGTTCAGCTAGTAATAATATTGTGCGAAATGTTGTGCAACGAAAAGAAATTCGACCGCTTGAGGAATGTGTAAAGATTTTAAACGAGGACGATGGACCCAGCGAATTGAGTAATGAAGAAATTAAAATGCTTGTGAAAGCAGGTAACGGACATTGTCCTTTATATAAAATAGAAACTATTTTGGGCGATCCAGTGCGGGGTGTTAAAATACGCCGTGAAATATTGACCGCACAAGCTGGATTACCCGTGAACGTGCTAGATAATCTTTCATACTTACATTATGATTTTACGAAAGTTATGAATGCATGTTGTGAAAATGTTTTAGGATATGTTCAAATACCGGTTGGTTATGCTGGCCCTTTGACGCTAGACGGAAAAAAATATTATATTCCAATGGCCACGACCGAAGGTGCTTTAGTCGCTTCAACAAATCGAGGATGTAAGGCAATATCGGTCAGAGGTGTGTCTAGTTTTGTCGAAGATGTGGGTATGACCCGAGCTCCATGTGTTAAATTTCCAAGTGTTTATCGGGCAGCCCTTGCGAAACGTTGGATGGAGGCTTCTGATAATTATGAAAAAATTAAAGTAGCATTCGATTCGACTAGCCGGTTTGCTCGCCTTCAAGAATTATTTATCACAATGGATGGGCCTAACCTATATATTAGATTTAGAGCACTAACTGGTGATGCAATGGGTATGAATATGGTGTCAAAAGGAGCTGAAATGGCATTGCGCATCGTTGAAACAATATTCCCCGATATGCAAATTATTAGTTTAAGCGGAAATTTCTGTTCAGATAAAAAACCAGCTGCGATCAATTGGATTAAGGGACGGGGAAAACGAGTTGTCTGTGAAACGATTGTGCCACGCGATGATCTCTATAGAATTTTAAAAACAAATGCAGCTACTCTAGTCCAGTGTAATAAATTAAAAAATATGGCAGGAAGTGCCATGGCAGGAAGTATTGGTGGTAATAATGCACATGCAGCCAACATGGTGACGGCAATTTTCATAGCGACTGGTCAGGATCCCGCACAAAATGTAACCAGTAGTAATTGTTCCACATCAATGGAATTGTGGGGCGATCATAATGAAGATTTGTATATGACATGTACGATGCCTTCCCTGGAAGTTGGTACAGTCGGCGGGGGTACTGGTTTGCCAGGACAAAGTGCTTGTTTAGAAATGCTAGGCGTAAGAGGAGCACATAAAACATGCGCTGGTGAAAATTCCAAATGTCTAGCAAAAATAATTTGTGCAACAGTAATGGCTGGTGAACTTAGTTTAATGGCTGCCCTGGTTAATAGCGATTTAGTTAAAAGTCATATGCGCCACAACAGGTAAGAACAAACACATTTTATAGATCAACAAAATTATTCAACTTTTTTATATTTTATCCATTCTAGATCATCCGTTGTAGTAAACCCATTGCTAGCAAACCTATCGCCTGGTGTACCAATACCAACAATACTGCCGAGCGGACATTGTTTTCTAACTTCAGCTCCACTAACGTCGTCTTCATCACAGCCAACATCAATCAGAAAATAGTAAAATTTTAGTGTTTAGTATTTATTTTTTTAAACTAATATATTACTTTATAACAAAAACAATAAAAAATTATAAAAAAAAAAGAAAAAGGAAAACAGAAAGAAACAGACAAAAAATTAACGACACAAGAATAATTAATTTAAATACAATTATAAAAATAAAACCCAAACAAACGTAAGCTAAATTTTTTTTTTTGAATAAATTTTGAGAAATGTTTGTGTATATCGTTTGTATAAAAAGTGAAAAGTTGTCATTTTATTCTTGTAGCATCAAATGTATAAATAAATAAAGTTTCTATTTAAGTGAGTGAGAGAGAAAAATCTAAGATTAAAAAATAAACAAAAACCAATAATAATTTTAATTTTGGAAAATTTAATAAAAATTTAAAATTAAATAAAGAATACATATCACAAAGAATATTCATTTATATTATCGATACTTTTTATGTGAGGCTGCAACATAAGTTACACAAGAGATTGGTGAAAAAAGGTAAATGGATATTTCTGTCATTTCTTACTCCGACGAGATTTAAGTACATATACCACGGAGACTGAGGAACCAGGGGTTTTATTTTTTTTTAAATCTGTTCTACTCTAGTTTCGTCAAACTTGTTTCCAGCTAGAAGTCTGATTCAAATCGTTCCCATCACCCTCAAACTCAAGAATTACATTAATATTTAATAAAAACTCGTACCCCTCTGATTCGTTGCGAAAATCATTTGCCAACGAACTATTACAATAAAGACAATTAATATAATATCTTCCAACAAATAAACGTTTAAACAAGTGCCTAAACAATTGTATTCATAGATCCGCGGCACTTTGCGTTCAGTTCTTAACAATTAATCAGATAGAGAAGAGATCATTAAAATAATGGAACACTTTATAATTAGGAAACCAGATTAAGAATTTTGAAAACAATTCTTGAGCAAAACGTGTTCTAATATAACTCGGACAACTATTTACTGAGTACTAACCTTTCATTGCGTAATATGGAGCGAGAACCCAAATTTATTACTAGTAACAGGCAGGAGACTCTAGATGGTTAAAAAATGATGGGTGAGCAAGAAGCACTCCCTTTCCTCGATGTTCACCACAGCGACAGTAAGGGAACTGGATGACATGGTGGATAGCCTTACTAGCTCATGCAACAGGGCCTTTAGTGCTGCTTGCCCATTGGCTAGTTCTACGGGAAAGCAAAACTCAATGTGATTGGTCCAAGGAACTGGGGACTTATCGTAAGGCATGTAGGACGGCCCTTAATAGAGCCAAAGAGACAAGGAAGGCAAAAGATTGTGACTCCTATACGGAGGAACTAAGAATTTATAAGACAGAGTTAAGGAAGTCCTGGAGACTTCTGTGGTAAAATATAAGTAGTATCCGAAACTTCTCGTCTTAGGAAGATTCTTTCCAAAAATACAAGCAGCGGGTGTATTCTGGTTTTCCTTAGGAATAGGAAAAGGAAAAAAAAATTGGCATTTTCATAGCAGCTTTATTTTTCCCCCTAAATGCTTATTCTGGTAAGCCTTAATAAGAATTTTATTTTTCCTACTTATAGCAGTTTTGAAATTTATTTTTCCTTGCCTTTTTTGATACGGTAAATTAATTCCTATTGTATTTTTTACTTTAACACTAATACTTATTTTTTGTTTTGTTTATATCTTTGTTTATATTTAATTGGTGCATCAGGAATTACCCAATATGATGTAGGTGCTTTGCTGATTTCAGAGTCAAAAGACTCTTCATAATCGGCTTCAGAACAGCGCCAATGAATAAATTACAACAATTTTAGTTTATTAATTTACGTTTTTTTATTATTTATAATTTTACAAAATAAAGACAAATATTTTTGAAATTAAAAAATCTCGTTAAATGTTTTCTGCAACTAACCGCCCCAATAGTGAGTCTCGAAAAGCAACACCTTCGTTACTATCACAACTATAAATCGCATCGGTTCGATCGATAGGAACATTAAATTCATCGCCGCCTTCCAATATGCTAACGTTAAAGTCTTCTTTCATAATGCATATATTATGTAAGATACACTCCATCGATTATTAATTTAATGAAAAATGTACTAGAATAGTCAGTGTGTGAAGTCGTGTTTTTCATTCGCTCCTTAATTTTTATCAATTTTCTCCTGTTTTTGCTTTAATTTAATATTAAAAAGTTGATAGTTTGTTGTATTGTTGGGTTTTATACCCGTTGCAATAAAAACTTCAACGTGAAGTTAATTGTTTCCAAATTTTTTGCAATTTTAATTTTTTGATTGTTTTCTAACCTAAAAAAATTACACGAGAGAATTGAAAGTAATGCTGGAAACACATGAGCAGAATTCTGTAAGCAGCAAAATTAGAATACAAAAGTTTAAATGAATTGAAATACATGTATTCTGCTTGCCATGTAGAATTCTGCTTCATGTCTCTATTTCTAATTTTGCTGCGAGTCAGTAGGCTATATTACGTAAAAGATAACAAATCTAGTACAATTTGTATATTTTTTATTTTTTCCAATGAATTTTTTTAATTTATTGACAGAAAATAAGTTTTGTGTGGCAAGTGCCAAATTGGAGGATAAAAATTAAATAATTTGTGACAAAATAAGGCATCATTCAGTTAAAAAAATTGTACATTAAAATTAAATATGTATCAAATAAATACCACAAATTAAAATTCTGCTTGTCAAAAAAAACACTCATGTAATTCAACCAAATTTCTGCCGGCAGTGCTGCTAGCAGAAATTCTGCTCATGTGTTTCCAGCATAAAGGAAAAAATGATAGATTTTAGTGTTTTTTTTTTGAGTTGACTAATCGAAAATGTAGTGGTCTAGTCTAAAGTGTTATGGCCAAATTTAAAAAAAGTTTATGGATACAACTCAGGCTCAGTGTTTGAAGTGTTTTAAATTAAAATTTAAATAATTAAATATGGAAAAATGTAATCCACCGGGATGCATTTATCAGGCAATATCTTTCTTGAATATCTTAGATTTGTAGTGAGGGAAGTCAAATTTCTTGATTTCTCACAAATAATGCATGATTTTAGTTTGGTGTGTGAATATTGTAGTTTGGTGTTTTACACTTTTGGGGCGGACCTGGAAAAAATAGTGCCGTGTAATTTTGCCGTTATGTTTGGAATGGTTTCAACCAAGCTTTGTTGTTGTAGACTTTTTTGGAAATTTTTTTGGGAGATTTTTTGATGTTTTGATTAACTTTTGACGGATAATTGTTCTCGATTTTATTTTTGAACAGAATTGGCATTTATTTTTGTACAAGTTGCTGTTTTGATTGCCAAAGCGAAACGATCTATATACATAGTTTTTTTTTGGTATTTTAGTTATTGATAAGTTGAGTTCAACTCGTTTTGGTTTTTTCTTTTGTTTTTTGCTTCTATATTTTCTCCTTTACGAATATTTATATTTATAAAATCTCTCCAGTTTAACGGAAGATTGAAAAAAAGACCGAATATTTATCTGGTGATTTCTTTTACTGAATAAAATGGACGGTTGGTTTTTGGAGGTGGTGTGGGTCCATAACAAGATGAAACGAGGAAATGAAGGAATTGAGAATCAATAAATGAGATATATATGTATATATGGGACTTTGAATTTTCTTGTTATTGCATAAATTAAAATTAGGGATAGTTGTTTGCCGGATTTTTATTTTTTGGATGGTTGACTTGCACCACTTTTCTTAGTGAACGGTCTATACAGAGACAGGTTGCATGTTGTTTGATTGTTATTTTTTTCAAATGTAATAACAGATAAACTTAATGATAAATAAATCCTAGATAGACTGAATGAATGATAAGGATAACTATATTATATGACTCTACTGTGAATTCTTAATTAACTTACTTAAACAACCATTAGGTCATCAATATGTGCAAACGATTATGCTGTCGAGTCTTAACGGGCAAAAACACCCACCGCGAGAATTGGTGATGGTGGGAGATAGGAACACATCTTTATATCACGAGAAGAGAAGACCCCTGGATATTAAGTATTGAGTACACATTAGAGCGGATTAAATTGTATGGAGAAAAAATGTTTAGTCTGGAGACTCCACTTTTCTGAAAATTCATTGTTTTTGAAGCAAAAATGTCCACTACACCATACGGCTACGATGAGTTTCGAGCCTGCATAATTTCATTTGAAGATTTTTTTTTATACAGAGTGAGTTTTTTAAAAAATGCCAGGCTTTTATTTCGAGAACGGTGCTGGATAGGAGAAAATTACTTTTAATGAAATTTGTTAAGGGTCAAGGGGGAGATCAGATGGTGACCTTATATTCGACCTTGATTACGACCTTCAAGGTCATTTGATGGTCAAATTGATTGTTTTAAATGAAAAGCTCTATTTTAGGACTTCTGATTCGGAAAGGGCGCGAAATTTTACGTTCAGATAGGAACTTTATTCTCTTCTTTTGAATGACTTTCAGATGTTAGTTCAAGGACAAAATAATATGAAATAATCAACAAATAATGAATTTTTATGGGGAATAAATAAATTAAATTAAATTTGTTGGTACCATGACCAAAGGTGCCAAGTTAGTATTGTGTTAGTATATTCCTCATTAACATTCATTATTTGCAGATCATTTAAAATAATTTAGTAATTTGTCCTTGAACTAATACCTGAAATTCATTCAAAGAATAACCTAAAATGGCTACTATCCAAATCTATAGTGTGAGAATGGTTTTATTTAACAATTTTTTTTTTTAAATAAATTAACTATGTAGATAGAAAATAACTTTGCTGCGACTACTGCCCTAGTTATATCTGTGACTAACATCCCAAATCCTCACAAACCTTTTGTGTTGAGGATATAGGCAGGGCCTGGGCCCGCATAATTCTGGAATATGGTGCTCCCAGGTATCTTTTCTTAATAATGGGCTAGGCATACTCCAGGAATGTGCTATATATACCTAGGATCACCATTATGGTTGGCCTGTAGACCTATATCATATCATATTATTTAACCAAAGATGATAACTGGTCTTATCAGCGCTTTGTAGATGTCCAATGGTGACATAATCACTATTTTCGATGTTCGATAGGCTTTATATCTCTTTTTTTAAGAATAAAATTGTATATTATTTCATTTTCTCAATTACGCTTTACGCATCTATTGCGATTTCCGTCTACTAGTATAAATTTCTATACTATTCAATTCTATTGTAATCGGTAAAGTATCGAAAAAAAATTTTGGGGATAAAGTGGAGAAGAAATAGCACGATGAATCGAACAAGTCGAGAGCATAATACAAAAAACGTAAATAAATAACAATTAAACAAAATTTATTTGGTTTAGGGCTCTTTTTTATTTATTTTAACTAATTAAAGCTTTAGCTTTCGAACCCTATTCGGGTTCATTTTCAAAAGCGTAATGAAAAATATATCAAAAAATTCTTTCTTTTATACATAAATCAAAAAATAAAGCAATCACAAATTTTTATTAAAACCGACTTTTCATGGACACGCACAGCTATGTAATTTTCGAAAAAAAAACCTTGCTAAGGCGCTTTCATGTAAAAAAGGTTGTACATTTGAATAAAAATAAGTTGCATGAGGCAAAAACAATTTAGATGAACAAATTATAATGCTGGAAACACATGAGCAGAATTCTGTAAGCAGCAAAATTAGAATACACAAGTTTAAATGAATTGAAATATGTACATGTATTCTGCTTATCATGTATCATAGAATTCTGCTTCATGTCTCTATTTCTAATTTTGCTGCGAATCAGTAGGCTACATTACGTAAAAGTTAACAAATCTAGTACAATTTTTACTTTTTATTTTTTCCAATCAATTTGTTTAATTTGTCGACAGAAAATAAGTTTTGTGTGACACGTGCCAAAATAGAGGATACAAATAAATTAATTTGTAACAAAATAATGCACAATTCATTTAAAAAAATTGTACATTAAAATTAAATATGTATCAAATAAATGCCACAAAAAAACATTCTACTTATCACAAACGACGCTCATGTAGTTCACCCGAATTTCTGCCGGCAGCGATGCTAGCAGAAATTCTGTTCATGTGTTTCCCGCATAAAGCAGAATTCTGCTCGGAAAGCAGAATTCATGTATTTCATGCCGTATAAACGTGTGTATTCTAATTTTTCTGCTTGCAGAACTCTGCTCATCTGTTATGTTGCCAATATAAGCATAATCTTCAACGACATTGATAGAATTTGCACTTGATTTAATTTGTAACATTTCCAAAATCGATCTTTTTCTAAATTTTTTTTGTTTTTCGAGAATTTTTATGTTATCTAAACTGATAAACTCCAACCATCGGTTCTTCAATTCCATATTTCAAAATTATTTCAGATGTGGAAAGTGCTTCCATAACCTATTGAAAAATTTGCACTTATCACAAATAGCATGTTCGGAAAAAGACCAAAGTAAATTTGTAGTAAAATTCGAAGATAAAATTTGTCAATCTTTTTCCGAACATGGGTAGTAAATTTTTATGTTGTTGTTTTTATTATTTTGACATTTCTAATCTTTATGACCGGATTTGTGTGACGAAAAATTAATTTTTTTATCGCATTAAATACAAAATAAAATGTTTTAAATGGCAAGCGATTTATTATCCATGAAAATGCGTGTTCGAATTTTTTCGATATTGGATTTTATATATGTATTTTACTTTTTGTATGGGCAAGGTAATTTTAGTAAATTTGTTACCAACATAACAAAAATAAATTTTACTATAAATTTACTATGGTCTCTTTTCGAATTTGCTAAATGATGTAAAATTATGTGTAAAAAATATTTTGTTTATTATAAATTAAACTTTTTTTAAATCGTCTCTCCAAAAACGTGTTGTTTTTACTCAAGTCAAAACTCCCGATGTGTGGCCTTAGTCGACTTACGCCCTTTTAATTCTAGAGCACAGATTGTATTATTATGATTTTTTGCAAAAACGGAAAATAAGAAAAGTTGTAGATTTCGTGCTCATGAATTTTTTAATTCCATCAGGTTGAGCCGGCCTCACCGAATGAGTTCATGAGACGGCCATGCAAATAAATTATAATACCTATAAGAACTACTCACACCAAACGCGAGTAGCGAATTGCGAGTAACCATTTTTTAGAAAATTTTGACATAAAATACACATAAACACAATGGATTTTTCGATTTATAATATAATTACGATTACTTTATTTAAAATAAACTAAATTGAGCCCTAAAAATTCTTTAAAATAAGAAAAACTACTAAATTCGTACAAAGATGAAGTATTCGCGTATTCGCTAAAAAATAAAATTACGTTCCACTCGTGTTCTACATAATTTTTATTCGTACGAGTATTGACATTCGTACGAGTATTTTTTTATAAATTATTTCAAATACAATCAAAATGATTTTTAAAGATTAAAATAATATTATTTTTATCGAATTATGTATTTTAAGCTTTGTCAAAACGAACAATATAAAAAAACAGGTTTTAAAAAAAATTACCGTATTATTATAAATATTTGATCATGGATGGTATTGATTTTGACATATAAATTCGCTCGCGTTTAGTGTGAATCAAATTTGCGAATTCGTGTTTGGAATTTATTCGCAACTCGCAGTTCGCGTTTGGTGTGAGTAGTCTCTTAAAGGTCTTCGTTGTCAAAAAACGACGATAGATGGATTAAATCTAAAGATGGCACTACATAGTAATTTTTTTTAATTTTTTTTTTGTTGTATCGAAACAAAAATGTAAACAAAAGCAAAAAACACGAATAAAACTTACAACTAGACATCAATTATAAAAAAAATTAATTTTATTTTTTATTTATTTACCAAAAATTAAAAATTGTTAAAGCTGACATCTTTAGAAGTTATACTGTACTATGTTTTCACGTAATAAATCTGACAATATCATTTATATTGTATATGCTGCGAGTCGAGTCGAGTTTAATCCTAGTTTAACTCTCACTATATACAGAGTCGAGTTATTTTCTAACCAACTCTTGGTGTATATACTGCAGAGTTAAAAATATGCAGAGTTCAAATAGGATTAAAGCCGAGTTAAAATAAACGAAAAAAAAATTTAACAAAAAATCATTTCAGATTAATTATTCTTTTTGTTGATCACCATATGTGTTGTTTTAATTTTTCCAGCGATATTTTGTCTAAAAAATTGTAATTTTCAAATCCTGATAAAAAAAAATATTTATGCAAATTAATTAATTAAAATCTTAATAAACAAGGGATTTAAAATAAAACATCGAATTTGATTGAAAAAATTAAAAATAAAATTGTTTATAATATTTAAATATATTTTTTGTATATTGCTCTCATTCTTCAATAACATAATCTGAAATAAATAAATAAACACAGATAATAAACAAAAGGATAGAAGATAAAACAAAAATCCCATATAAAATCATAAAAACAATTGAAGCCAGTTTTTTTGTTTTGTCTCTTTCTATATTTACCAACGCCATATTGGTTAGAGAAATTTTGTAATTTGAGGTTTTAGCTTTTTAAAGTTTATAAGGCATTTCTTGAATAAAAAATAAAAGTGTTCTTTCAAAAAATAAATTTATTTGTTAAAATCATGCATAAGTGTTGTGTGTATAAGTGCAAAAATACCAGATATAAAGCAAAAATTGAGAAAAAAGGGATTACATTTCACCGGCAAGTAAATTTTTATTTGTTTACAAATATTTATAACACTTGTACACAATTATTTTAAATATTTCCCAATTTTGTACACTTATTTTGTACACGTCAGTAAATTCACTATGTTTAAAAATGGTCAAAATACAAAATTAAAAAAAATTTATTTCATAAAATTGTAATTAAAGTAAAAATTTCAAGTTTCATTCACACAAAAATCTTATTTTGACAACGCATATGAATCGTCATGGCAACATGACGAAGGCAAGAAAAAACCCATAAGCGTCCCGTTATATTCAATATTAGGGGAGCCTAATGAACGAAATCACATATGAGAAAATCGTATTACAAGTTTTAAAAGTTTTAATACTTTAGCTATGTTCTAAGTTGGTATTTTTAAGTTCATATTTTTATGCTTAACTGTAAACTATTATAATAATAGTATTTATGTATGTTGTTTACACAACACACATACGTATTATTATTATAATTATGCTGGTACACTTATAACAATAACTTTTTTTATATTAATTAGGCTCCCTTTAATATATTTACTCAACGTCATTTACATAAATTATTACTATTTGCATAAAACCTAAAAAAATATGCAACGCCACTGAAAAAAAAACAAAATAATTTGTCGGCCATCATGAATTTTTCGGCCATCTTGGTTTTTGAATTTGCTTCACTATTTTAGTTTAGTTTCTGTTCTCTTTGTAATTTTTCTATGTAAATAAAATGGTGTGTATGAATTTTGCATTAATTTTGTTGTTGTTTTTTTTAACTCTACTCTACTCTGCGTATATAGTGCATTTTTAGAGTAGAGTTTAACTCGACTCGGCAAATTATTAGGTCGAGTCGAGTTTAACTCGACTCCGTATATAGTGAGAGTTAAACTAGGATTAAACTCGACTCGACTCGCAGCATATACAATATAATTGACCGCAAGTTTACTATGGAAAAGTTTAGTTATGTCCTTTATAGGTATTATAATTTATTTGCGGCCATGAAATAAAATGTTGGTATTGTAGTTTTGTTCCCACGATATTTTCTAGTTCTGTCAAGTTGCACAATGAGCAAACATGACGAACTCATTCGAAAAATTTATGAATCAGCCTTTAAAAAATAAATACATACTAGAATTCCACTCCAAATGAATTATTTTGACATTATAAACGTCAAGCATTTGAAAACTCAGACTGTTACAAATGTTCACTCAAGAAATATTATATAAAAAATCTCTATAAAATGGGTGATACGTATTTTATTGATAATCTAAAACGTAAAAATATAGTTAATGTTTTTTCAGAAACTAATTTTAAATTAGCTAACGATTTTAATTGCATAAAAACCATAGAATCGTGTTCAATTTCGTTAGAGAAGGCAGACTCGTATAATTTGGTGGTACCTATGGAATTTTAATGGTCTTACGAATAAAACCTTGTTAAAGAATTCATTTTTATTGCAGCAATTACGTTTAATGGATTTAAACGATTCAACCAAATTATATATTTGCACCATAGATAATTTTTTATATGAACAAATAAAGAATGAGCAATCACTTCATGTTTCGTTTCCGGATTTTGTATCCCATTTAACTGCTATATTACAAAGTTGCCAGAAGAACGAATTGTGTGTTGTAAGTCACTTTGTTTAAATCATTTTATACATAATTCATATTTTTAGGCTAATCTCCTTGATAAAAGATGAGCAAAAATGTATTCTGCAAATATATGAACGACGGTCTTTTCGAAATTTAATCCACTTGTACCTTCCAATGAAGCAAGCATCAATCGAAACGGTCCTATTTCACATAAATTCATCAAATATTTACAACCAAAATCAGTTAAAAATGATGAGCAATCAAAATCAAAGGCTGGAACAGGAATTATTGAGCCGAGATGAACACATTAGCCAGCTGCGAAATGAAATTAAACGTTTGAACGATGTAATCACCGAAAAGGATAACATGGTGTTCAATCGAAATTGTGAGGAAATAAATAAATTACAACATACGATAAAACATCTACAGGATAGCAAAGAGACTGACGAAAAAAAATATAAATTAATCATAAGCCAGGCCCAAGAACAAATGGACAGCATCAAAAAAGAAATTGTAAGTTTAAACGAAAAACTTAAGCAGGAAACATTTAAAACTGCAACACTTCGAGAAGAAATTAATTCATTTAAACTCAACAATTCGAATATTCGCGAGCGTAATGAACGATTACAGACAGAGCTGATCTCTTACCAGAATCGAGATAAAAAACATGAAATGGCCGTAAATGAAAACAGACGATTAATTCAAGAATTGAATGAAAAACTTAAACAGTGTGACAAGAAAATGTCCGAATTAAGGGCTGAGCTAGAGGCAGAGAAGAATATCTGTAACACTAAGAAAAATGCCCTGTATATCGCAACCGAGGAAATTTCGAAAGCGAATGGTATAATTATGAAGCAATCTAAACAAATTAAGGAGATTCAAAAGGAAATCGATAATCGAACAGAAGTCGCATTAAAACAGGAAATTTACATAAAAGAGAAGGAGACAGAAAATCAAGCTTTAGCTAAAAAGTTGAATCAGGTTCAAGAGGAATTTTATAAATGTAATGAAGGTCACAAAAATTTTGCTGTAACATTTAAAAAGCTGCAGGATAATTTACAGTACATGGAACAAAAATATAAATCTAGTAAGTAGAAGCCACCCTCAAGTTAAACAACTTAGTGTTACTCATAATAATCCTTTTTTCCAGAAATCGAAGAACTTCAAGGTAAAATTCTAATAGAGTGTAGACTAAACTCAGGGCGATCTGGTGATTTTATGCGAACAAACAATGTTATTTAATGAAAATATATATTTAAGTAAATCTATCTAGGTAGTTTTTATTCGTCATTTGATGCGCGTACTTTTGATCCAACATTCACCACTTGCAATATATTATCCTGATTCGATTTTAATCGATCGCGGATTAATTCTGCTATCGCTTTTTGGGTTCGTCTCTCTAATTTTTCCAATTTTTTCGAAACATCACGTTTTAAATCCCAATCAGGTTTGCGAGGTGCTAAATTTTGTATATCAATTTCATCAATAACAATTGGTGCTTTCATGAGTTCCAGCTGTGATTGTACCTCCTTTTCAATATCATTTGTGATTATTTCAGTAGATTTTGCAGTAGCTATTGATTCATCTTGAGGCTTATAGCTTCGGAATGAAGGCCTGAAATAAATCGACATTAGTAAATGGAATTCTGCCTCTACTCAATTTACCTTACTTGGGCATCTCTTCATCAGAGGAATTTTCACTTTTATTTCCTGAACTTGCCTTCCGTTTAAGCTCTCTTAATCTGTCTCGTCGTTTTATGGCTTCTAATTCTAATGATGTAAAATTGCTTTCTTCATTAGCCATTATAAACTATACTTAGATATTAGAATACAAAAAAAAAAAATACAGAAGTTTTATTAAATTTAAAGGTAAAAATTATCAAACAACTTTATTTTGATAAATGTGACAGATTAATGCAAATTTCAAAGACATTATGACTAGAAACATATTTTCCCCATTTAAAATCTTATGTTTCAACCTGTTGGAGAGGGACGGATATGTAAAAAAATAAACAGTTATTCTTTCTTTCAATCGTAAGAACGTAAACAAACCAATTTGTTTTTATAATTTTAACACATTCGCGGACATAACTGCTATGTAAAGCATTCAAATTTTTTATCATGTGTACGGACAAGACTGCTATTATAGCATCCATAAAGTTGGTGACACGCCTATTACGTTTTGCACTCTTTCATATTTTAAAAAAATATTTTTTCTTTAATTAAACAATTTAACGTTCGTTATTAACGTTATTATGCCTCAATTCCATGGGAAAAATTGACTGACAGTCAAAAAAATCGAAAAGAGAAAAAGAATCTGATACTCCATATAAGTGACAAAGACAACGCTTTTTTTTGTTTTTTATTTTATAACAAAATAATTTTGCTATAAAATAAAAAAAACACGTTGGCTTTGTCTCTTGTATAGGGCATCAAATTATTTTTCTCTTTTCGTTTTTTTTTGACTGTCAGTCAATTTTTCCCATGGAATACAGGCATTAATAAACGTTCGTTATTAACAAAGCCATTTAAATAGGGATTTCCCCGTCTTTTAGTACATTCTTAACCCTCACTCCGTTGCCATAATTTAATTATTTTAAGAAGTTTGTTTGAATCTTGGCTAAAGATATTATGTATAAAGTATGTGTAGTAGTGGTTAGATGTCACTAAAGTCGACAAGAAGAAACAAATATGTAAAAAGGGCTATAGACGATCCAACTTGTCGGACCGATCATCGGTCCAACCAGATTGGTTGTTGTCTACAGACGATCCGACTTACCATCCGATTTTGACAATCGTTTATTTTTTTTGTCACACACACGCATTCACATGATTAAATTATGTTTATTTTCCTTTGTTGTTCTCGCTCTGAAATTTTACACACGACTGAGAAAGAATATCGTCCGACAACACTACACACTATCCGATTTGTTGGTTGGTCGGACGGTTGGATGGAATTTCCATCCGACACATCCAACCTAATTTGTCGGACCGACATGCATACACACGATCCGATTTTATGTCCAACCCAACCAAAACGGTCCGACCGCCCGACCAAATCGGATGGTCTGTAGCGCTTTTAATGTTAAAAAATAAAAAAAATGCAAGAAGGGGAATAAAAAGAGTACAATGAAGGTGGTGTTTTTAAAAAGTTTAATAAAGAAAACGAATAATTTGGTAACAACGCGTTTTTTATTGTGTTAAATAAACATAATCCAGCGGAATAAAATTAAGTAGTGACAGGATATCTCCTATTCTCCATATATTTCGCAGGGATCAGGGAAAGTAAATGAGAAAAGTACTAGAATAGTCAGTGTGTGAAGTCGTGTTTTTCATTCGCTCCTTAATTTTTATCAATTTTCTCCTGTTTTTATTTTAATTTAATTTTAAAAAGTTTATAGTTTGTTGAATTGTTGGGTTTTATACCTATAATAAAAAGTTCAATGTGTAGTTAATTGTTTCCATTTTTTTTTGCAATTTTAATTTTTTGATTTTTTCTAACCTAAAAAAATTACACGAGAGAATTGAACGTAAAGGAAAAAAATGATAGATTTTTGTGATTTTATTTTTGAGTTGACTGATCGAAAATGTAGTGGTCTAGTCTAAAGTGTTATGGCCGAAATGAAAAAAATCTCAGTGTGTGAAGTGTTTTAAATTTAAATAATTAAATATGGAAAAATGAAATCCACCGGGATGCATTTATCAGGCAATATCTTTCTTGAATATCTTAAATTTGTAGTGAGTGAAGACAAATTTCTTGATTTCTCACAAATAATTAATGCATGATTTTAGGTTTGGGTGGTTGTGCATAAGATTTTAAAATACAAAACATCCCATATTTAATTTAAATTGATATTGAATTGAGTCATTTTGACATACGCAGATTTTTTCTGTTCACGCATGGTTTTAATTTTTATTTTTTATTTTTTACCCACGAATGTTTTGTATTTTAGTTTTATGATAGGCATTGTTTTATGTATAATCGACACAAGTGTGTAGTTTGGTGTGTGATTTTAATACTTATACATAGAGCTGAAAGCTATAGAGTAGGAATAAACAAACGTCATGTGTAAGAAGTTCGGTGCGAAGGAGAGAGACAATAGAATAGTTTGGTGCCGTATTTTGGTTTTTGTTCAGTGCATTGGAATGGAGTGTGTTGCTTGGAATAAAACGGTTGGGGTTTGGAATTTTTTTTTTTTGGTTGCGAAGGCACGGATGCTCATTATTTGGTTCAATATTTTGGTAAAGTTGATTTTGTTATTCAGCATAACTTTTCTAAGGACGCGTCATTGTTTTGCACTTTTGGTGCGGACCTGGTAAAAATAGTGCCATGTAATTTTTCCGTTCTGTTTGGAATGGTTTCAACCAAGTTTTGTTGGTGTAGACATTTTTGGAAATTTTTGGAGATTTTTTGATGTTTTGATTAACTTTTGACGGATAATTGTTCACGGTTTTATTTTTGAACAAAATTGGCATTTGTTTTGTACAAGTTGCTGTTTTGATTGCCAAAGCGAAACGATCTATATATTTTTTTTGGTTTTTTTCTTTTGTTTTTTGCTCTTATATTTTCTCCTTTACGAATATTTATATTTATAAAATCTCTCCAGTTGAACGGAACATTGAAAAAAAAACCGGATATTTATCTGGTGGTTTCTTTTACCGAACAAAATTTTACTGAATAAAATGGATGGTTTGTTTTTGGAAGTGTGTGGGTCCATAACTTGATGAAACAAGGAAATGAAGGAATTGAGAATCAATAAATGAAATATAAGGGACTTTGAATTTTCTTGTTATTGCATAAATTAAAATTAGGTGGATGTTTGCCGGTATATCTCTATTGATATCATTGTCAAAGATTTTTCTTCTTTGGATGGTTGACTTGCACCACTTTTCGAAGTGAACGGTCCATATAGAGATAGGTTGCATGTTGTTTGAATGTTATTTTTTTCAAAAGTAATAACAGATAAATTTAATGATAAATAAATCCTAGATAGACTGAATGAATGATAAGGATAACTATATATGACTCTAGTGTGAACTCTTACTTAACTGACTTAAACAACCATTAGGTCATCAATATGTGCAAACGATTATGCTGTCGAGTCTTAACGGATAAATACACCCACCCCGTTAAAATAAATTTGAACGATAATTCGACGACTCGCGACATTTTTAACCGAATACAGGCCAAAACAGTCAAGACTACTAGAGCAGTCATTTATAAAACAAGGAGGAAAGAAGTTATAGTGTGCAAATGTATGCTGTAGCAGTCATACCATTTACCTTTCAAAATGATATTAGTCCTATTAAGCATATCCCTAGTGTCCGTGATAAAATATCTTCAGGTGTCTTAAAGTTATTAAATGTGTGTTTCTGAGTTAGATTATGTATTAAAAAAGTGTCCGCGAACGTGTTAACAAAATAGACTTTTGTTAATATTAAAAATTATCAAAAGACCAAATAATTTAAAAAAAAACTATTAAAATTATAACCAAATATTTTTTTTTTAAATTCACAATAATAAAAGTTTGTTGAAGTGATAAATCGAATAAGTTCATCGGCTTTTATATTCCCTGTACTACAGAAATGCATCCCCGTTAGATGGATGTTGAACTGATCTGCCATCTCGTTAAGAGTTGAGAGACCATTCTGGACTACTTTCCACGTGAGGAGATGTGATTGAAGCACTTTAATGGGAGCCTGACTATCCGTAAAAAAAAGTAATATCACTGGCTGATATTACATTATTTTGCTTTTTTTCGCTGGCGCTACATCCCCTAGAGATTTGGCCGCTTTATGATGAAGTTTCGTAATTATTGTGTTAACAGATAATGATTGATTAATTCATTGATCTTGATCTTAACATTAACCAGCCGTGATTTTTTCATTACCCGCCGGGAATCGAACCCGGGACCTCCGGAGCTTAAATCAAACAGGCAAACCACTGTGCCACCGGAGCGGCAATATTACATTATACCTCAACCAATTTACGCCTTCCTTTATTGCACTTATTACAGTTTGAAAAACCCTATAATATTTGGGGAGACGGAAGGAGAGGTTTATTAAAAGTTCGTCACAGAACTCTCCGCCACCGTATTCCCCATCACTTTATGAACCACCCGTGAAGAGGTTTATAACCCCTGGTTACAGAACTGCATTCACTAGCCAGCCCTCTCTGAAAAGGATCACAGTTCAAAGCTTTACATCAAAAAATAGTGGTGAGATAGCATACACATTGAACTGGATTTCAATCGTATGTCAGTGCAATTTGCCAATTATTTGTCCAAGATGTCTGAAGGATAGTGCTTGGGTGGATTTGTTCCTCAGTGCACCGCTAATCCATAGGGAGGCGGTTCAGCTACTTTCATCAACAGCTTCTAGGAGGCTATTTTGTTCAAAGGAGGCCGCCAGATACAATAGAATGGGCCTGACTACTGCGATGTAGTACCGACGATGGTGTACGAAGTGGGACTCCAACCCTCAATCCCCTTCCAATGGTAGTTTTGCAAAAGTGTAGCACGACCGTCGCTTTCTTTACCCTTTCCAAAATATTAGGCTTCCAATTTAATTCGCTGACCAAAACATGATCCAGATACTTCGCTATATCTATAAAGGTAATATAAGGAGGTTTGTATTTCCTAGAAAAGAGAGGCCAATTCAGTTTTGTGGGGGTTTGCATTTAGCATACAACCATTAGCCCATGTGGAAAGAATGCACAGGGCATTTTGCTTGAGTTCAGTAAGGATATTGAAATATTAACGACAGGCGCCAATAGCAACATCGTTCTCGTAAGCAACCACCTTGAAACCGCTACCCTCCGATTTAAGCAATAGGTCATTAAGGCCATATTCCAAAGTAAGGGTGTAAGTAATACGAGCCAAAGTATACGCCACCTTGCTGTGTGCCTCTACTTAGAAATATTCTAGCGCAAGACTCACTCAAACCATCATTGATTATCTTGCCTCTTAGCATTTGATCTATCCAGTCCCTGAGTGATCCTTCCACTCCTAGATTCGCAGATGCCCGGGTTATTGTCCGCGGTTGTACGTGGTTAAAGGTCCCCTATATATCCAGAAATGTGTATCCATTGAGTAATCTACTCGAAAATGTTTTCTGAAATATATAAGAGAATGAAGAGCTGTACGGTATCCACAGATCTCCCCTTGCAATGAGCATGTTGAGATTTTGACAATTTTTTGCAGCACAATCGCACCTCTAATATAGACTTCTATTTGTCTTTCCAATGTATTTAAGCAGAAGAACGAAGCTAAATTAATAGGTCGTGAGTCTTTGGGTCTGCGGTGTAAACGTTTTCCCTCCTTAGGTATGAATATAACCTTCATTTCAGCCCATTTTTTGGAATGTGACATTGTTCAGGGCTACTTTTGAAAATTACTTCTATGTTGAACAACATTGAATATATATACGTATGTAAAAGTACATACATGTCTCTCCCTTAACTTCCTATATATGCTTGCGTCGTTACTTTTAACTTGACATAATTTTAGACCTTTCCTTAAAATTTTATTGATAAATTAAAAACGACAACTGCTTGTTTTATTCTAATTCTCTATTTATTTTTATTTTATACCAATCATTAAATTAAAATTATTTACAGTATGTATTTGGAATTTTGGATCTAAATTTTTAATAAAAAACTAAATCGAAATAGTTCGTTACTTTTAACTTTAAACGATTATTGTGAAGGAGTTAAAGCGTGTACAGAATGAATGATTTTCGCTGTTCCACGGTTAATTACGTGGGGGATTTTCTTTGGCACCATACTAATACAATCAATTATCGGGCACACTGACAGACACAACGTACATCCAGTACAATCATCGTTTACATGGGGGATATGCGTTTTCGAATCAAACGTGATTGCTTGATATCCAGAATCGGCACAGGTCAAATAACATTTTCCACAATTTATACATAAATCCTGTAATACAAAATCAATTATAGTCTTTCAAAATGAAAAATATAATATATCTTACGTCATCAATTAAAGCTACAACTTGTTGCTTATTATCTAATTGCTTGTATGTACCAATTTGCGATACGGCCGCTCCAATTACATCTTTAATGGTAATGGCCGAATTTGTTTTTTCTCTGAATACAGTTTTTTGCTTCCCATCTAGTACCACATCTTTAATAGGATCCCATAATGGTCCTTTCTCTAAACGTAGAGCTTCTATTTTTTCTTGGCGTTTTTTATAATAATGCCCAAAATGAACTAAAGTCTGAAATAAAATAAAAAAATAAAAGTTAATGAACTATATTAATATAATTTTAGCTCTTCATACATTCCCATCGTCATCTTTAATTGAAACTACCGGTTTTCCTTTTTGAAATTTGGAAAATAAGGGTGGTGATTGGCCAATCCAGGGTAGTGTTTCGGCAAATGGTGGTGGATTTGCTTTTAAGTATAATAGTGCTTTAAGTCCACTGCAGTAGTCTTGGATCACAGTAAAATCTTGATTTTGGACGGACGAGCAAATTTGAACTATGGAGGCACCGCACTGTATAAATTGTAATGCAACATCGGCAGAATCGATACCACCTATACCTAAAATTGGAAATCCTGGAAGTGCTTTACTGATAGCCGAGACTGCTCGTAATCCCATTGGTCTAGTTGCATTTCCAGACACCCCTCCGTATGTAGTTAGTTTTTCTACTCCTACGGCTGGCCAAGGTTGGCCATCTGCATTCAGCGACATTAATCCGGAAACTGTGTTAATTGCTGATACACCATCAGATTTGCCTTCAAACGCAGCTTTGGCAATTGTAACAATATCCGTAATATTTGGCGTAAGCTTAACAAAAAATGGAATTTTTACGGCATCTCGCACCCACAGTGAAATATCGTGCACTAATTCAGGTTTTTGCCCACAAGCAAGACCCATTCCTGATTCACCCATTCCATGTGGACAAGATAGATTTAATTCTAGTGCATCGGCACCTGCTGCTTCTGTTTGCTTTGCTAGTTGAGTCCAGTCATCTTTATTGTATGAACACATAATACTTGCGATAATGATCTTTTCTGGAAAATCACGTTTCAATTCTCTAATACTCTGGAACCAATAGTCGCAATGTTTTTCCGATACCAGCTCTATATTCAAGAATGAACCTTGATGTGGCCCATATAATTCTCCAGAAGTGTGCCCACGAACAATTCTTGGTGATATATTTGTGACAAGATCTTTCTCTAGGGTAAACGTTTTCGTAACTACAAAACCCCAACCTTGCTCAAATGAGCGTCGAATCATAGCAGAGCTCGTTGTTGGTGGGGCTGAAGCCAAACCAAATGGATTTTCAAATTTAAGGCCACACATTTCTACAGATAAATCGACTAGATCGATTTCGGTATAGAACAATGGAAGCTCAGGAGGAGTATCGAACGAAATACCTTGCATAAAGCAATGCATGTACCAAGCGGCAATTTTTCCATCGTTTACCGACTCTACAGTGGTAGCAGCAACACCTGCTAAATCTCCACCACAGAAAACTTGTTCAACGCTGGTTTGATGTGTTCGGGTATTTACGTCTGGATATCCCCCAGTCCCTAATTCTAGAGGAGCTAACGCCTGAATTACTGCAAATAAAAAAATGATTATTGCTTATAAAAAATGTTACAATCAAGTCTATATTACCATCATTATCGCTCAGCTGTGACCCGAATGCTGATATAACAAAATTAGCTTTTAAATGCACTGATATTTCTTTATCTGTAGTCCATGATCCATCGTCTTCTTGTTCTGTCCGATTAAAATCAACTCCTACTATTTTATTGTCCTTAACAATTACCCTATTAGCAATCAAGAATGGTAGAAATTCACAATTCTCTTCTCGCGCTAACTCTGCTTCTTCTGGAACTGCCCTAATATTTGAGCAACCACGTCTAAATATACAAAATACACGCCTCGCACCGCAACGCAATGCTGAAGTAGCACAATCGAATGCTGTGTCTCCCGAGCCCAGTACAATGACATTTCCATATAATTGTGGTAACTGGAAAGAGTTACATGGACATAAGCCGGGTTTACTGGCCTTTGCCACCGATGGTAAAAATGATTTTGACGTAAAAAAGCCATTTTCAGATGATAAATCTTTGAAAATAGACTCAATTTTCGGCTGCGGCATTCCGATTCCCAAGAAAATTGAATCAACGCCGGATTTTAATAAATAATCGATTGTAATATCTTTAGTTGATAAACTTCGGCCAGCTATAAGTTTTACCCCCAGATGTCGTACCAAGTCCATTTCAAAATCGACTACCTTATACGGTAATCGATATTGCGGAATTTCTGATGAGCTTAATCCACCAAAATATTGATTTTTCTCGTAAATTGTGATATCTTTGTAACCCAAGCGGCCTAAAAATGTTGCACACGACAAACTTGCCGGACCACCTCCAAGTAGAACAATTTGTTTGTCGGGAAATTTTAATGCCGGTTGGTTTGGTGGCACTATTTGGCGTACACCCATTTTCTGAAAGACTTCAGTTGCAAAATGTTGTAGACCCCCAATATTAATGGGACCCTCTTCAGATGCAGCTAAATTACAGCCACCGACACATAAATCACTAGTTGGACACACCATTCCGCATGTGAGGCCAAGTGGATTATCCGAAAATATTGCTTTTGCAGCACCATAATAATTTTTACTCGAAATACTCGAAATAAAGCTTTTTACATCCAATTGTGTTGGACACGATTTTTGGCACGGAGCATCGGCACATTTTAAACATCGTGCAGATTCACGTAATGCGGCCCGTTCCGATAATGTTGTATGTTTGATGTCATCAAAATTATATGTAAGCGATTCACATGACGTGTTGCAATGATCTTTGTTCCGTTTCCAATGTTTTTTCACCACTTTTGTGACACTCGATGGTACGGCGGAACATTTTGTTTGAATCCGCGGATTTAGACTTAATAAACTCTATATATAAAATTAAAAGAAAACAATTAAATATTTGGATATACCACAGAATTATATAAATATAGAACTCACCTCGATGTCTGGCAAATCTTTACTGTAAGCCACTTTAGTCCCCATTTTTCCGTTTGTGTTTCACCGAAATTTTAATATTCAACTGACTTCAATAAAACTTCAATTGGAAATGCAACAGTTCTTGAGAACACTCAATATAATTTATCGCTGTAAACATGAATGTTGCTCTCTATGTTAAATGTCTCGCTCTGCAAAAGGTCAATTGAATTATGTATATAAATAAAAATGAAGGAAGATACAAGTCATAATAAATGCAATTTATATATGTTTGTAGTAGATAATACGAGATAATTATATTTTTTTAAAGTTTCAATGTCTGATATCTTTTCCAAGTATTTCGTTTACATTTTTGTAAAAATGTTATTATTATGGTTTGTGTAATCGGGGGAAACATGCTTATCCTCGTTTGATGTATTTAAGAACACGTTTCAGAAAAAGCGGTTTAAACTACATATAAACACCCAACCTGCCATGTGTAGACTTTAAGATTAAATGTGAGATTATAACTGATAAACTTGATTTTCTTTACTACCGGTTTAGTTCAATAGGACATTAGTTTTGTAAACTATATACTACTCATGCTAATTTTAAACTTGCCAAAATTATATAACTTCTGAAATTAGAAAATGTGACACAAACTTGTAGATTTCCGTTTCATTGATCTCCTAAAATTTTTGAAGCGATCTATATACCAATTTCTACTTTTTAATTTGTTAATCCACCTTTCTATCACGGTTTAATTTTTAGATTATCTGATGGCTAAATCAATCAAGGTTTTGACCTGGGAAACTCATTCAAAACTATAATTGCAATATTTGCGGACTTTGCTTTAAATTCATAAAAGGCTTTCAAATTCAATAGGAAAGAAACCTTGCCGCCCGACCTCTGCCAGGCTACGTTAGAAGATGCTACTTTCAACAAATCTCATTTTCATTTGTAACCGAAATCAAGAACGATTAATTTAATGGTTACGTTGTATTTCACCTCCCGCAGAACATTATTTCAACCACATAAATGATTTCCAATTACATGTTTTCTTGCGTCTGAAGCAAAATTCAATCAGTTTAACGAATTTAAAAAAAATAAAATTCATTTTATGTTATTTTATTCCCCCGCTTCCTATTTGAATGTGTCTTCAAAAAACAAAAATAACATAACATAACATAAAATTTTAAATCCAGGAATAAGTCCTAATTTCTGTTTTCTTTTTTTTAATTTTAAGCAAAGAGATTATCAGATATTGAATTTACAACCTTTTCTTCAAATTACTGCCAGCAGCACTTCCAAGAGTTTCTTTTGTCCTTCGTTGGAAATTACAAAGGCTTGGAGAAAAACGCGTATTAGTGGGAATCACTGAAATCCTCGGAATGAAGATGCTTTCTCTTTTACGTAGCCCACACCTAGAAGACCCAAAGGAAAGAGTAATGCCAATCAGTTGGATAGAGTACTGCCTACGGTGCTTCGTTTGCCGTGACCATTCACAAAAGTCTAAATATGTGATCTTCAATAATTGCCGTGTATGCAGTGGCGTAACTACAAATGTCGGGCCCTCTCCCCCCCCCCCGCAAAATTTTTCTTGGGCCCCTTAAAATGTTCTTGTATGAGCAAGTAAAGTTTTAGTTAAAAGCTTATTTTTCCTATTGTCCAGCCTCGCATTAATTAAAAGTGTCTAATTTCGAGGGTCCGATATAGCACATGATTCATTATTTCAATGGTCTCAAACAAATTGAAATTTTTTGTAATCAACTCAATGCTATTAAGATTTCTACTATGTCGATAAAGCATCACAAATTTCGAGTATAATTTGAAAAATATCAAAAATATGATAAATGTTGAATTTTGAATGTATCTTGAATATTCTATAAGGTTCTCAAATATCGAATTATCCGTAAGTATGTAAAATCAAAGGGAATTCTATACGAGCTAATCACTGCCTTGAAAAATGTAATTAAATAACCTGGACATTTTTGAATAATTTCGAATAACCTAGGAAATTTCAGAAATATCGAAATATCGAGTAATCAACTAACATGATTTAGATTTATATGTGTAAGTCTGTAAGTTCCCACAACTCAAAGCTAAGCGCAGGACATTGCCATACAAAATTCGAATAAATTTGAAAATCTTTGAAAATCTCGAATAATCCTAAAAATGTCGAAAAACTTTAAAAATCTACAACAAACCGCGGAACAATTTCAATCACCCCAGAACAATTCGATTAATCTCTATATTACCTCGATTGATCTCGAAAAATGTCAATAATACCGAAAAATCTAAATATTAATAAAGAGTTTCGGAAAGCCTAGAAATCTAGAAATCTAGAAATCCCACGCAAATTTCGAATTATTTATCAAGTAATTTAATATTACTAATACTACTAAGCAAAATGCTATACTAATCTAAGTATCACTACTTCAAATATATTTTGATTTTTTTGGAACTGAGTTCCAAGTTTGAATTCCATTTAATTATAAGATTTCCTATGAAAAGTGAAACAAAAATTCTAAACCTATTGAACTTGATAGGTATGGGTTACCTGAGTTCCAACGATAATTTTGATAAATGGAAAAAACTTCGGCCATTTCATTCGATTTTCCAGTGACGTATGTATGCCACTTTTCGCTTGACTTCTGCCCAAACATTTTCAATTACATTTAAATCTGGACTTTATGGAGGTCATAGGCTAAAACAATAAAGCCAGAACCTTTCAAAAATTCTTGGGATATTTTTGCGGCGTGAATTGGTGCGTGGCCTTGATGCATCAACGAGCCTCTTCCCCCAATGAGATTGTCACCTAGGGTTGCCACCCGTCCTACTTTACGTAGGACAGTCCTACAATTGAAGGTGATTGTCCTACGTCCTACACTTTTAATGAAAGTCCTACTTTGAACACAATCATAGACAGAACATTTTTTTGATTGCTTATAGTTGATTAAATAATATTATTGTTTAAATTATCCCTCTGATTATTAAAAATATTTCAAAATATATTTTAGTTACGCTAGTTTATACGACAGCAACATCGGTTCATGCATATATTATACTCAGCCACTGTCTATATTGGATGCAAATTCAACTGAATATACTACAGACAGTCACAAAAGTGAATAAAAAGGACTGTCATTTCAGATCACAATCAAAGTTATACAATCGAAGTGCTTGTTTAAATTTTATTTTATCAGTGCTTTTAAATTTTACACAGTGATTAAAATGTTAAGAATTGAAAAACGTAATCAGCTTATATACAGGGTGACGAAAAAGTATGGAAACCCCTAAAAATCTCGCGGAGTTCGGTAAGAAAAAATTACCAAGGTTAAATGTTAAGTAATTTTCAACAAGAAATTCAATGGTGACCTTGATGTGACCTTGAACCTCATCTTCAAGGTCATTTTGAGGTTGAAAGTCATTTTTATAAACGGAAATCTCTATTTTTGAGATTTTATTCTAAAAGAGTGAGGCGTTTTACGTTCGAATATGTATTTTCCATGATCTCCCAAGGTTACCTGAAGGAATATATTTTAGTTAAGCTTATGATTTGCTAAGAAAATTAAAAAATCAAAAATATAAATTTTTCATTTTTAAAATTTATAATTTTTTAGTTGGTTTTCTAATTTACATAGTAATATAAGCATTATTACAATGTTCTGTTATTTCTAATTTTTTCTTTAATTTTCATTGCAAATAATGCTTTATAATTAAAATATATTCCTTCAGGTGATGTTGGGAGGTCATGGAAAATACATATTGAGAAGTAAAATTTTCCACTCTTTTCGAATCCGATGTTAAAAATAGAGGTATCCATTTAAAAAAAATGGCTTTGACCTCAAAATGACCTTAAAAATGAGTTTCTAGGTCACATCCAAGGTCACCATTGAATTCCTTGTTGAAAATTTGTCTGAGATTAACCCTTGGTAATTTTTTTTTATCGAACTCCGTGAAATTTCTAGGGGTTTCCATACTTTCTTTCACCCTGTGTATTTTTATCCCATTTATCTATAAATTTCCTGTATAAAACTGCAAATAGCTGTTTTGTTGCGTAAGATGATATGTAATTTATTCTATAGTTTGCATTTTAGTTTAATTCACTGCGTTGGCAATTTGTGTTTCATTTTATTTTGTCTGCGACCTATATTTTCTAAAGTTCTTAAATTAATATTAACATTTTTAGAGGAAAATGGAAACCCAATTCTCAGAAAAAATTTGGATGGTTACAAAATGAAACTGAAACCGATGTAAAATGCCGAATTTGTTTAAAAACATTTTGCATAAGCATTAAACGTGTAACGCGAAAATTAAGCAACTTGAGTAAAGCGAGAGACACATAAAATTAAACGGGAACTCTTGAACTCTTCTTCTTTAAATGAAAAATTCAAAGGACTGAAATAACAGCTTCAGGTTATTGCCATTGAAATTGCTCATATTCCACACAGTGACATTCCACACAAACGATCATATAATTTATTAGACAGTTTGCTTAAGCTATTGCCAAGAATTCAAAACCAATTCATTTAAGATCTCGTGTGGTTGAAGTAAAACCGAAGCCATTGTAATAAACGTTTCGTGTCCTCAAATATTAGAGAACGTTATCAAATCGATTAAAGAAAGAAATTTGAATTTTTCAATAATGACGGGTGCTTCTAACAAAAAATAGGAAATTTTGCCCGTTAACAATTCAATTTTTTTCAAGGCAACGGTTGAGAACATAGAATTATTGATTTTTATCAAAACTAGGATAAATCGCCCAATGGAATATTTAAAAGCATTTATAGGGAACTAAGTTTGGGTTTTAAAAGAATGTCGATGTTGGTAGCATAGACAATACGAATTTCAACTTTGGTCGATGGAGATAGTTCACTATTGTCCGCTAGATCACACTATATCAGTCGTCAATTGTAAACCATCCCAAATTTAAAAACTTGTTTTCTGCTAGAGGTATCAATCATCGAAATCGGAGCACATTTGCAGATTTTCGAATTTTGTGGCTCTGAATTTGTGGGCAAATTGAATTTTACACGAAACGTGTAGAAATATTCGACCGATCCAAATGGCCGTTGGTATGACAATTACAGGTCTCAACGCCTATAGATAGAGGTATCAATCATCGAAATCGGAGCACATTTGCAGATTTTCGAATTTTGTGGCTCTGAATTTGTGGGCTATAGTTCAGTTGATTTTCAAAAAAATTCAAATTTCCATTGAACGTGTAGAAATATTCGACCGATCCAAATGGCCGTTGGTATGACAATTACAGGTCTCAATGCCTATTGATAGAGGTATCAATCATCGAAATCGGAGCACATTTGCAGATTTTCGAATTTTGTGGCTCTGAATTTGTGGGCTATAGTTCAGTTGATTTTCAAAAAAATTCAATTTTCCATTGAACGTGTAGAAATATTCGACCGATCCAAATGGCCGTTGGTATGACAATTACAGGTCTCAATGCCTATTGATAGAGGTATCAATCATCGAAATCGGAGCACATTTGCAGATTTTCGAATTTTGTGGCTCTGAATTTGTGGGCTATAGTTCAGTTGATTTTCAATCAAATTCAATTTTCCATTGAACGTGTAGAAATATTCGACCGATCCAAATGGCCGTTGGTATGACAATTACAGGTCTCAATGCCTATTGATAGAGGTATCAATCATCGAAATCGGAGAACATTTGCAGATTTTCGAATTTTGTGGCTCTGAATTTGTGGGCTATAGTTCAGTTGATTTTCAAAAAAATTCAAATTTCCATTGAACGTGTAGAAATATTCGACCGATCCAAATAGCTGTTGGTATGACAATTACAGGTCTCAATGCCTATTGATAGAGGTATCAATCATCGAAATCGGAGCACATTTGCAGATTTTCGAATTTTGTGGCTCTGAATTTGTGGGCTATAGTTCAGTTGATTTTCAAAAAAATTCAATTTTCCATTGAGAAATATTCGACCGATCCAAATGGCCGTTGGTATGACAATTACAGGTCTCAATGCCTATTGATAGAGGTATCAATCCAAATGGATCGATCCAAATGGTCGTTGGTATGACAATTACAGGTCTCAATGCCTATTGATAGAGGTATCAATCATCGAAATCGGAGCACATTTGCAGATTTTCGATTTTTGTGGCTCTGAATTTGTGTGCTATTGTTCAGTTGATTTTCAAAAAAAATTCAATTTTCCACGAAACGTGTAGAAATATTCGACCGATCCAAATGGTCGTTGGTATGACAATTACAGGTCTCAACGCCTATTGATAGAGGTATCAATCATCGAAATCGGAGAACATTTGCAGATTTTCGAATTTTGTGGCTCTGAATTTGTGGGCTATAGTTCAGTTGATTTTCAAAAAAATTCAAATTTCCATTGAACGTGTAGAAATATTCGACCGATCCAAATGGCCGTTGGTATGACAATTACAGGTCTCAACGCCTATTGATAGAGGTATCAATCATCGAAATCGGAGCACATTTGCAGATTTTCGAATTTTGTGGCTCTGAATTTGTGGGCTATAGTTCAGTTGATTTTAAAAAAAAATTCAATTTTCCATTGAACGTGTAGAAATATTCGACCGATCCAAATGGCCGTTGGTATGACAATTACAGGTCTCAATGCCTATTGATAGAGGTATCAATCCAAATGGATCGATCCAAATGGTCGTTGGTATGACAATTACAGGTCTCAATGCCTATTGATAGAGGTATCAATCATCGAAATCGGAGCACATTTGCAGATTTTCGAATTTTGTGGCTCTGAATTTGTGTGCTATAGTTCAGTTGATTTTAAAAAAAAATTCAATTTTCCACGAAACGTGTAGAAATATTCGACCGATCCAAATGGTCGTTGGTATGACAATTACAGGTCTCAATGCCTATTGATAGAGGTATCAATCATCGAAATCGGAGCACATTTGCAGATTTTCGAATTTTGTGGCTCTGAATTTGTGTGCTATAGTTCAGTTGATTTTCAAAAAAATTCAAATTTCCATTGAACGTGTAGAAATATTCGACCGATCCAAATGGCCGTTGGTATGACAATTACAGGTCTCAATGCCTATTGATAGAGGTATCAATCATCGAAATCGGAGCACATTTGCAGATTTTCGAATTTTGTGGCTCTGAATTTGTGTGCTATAGTTCAGTTGATTTTAAAAAAAAATTCAATTTTCCACGAAACGTGTAGAAATATTCGACCGATCCAAATGGTCGTTGGTATGACAATTACAGGTCTCAATGCCTATTGATAGAGGTATCAATCATCGAAATCGGAGCACATTTGCAGATTTTCGAATTTTGTGGCTCTGAATTTGTGGGCTATAGTTCAGTTGATTTTCAAAAAAATTCAAATTTCCATTGAACGTGTAGAAATATTCGACCGATCCAAATGGCCGTTGGTATGACAATTACAGGTCTCAATGCCTATTGATAGAGGTATCAATCATCGAAATCGGAGCACATTTGCAGATTTTCGAATTTTGTGGCTCTGAATTTGTGGGCTATAGTTCAGTTGATTTTCAAAAAAAATCAATTTTCCATTGAACGTGTAGAAATATTCGACCGATCCAAATGGCCGTTGGTATGACAATTACAGGTCTCAATGCCTATTGATAGAGGTATCAATCATCGAAATCGGAGAACATTTGCAGATTTTCGAATTTTGTGGCTCTGAATTTGTGGGCTATAGTTCAGTTGATTTTCAAAAAAATTCAAATTTCCATTGAACGTGTAGAAATATTCGACCGATCCAAATGGCCGTTGGTATGACAATTACAGGTCTCAACGCCTATTGATAGAGGTATCAATCATCGAAATCAGAGCACATTTGCAGATTTTCGAATTTTGTGGCTCTGAATTTGTGGGCTATAGTTCAGTTGATTTTCAAAAAAATTCAAATTTCCATTGAACGTGTAGAAATATTCGACCGATCCAAATGGCCGTTGGTATGACAATTACAGGTCTCAATGCCTATTGATAGAGGTATCAATCATCGAAATCGGAGCACATTTGCAGATTTTCGAATTTTGTGGCTCTGAATTTGTGGGCTATAGTTCAGTTGATTTTCAAAAAAATTCAATTTTCCATTGAGAAATATTCGACCGATCCAAATGGCCGTTGGTATGACAATTACAGGTCTCAATGCCTATTGATAGAGGTATCAATCCAAATGGATCGATCCAAATGGTCGTTGGTATGACAATTACAGGTCTCAATGCCTATTGATAGAGGTATCAATCATCGAAATCGGAGAACATTTGCAGATTTTCGAATTTTGTGGCTCTGAATTTGTGGGCTATAGTTCAGTTGATTTTCAAAAAAATTCAAATTTCCATTGAACGTGTAGAAATATTCGACCGATCCAAATGGCCGTTGGTATGACAATTACAGGTCTCAACGCCTATTGATAGAGGTATCAATCATCGAAATCGGAGCACATTTGCAGATTTTCGAATTTTGTGGCTCTGAATTTGTGGGCTATAGTTCAGTTGATTTTCAAAAAAATTCAATTTTCCATTGAACGTGTAGAAATATTCGACCGATCCAAATGGCCGTTGGTATGACAATTACAGGTCTCAATGCCTATTGATAGAGGTATCAATCATCGAAATCGGAGAACATTTGCAGATTTTCGATTTTTGTGGCTCTGAATTTGTGTGCTATTGTTCAGTTGATTTTCAAAAAAAATTCAATTTTCCACGAAACGTGTAGAAATATTCGACCGATCCAAATGGTCGTTGGTATGACAATTACAGGTCTCAACGCCTATTGATAGAGGTATCAATCATCGAAATCGGAGAACATTTGCAGATTTTCGAATTTTGTGGCTCTGAATTTGTGGGCTATAGTTCAGTTGATTTTCAAAAAAATTCAAATTTCCATTGAATGTGTAGAAATATTCGACCGATCCAAATGGCCGTTGGTATGATAATTACAGGTCTCAACGCCTATTGATAGAGGTATCAATCATCGAAATCAGAGCACATTTGCAGATTTTCGAATTTTGTGGCTCTGAATTTGTGGGCTATAGTTCAGTTGATTTTCAAAAAAATTCAAATTTCCATTGAACGTGTAGAAATATTCGACCGATCCAAATGGCCGTTGGTATGACAATTACAGGTCTCAATGCCTATTGATAGAGGTATCAATCATCGAAATCGGAGCACATTTGCAGATTTTCGAATTTTGTGGCTCTGAATTTGTGGGCTATAGTTCAGTTGATTTTCAAAAAAATTCAATTTTCCATTGAGAAATATTCGACCGATCCAAATGGCCGTTGGTATGACAATTACAGGTCTCAATGCCTATTGATAGAGGTATCAATCCAAATGGATCGATCCAAATGGTCGTTGGTATGACAATTACAGGTCTCAATGCCTATTGATAGAGGTATCAATCATCGAAATCGGAGCACATTTGCAGATTTTCGATTTTTGTGGCTCTGAATTTGTGTGCTATTGTTCAGTTGATTTTCAAAAAAAATTCAATTTTCCACGAAACGTGTAGAAATATTCGACCGATCCAAATGGTCGTTGGTATGACAATTACAGGTCTCAACGCCTATTGATAGAGGTATCAATCATCGAAATCGGAGAACATTTGCAGATTTTCGAATTTTGTGGCTCTGAATTTGTGGGCTATAGTTCAGTTGATTTTCAAAAAAATTCAAATTTCCATTGAACGTGTAGAAATATTCGACCGATCCAAATGGCCGTTGGTATGACAATTACAGGTCTCAACGCCTATTGATAGAGGTATCAATCATCGAAATCGGAGCACATTTGCAGATTTTCGAAGTTTGTGGCTCTGAATTTGTGGGCTATAGTTCAGTTGATTTTAAAAAAAATTCAATTTTCCATTGAACGTGTAGAAATATTCGACCGATCCAAATGGCCGTTGGTATGACAATTACAGGTCTCAATGCCTATTGATAGAGGTATCAATCATCGAAATCGGAGAACATTTGCAGATTTTCGATTTTTGTGGCTCTGAATTTGTGTGCTATTGTTCAGTTGATTTTCAAAAAAAATTCAATTTTCCACGAAACGTGTAGAAATATTCGACCGATCCAAATGGTCGTTGGTATGACAATTACAGGTCTCAACGCCTATTGATAGAGGTATCAATCATCGAAATCGGAGAACATTTGCAGATTTTCGAATTTTGTGGCTCTGAATTTGTGGGCTATAGTTCAGTTGATTTTCAAAAAAATTCAAATTTCCATTGAATGTGTAGAAATATTCGACCGATCCAAATGGCCGTTGGTATGATAATTACAGGTCTCAACGCCTATTGATAGAGGTATCAATCATCGAAATCAGAGCACATTTGCAGATTTTCGAATTTTGTGGCTCTGAATTTGTGGGCTATAGTTCAGTTGATTTTCAAAAAAATTCAAATTTCCATTGAACGTGTAGAAATATTCGACCGATCCAAATGGCCGTTGGTATGACAATTACAGGTCTCAATGCCTATTGATAGAGGTATCAATCATCGAAATCGGAGCACATTTGCAGATTTTCGAATTTTGTGGCTCTGAATTTGTGGGCTATAGTTCAGTTGATTTTCAAAAAAATTCAATTTTCCATTGAGAAATATTCGACCGATCCAAATGGCCGTTGGTATGACAATTACAGGTCTCAATGCCTATTGATAGAGGTATCAATCCAAATGGATCGATCCAAATGGTCGTTGGTATGACAATTACAGGTCTCAATGCCTATTGATAGAGGTATCAATCATCGAAATCGGAGCACATTTGCAGATTTTCGATTTTTGTGGCTCTGAATTTGTGTGCTATTGTTCAGTTGATTTTCAAAAAAAATTCAATTTTCCACGAAACGTGTAGAAATATTCGACCGATCCAAATGGTCGTTGGTATGACAATTACAGGTCTCAACGCCTATTGATAGAGGTATCAATCATCGAAATCGGAGAACATTTGCAGATTTTCGAATTTTGTGGCTCTGAATTTGTGGGCTATAGTTCAGTTGATTTTCAAAAAAATTCAAATTTCCATTGAACGTGTAGAAATATTCGACCGATCCAAATGGCCGTTGGTATGACAATTACAGGTCTCAATGCCTATTGATAGAGGTATCAATCATCGAAATCGGAGCACATTTGCAGATTTTCGATTTTTGTGGCTCTGAATTTGTGTGCTATTGTTCAGTTAATTTTCAAAAAAAATTCAATTTTCCACGAAACGTGTAGAAATATTCGACCGATCCAAATGGTCGTTGGTATGACAATTACAGGTCTCAACGCCTATTGATAGAGGTATCAATCATCGAAATCGGAGAACATTTGCAGATTTTCGAATTTTGTGGCTCTGAATTTGTGGGCTATAGTTCAGTTGATTTTCAAAAAAATTCAAATTTCCATTGAACGTGTAGAAATATTCGACCGATCCAAATGGCCGTTGGTATGACAATTACAGGTCTCAACGCCTATTGATAGAGGTATCAATCATCGAAATCGGAGCACATTTGCAGATTTTCGAAGTTTGTGGCTCTGAATTTGTGGGCTATAGTTCAGTTGATTTTAAAAAAAATTCAATTTTCCATTGAACGTGTAGAAATATTCGACCGATCCAAATGGCCGTTGGTATGACAATTACAGGTCTCAATGCCTATTGATAGAGGTATCAATCATCGAAATCGGAGCACATTTGCAGATTTTCGAAGTTTGTGGCTCTGAATTTGTGGGCTATAGTTCAGTTGATTTTCAAAAAAATTCAATTTTCCATTGAACGTGTAGAAATATTCGACCGATCCAAATGGCCGTTGGTATGACAATTACAGGTCTCAATGCCTATTGATAGAGGTATCAATCATCGAAATCGGAGCACATTTGCAGATTTTCGATTTTTGTGGCTCTGAATTTGTGTGCTATTGTTCAGTTAATTTTCAAAAAAAATTCAATTTTCCACGAAACGTGTAGAAATATTCGACCGATCCAAATGGTCGTTGGTATGACAATTACAGGTCTCAACGCCTATTGATAGAGGTATCAATCATCGAAATCGGAGCACATTTGCAGATTTTCGAAGTTTGTGGCTCTGAATTTGTGGGCTATAGTTCAGTTGATTTTCAAAAAAATTCAATTTTCCATTGAACGTGTAGAAATATTCGACCGATCCAAATGGCCGTTGGTATGACAATTACAGGTCTCAATGCCTATTGATAGAGGTATCAATCATCGAAATCGGAGCACATTTGCAGATTTTCGATTTTTGTGGCTCTGAATTTGTGTGCTATTGTTCAGTTAATTTTCAAAAAAAATTCAATTTTCCACGAAACGTGTAGAAATATTCGACCGATCCAAATGGTCGTTGGTATGACAATTACAGGTCTCAACGCCTATTGATAGAGGTATCAATCATCGAAATCGGAGAACATTTGCAGATTTTCGAATTTTGTGGCTCTGAATTTGTGGGCTATAGTTCAGTTGATTTTCAAAAAAATTCAAATTTCCATTGAACGTGTAGAAATATTCGACCGATCCAAATGGCCGTTGGTATGACAATTACAGGTCTCAACGCCTATTGATAGAGGTATCAATCATCGAAATCGGAGCACATTTGCAGATTTTCGAAGTTTGTGGCTCTGAATTTGTGGGCTATAGTTCAGTTGATTTTAAAAAAAATTCAATTTTCCATTGAACGTGTAGAAATATTCGACCGATCCAAATGGCCGTTGGTATGACAATTACAGGTCTCAATGCCTATTGATAGAGGTATCAATCATCGAAATCGGAGCACATTTGCAGATTTTCGAATTTTGTGGCTCTGAATTTGTGTGCTATAGTTCAGTTGATTTTAAAAAAAAATTCAATTTTCCACGAAACGTGTAGAAATATTCGACCGATCCAAATGGTCGTTGGTATGACAATTACAGGTCTCAACGCCTATTGATAGAGGTATCAATCATCGAAATCGGAGAACATTTGCAGATTTTCGAATTTTGTGGCTCTGAATTTGTGGGCTATAGTTCAGTTGATTTTCAAAAAAATTCAAATTTCCATTGAACGTGTAGAAATATTCGACCGATCCAAATGGCCGTTGGTATGACAATTACAGGTCTCAATGCCTATTGATAGAGGTATCAATCATCGAAATCGGAGCACATTTGCAGATTTTCGAATTTTGTGGCTCTGAATTTGTGGGCTATAGTTCAGTTGATTTTCAAAAAAATTCAATTTTCCATTGAACGTGTAGAAATATTCGACCGATCCAAATGGCCGTTGGTATGACAATTACAGGTCTCAATGCCTATTGATAGAGGTATCAATCATCGAAATCGGAGAACATTTGCAGATTTTCGATTTTTGTGGCTCTGAATTTGTGTGCTATTGTTCAGTTGATTTTCAAAAAAAATTCAATTTTCCACGAAACGTGTAGAAATATTCGACCGATCCAAATGGCCGTTGGTATGACAATTACAGGTCTCAATGCCTATTGATAGAGGTATCAATCATCGAAATCGGAGAACATTTGCAGATTTTCGAATTTTGTGGCTCTGAATTTGTGGGCTATAGTTCAGTTGATTTTCAAAAAAATTCAAATTTCCATTGAACGTGTAGAAATATTCGACCGATCCAAATGGCCGTTGGTATGACAATTACAGGTCTCAATGCCTATTGATAGAGGTATCAATCATCGAAATCGGAGCACATTTGCAGATTTTCGAATTTTGTGGCTCTGAATTTGTGGGCTATAGTTCAGTTGATTTTCAAAAAAATTCAATTTTCCATTGAACGTGTAGAAATATTCGACCGATCCAAATGGCCGTTGGTATGACAATTACAGGTCTCAATGCCTATTGATAGAGCTATCAATCATCGAAATCGGAGCACATTTGCAGATTTTCGAATTTTGTGGCTCTGAATTTGTGGGCTATAATTCAGTTGATTTTCAAAAAAATTCAAATTTCCATTGAACGTGTAGAAATATTCGACCGATCCAAATGGCCGTTGGTATGACAATTACAGGTCTCAACGCCTATTGATAGAGGTATCAATCATCGAAATCGGAGCACATTTGCAGATTTTCGAATTTTGTGGCTCTGAATTTGTGGGCTATAGTTCAGTTGATTTTCAAAAAAATTCAAATTTCCATTGAACGTGTAGAAATATTCGACCGATCCAAATGGCCGTTGGTATGACAATTACAGGTCTCAATGCCTATTGATAGAGGTATCAATCATCGAAATCGGAGCACATTTGCAGATTTTCGAATTTTGTGGCTCTGAATTTGTGGGCTATAGTTCAGTTGATTTTCAAAAAAATTCAATTTTCCACGAAACGTGTAGAAATATTCGACCGATCCAAATGGTCGTTGGTATGACAATTACAGGTCTCAACGCCTATTGATAGAGGTATCAATCATCGAAATCGGAGAACATTTGCAGATTTTCGAATTTTGTGGCTCTGAATTTGTGGGCTATAGTTCAGTTGATTTTCAAAAAAATTCAATTTTCCATTGAACGTGTAGAAATATTCGACCGATCCAAATGGCCGTTGGTATGACAATTACAGGTCTCAATGCCTATTGATAGAGGTATCAATCCAAATGGATCGATCCAAATGGTCGTTGGTATGACAATTACAGGTCTCAATGCCTATTGATAGAGGTATCAATCATCGAAATCGGAGAACATTTGCAGATTTTCGAATTTTGTGGCTCTGAATTTGTGGGCTATAGTTCAGTTGATTTTCAAAAAAATTCAATTTTCCATTGAACGTGTAGAAATATTCGACCGATCCAAATGGCCGTTGGTATGACAATTACAGGTCTCAATGCCTATTGATAGAGGTATCAATCCAAATGGATCGATCCAAATGGTCGTTGGTATGACAATTACAGGTCTCAATGCCTATTGATAGAGGTATCAATCATCGAAATCGGAGCACATTTGCAGATTTTCGATTTTTGTGGCTCTGAATTTGTGTGCTATTGTTCAGTTGATTTTAAAAAAAAATTCAATTTTCCATTGAACGTGTAGAAATATTCGACCGATCCAAATGGCCGTTGGTATGACAATTACAGGTCTCAATGCCTATTGATAGAGGTATCAATCATCGAAATCGGAGCACATTTGCAGATTTTCGAATTTTGTGGCTCTGAATTTGTGTGCTATAGTTCAGTTGATTTTAAAAAAAAATTCAATTTTCCACGAAACGTGTAGAAATATTCGACCGATCCAAATGGTCGTTGGTATGACAATTACAGGTCTCAACGCCTATTGATAGAGGTATCAATCATCGAAATCGGAGAACATTTGCAGATTTTCGAATTTTGTGGCTCTGAATTTGTGGGCTATAGTTCAGTTGATTTTCAAAAAAATTCAAATTTCCATTGAACGTGTAGAAATATTCGACCGATCCAAATGGCCGTTGGTATGACAATTACAGGTCTCAATGCCTATTGATAGAGGTATCAATCATCGAAATCGGAGCACATTTGCAGATTTTCGAATTTTGTGGCTCTGAATTTGTGGGCTATAGTTCAGTTGATTTTAAAAAAAAATTCAATTTTCCACGAAACGTGTAGAAATATTCGACCGATCCAAATGGTCGTTGGTATGACAATTACAGGTCTCAACGCCTATTGATAGAGGTATCAATCATCGAAATCGGAGAACATTTGCAGATTTTCGAATTTTGTGGCTCTGAATTTGTGGGCTATAGTTCAGTTGATTTTCAAAAAAATTCAAATTTCCATTGAACGTGTAGAAATATTCGACCGATCCAAATGGCCGTTGGTATGACAATTACAGGTCTCAACGCCTATTGATAGAGGTATCAATCATCGAAATCGGAGCACATTTGCAGATTTTCGAATTTTGTGGCTCTGAATTTGTGGGCTATAGTTCAGTTGATTTTAAAAAAAAATTCAATTTTCCATTGAACGTGTAGAAATATTCGACCGATCCAAATGGCCGTTGGTATGACAATTACAGGTCTCAATGCCTATTGATAGAGGTATCAATCATCGAAATCGGAGCACATTTGCAGATTTTCGAATTTTGTGGCTCTGAATTTGTGTGCTATAGTTCAGTTGATTTTTAAAAAAAATTCAATTTTCCACGAAACGTGTAGAAATATTCGACCGATCCAAATGGTCGTTGGTATGACAATTACAGGTCTCAACGCCTATTGATAGAGGTATCAATCATCGAAATCGGAGAACATTTGCAGATTTTCGAATTTTGTGGCTCTGAATTTGTGGGCTATAGTTCAGTTGATTTTCAAAAAAATTCAAATTTCCATTGAACGTGGAGAAATATTCGACCGATCCAAATGGCCGTTGGTATGACAATTACAGGTCTCAATGCCTATTGATAGAGGTATCAATCATCGAAATCGGAGCACATTTGCAGATTTTCGAATTTTGTGGCTCTGAATTTGTGGGCTATAGTTCAGTTGATTTTCAAAAAAATTCAATTTTCCATTGAACGTGTAGAAATATTCGACCGATCCAAATGGCCGTTGGTATGACAATTACAGGTCTCAATGCCTATTGATAGAGGTATCAATCATCGAAATCGGAGAACATTTGCAGATTTTCGATTTTTGTGGCTCTGAATTTGTGTGCTATTGTTCAGTTGATTTTCAAAAAAAATTCAATTTTCCACGAAACGTGTAGAAATATTCGACCGATCCAAATGGCCGTTGGTATGACAATTACAGGTCTCAACGCCTATTGATAGAGGTATCAATCATCGAAATCGGAGAACATTTGCAGATTTTCGAATTTTGTGGCTCTGAATTTGTGGGCTATAGTTCAGTTGATTTCAAAAAAATTCAAATTTCCATTGAACGTGTAGAAATATTCGACCGATCCAAATGGCCGTTGGTATGACAATTACAGGTCTCAACGCCTATTGATAGAGGTATCAATCATCGAAATCAGAGCACATTTGCAGATTTTCGAATTTTGTGGCTCTGAATTTGTGGGCTATAGTTCAGTTGATTTTCAAAAAAATTCAAATTTCCATTGAACGTGTAGAAATATTCGACCGATCCAAATGGCCGTTGGTATGACAATTACAGGTCTCAATGCCTATTGATAGAGGTATCAATCATCGAAATCGGAGCACATTTGCAGATTTTCGAATTTTGTGGCTCTGAATTTGTGGGCTATAGTTCAGTTGATTTTCAAAAAAATTCAATTTTCCATTGAGAAATATTCGACCGATCCAAATGGCCGTTGGTATGACAATTACAGGTCTCAATGCCTATTGATAGAGGTATCAATCCAAATGGATCGATCCAAATGGTCGTTGGTATGACAATTACAGGTCTCAATGCCTATTGATAGAGGTATCAATCATCGAAATCGGAGCACATTTGCAGATTTTCGATTTTTGTGGCTCTGAATTTGTGTGCTATTGTTCAGTTGATTTTCAAAAAAAATTCAATTTTCCACGAAACGTGTAGAAATATTGGACCGATCCAAATGGTCGTTGGTATGACAATTACAGGTCTCAACGCCTATTGATAGAGGTATCAATCATCGAAATCGGAGAACATTTGCAGATTTTCGAATTTTGTGGCTCTGAATTTGTGGGCTATAGTTCAGTTGATTTTCAAAAAAATTCAAATTTCCATTGAACGTGTAGAAATATTCGACCGATCCAAATGGCCGTTGGTATGACAATTACAGGTCTCAATGCCTATTGATAGAGGTATCAATCATCGAAATCGGAGCACATTTGCAGATTTTCGAATTTTGTGGCTCTGAATTTGTGTGCTATAGTTCAGTTGATTTTAAAAAAAAATTCAATTTTCCACGAAACGTGTAGAAATATTCGACCGATCCAAATGGTCGTTGGTATGACAATTACAGGTCTCAACGCCTATTGATAGAGGTATCAATCATCGAAATCGGAGAACATTTGCAGATTTTCGAATTTTGTGGCTCTGAATTTGTGGGCTATAGTTCAGTTGATTTTCAAAAAAATTCAAATTTCCATTGAACGTGTAGAAATATTCGACCGATCCAAATGGCCGTTGGTATGACAATTACAGGTCTCAATGCCTATTGATAGAGGTATCAATCATCGAAATCGGAGCACATTTGCAGATTTTCGAATTTTGTGGCTCTGAATTTGTGGGCTATAGTTCAGTTGATTTTCAAAAAAATTCAATTTTCCATTGAACGTGTAGAAATATTCGACCGATCCAAATGGCCGTTGGTATGACAATTACAGGTCTCAATGCCTATTGATAGAGGTATCAATCATCGAAATCGGAGAACATTTGCAGATTTTCGATTTTTGTGGCTCTGAATTTGTGTGCTATTGTTCAGTTGATTTTCAAAAAAAATTCAATTTTCCACGAAACGTGTAGAAATATTCGACCGATCCAAATGGCCGTTGGTATGACAATTACAGGTCTCAATGCCTATTGATAGAGGTATCAATCATCGAAATCGGAGAACATTTGCAGATTTTCGAATTTTGTGGCTCTGAATTTGTGGGCTATAGTTCAGTTGATTTTCAAAAAAATTCAAATTTCCATTGAACGTGTAGAAATATTCGACCGATCCAAATGGCCGTTGGTATGACAATTACAGGTCTCAATGCCTATTGATAGAGGTATCAATCATCGAAATCGGAGCACATTTGCAGATTTTCGAATTTTGTGGCTCTGAATTTGTGGGCTATAGTTCAGTTGATTTTCAAAAAAATTCAATTTTCCATTGAACGTGTAGAAATATTCGACCGATCCAAATGGCCGTTGGTATGACAATTACAGGTCTCAATGCCTATTGATAGAGCTATCAATCATCGAAATCAGAGCACATTTGCAGATTTTCGAATTTTGTGGCTCTGAATTTGTGGGCTATAATTCAGTTGATTTTAAAAAAAAATTCAAATTTCCATTGAACGTGTAGAAATATTCGACCGATCCAAATGGCCGTTGGTATGACAATTACAGGTCTCAACGCCTATTGATAGAGGTATCAATCATCGAAATCAGAGCACATTTGCAGATTTTCGAATTTTGTGGCTCTGAATTTGTGGGCTATAGTTCAGTTGATTTTCAAAAAAATTCAAATTTCCATTGAACGTGTAGAAATATTCGACCGATCCAAATGGCCGTTGGTATGACAATTACAGGTCTCAATGCCTATTGATAGAGGTATCAATCCAAATGGATCGATCCAAATGGTCGTTGGTATGACAATTACAGGTCTCAATGCCTATTGATAGAGGTATCAATCATCGAAATCGGAGCACATTTGCAGATTTTCGAATTTTGTGGCTCTGAATTTGTGGGCTATAGTTCAGTTGATTTTCAAAAAAATTCAATTTTCCACGAAACGTGTAGAAATATTCGACCGATCCAAATGGTCGTTGGTATGACAATTACAGGTCTCAACGCCTATTGATAGAGGTATCAATCATCGAAATCGGAGAACATTTGCAGATTTTCGAATTTTGTGGCTCTGAATTTGTGGGCTATAGTTCAGTTGATTTTCAAAAAAATTCAATTTTCCATTGAACGTGTAGAAATATTCGACCGATCCAAATGGCCGTTGGTATGACAATTACAGGTCTCAATGCCTATTGATAGAGGAATCAATCCAAATGGATCGATCCAAATGGTCGTTGGTATGACAATTACAGGTCTCAATGCCTATTGATAGAGGTATCAATCATCGAAATCGGAGCACATTTGCAGATTTTCGAATTTTGTGGCTCTGAATTTGTGGGCTATAGTTCAGTTGATTTTCAAAAAAATTCAATTTTCCACGAAACGTGTAGAAATATTCGACCGATCCAAATGGTCGTTGGTATGACAATTACAGGTCTCAACGCCTATTGATAGAGGTATCAATCATCGAAATCGGAGAACATTTGCAGATTTTCGAATTTTGTGGCTCTGAATTTGTGGGCTATAGTTCAGTTGATTTTCAAAAAAATTCAAATTTCCATTGAACGTGTAGAAATATTCGACCGATCCAAATGGCCGTTGGTATGACAATTACAGGTCTCAACGCCTATTGATAGAGGTATCAATCATCGAAATCAGAGCACATTTGCAGATTTTCGAATTTTGTGGCTCTGAATTTGTGGGCTATAGTTCAGTTGATTTTCAAAAAAATTCAAATTTCCATTGAACGTGTAGAAATATTCGACCGATCCAAATGGCCGTTGGTATGACAATTACAGGTCTCAATGCCTATTGATAGAGGTATCAATCATCGAAATCGGAGCACATTTGCAGATTTTCGAATTTTGTGGCTCTGAATTTGTGGGCTATAGTTCAGTTGATTTTCAAAAAAATTCAATTTTCCATTGAGAAATATTCGACCGATCCAAATGGCCGTTGGTATGACAATTACAGGTCTCAATGCCTATTGATAGAGGTATCAATCCAAATGGATCGATCCAAATGGTCGTTGGTATGACAATTACAGGTCTCAATGCCTATTGATAGAGGTATCAATCATCGAAATCGGAGCACATTTGCAGATTTTCGATTTTTGTGGCTCTGAATTTGTGGGCTATAGTTCAGTTGATTTTCAAAAAAAATTCAATTTTCCACGAAACGTGTAGAAATATTCGACCGATCCAAATGGTCGTTGGTATGACAATTACAGGTCTCAACGCCTATTGATAGAGGTATCAATCATCGAAATCAGAGCACATTTGCAGATTTTCGAATTTTGTGGCTCTGAATTTGTGGGCTATAGTTCAGTTGATTTTCAAAAAAATTCAAATTTCCATTGAACGTGTAGAAATATTCGACCGATCCAAATGGCCGTTGGTATGACAATTACAGGTCTCAACGCCTATTGATAGAGGTATCAATCATCGAAATCGGAGCACATTTGCAGATTTTCGAATTTTGTGGCTCTGAATTTGTGGGCTATAGTTCAGTTGATTTTCAAAAAAATTCAATTTTCCATTGAACGTGTAGAAATATTCGACCGATCCAAATGGCCGTTGGTATGACAATTACAGGTCTCAATGCCTATTGATAGAGGTATCAATCCAAATGGATCGATCCAAATGGTCGTTGGTATGACAATTACAGGTCTCAATGCCTATTGATAGAGGTATCAATCATCGAAATCGGAGCACATTTGCAGATTTTCGATTTTTGTGGCTCTGAATTTGTGTGCTATTGTTCAGTTGATTTTAAAAAAAAATTCAATTTTCCATTGAACGTGTAGAAATATTCGACCGATCCAAATGGCCGTTGGTATGACAATTACAGGTCTCAATGCCTATTGATAGAGGTATCAATCATCGAAATCGGAGCACATTTGCAGATTTTCGAATTTTGTGGCTCTGAATTTGTGTGCTATAGTTCAGTTGATTTTAAAAAAAAATTCAATTTTCCACGAAACGTGTAGAAATATTCGACCGATCCAAATGGTCGTTGGTATGACAATTACAGGTCTCAACGCCTATTGATAGAGGTATCAATCATCGAAATCGGAGAACATTTGCAGATTTTCGAATTTTGTGGCTCTGAATTTGTGGGCTATAGTTCAGTTGATTTTCAAAAAAATTCAAATTTCCATTGAACGTGTAGAAATATTCGACCGATCCAAATGGCCGTTGGTATGACAATTACAGGTCTCAATGCCTATTGATAGAGGTATCAATCATCGAAATCGGAGCACATTTGCAGATTTTCGAATTTTGTGGCTCTGAATTTGTGGGCTATAGTTCAGTTGATTTTCAAAAAAATTCAAATTTCCATTGAATGTGTAGAAATATTCGACCGATCCAAATGGCCGTTGGTATGATAATTACAGGTCTCAACGCCTATTGATAGAGGTATCAATCATCGAAATCAGAGCACATTTGCAGATTTTCGAATTTTGTGGCTCTGAATTTGTGGGCTATAGTTCAGTTGATTTTCAAAAAAATTCAAATTTCCATTGAACGTGTAGAAATATTCGACCGATCCAAATGGCCGTTGGTATGACAATTACAGGTCTCAATGCCTATTGATAGAGGTATCAATCATCGAAATCGGAGCACATTTGCAGATTTTCGAATTTTGTGGCTCTGAATTTGTGGGCTATAGTTCAGTTGATTTTCAAAAAAATTCAATTTTCCATTGAGAAATATTCGACCGATCCAAATGGCCGTTGGTATGACAATTACAGGTCTCAATGCCTATTGATAGAGGTATCAATCCAAATGGATCGATCCAAATGGTCGTTGGTATGACAATTACAGGTCTCAATGCCTATTGATAGAGGTATCAATCATCGAAATCGGAGCACATTTGCAGATTTTCGATTTTTGTGGCTCTGAATTTGTGTGCTATTGTTCAGTTGATTTTAAAAAAAAATTCAATTTTCCACGAAACGTGTAGAAATATTCGACCGATCCAAATGGTCGTTGGTATGACAATTACAGGTCTCAACGCCTATTGATAGAGGTATCAATCATCGAAATCGGAGAACATTTGCAGATTTTCGAATTTTGTGGCTCTGAATTTGTGGGCTATAATTCAGTTGATTTTAAAAAAAAATTCAAATTTCCATTGAACGTGTAGAAATATTCGACCGATCCAAATGGCCGTTGGTATGACAATTACAGGTCTCAATGCCTATTGATAGAGCTATCAATCATCGAAATCAGAGCACATTTGCAGATTTTCGAATTTTGTGGCTCTGAATTTGTGGGCTATAATTCAGTTGATTTAAAAAAAAATTCAAATTTCCATTGAACGTGTAGAAATATTCGACCGATCCAAATGGCCGTTGGTATGACAATTACAGGTCTCAACGCCTATTGATAGAGGTATCAATCATCGAAATCAGAGCACATTTGCAGATTTTCGAATTTTGTGGCTCTGAATTTGTGGGCTATAGTTCAGTTGATTTTCAAAAAAATTCAAATTTCCATTGAACGTGTAGAAATATTCGACCGATCCAAATGGCCGTTGGTATGACAATTACAGGTCTCAATGCCTATTGATAGAGGTATCAATCCAAATGGATCGATCCAAATGGTCGTTGGTATGACAATTACAGGTCTCAATGCCTATTGATAGAGGTATCAATCATCGAAATCGGAGCACATTTGCAGATTTTCGAATTTTGTGGCTCTGAATTTGTGGGCTATAGTTCAGTTGATTTTCAAAAAAATTCAATTTTCCACGAAACGTGTAGAAATATTCGACCGATCCAAATGGTCGTTGGTATGACAATTACAGGTCTCAACGCCTATTGATAGAGGTATCAATCATCGAAATCGGAGAACATTTGCAGATTTTCGAATTTTGTGGCTCTGAATTTGTGGGCTATAGTTCAGTTGATTTTCAAAAAAATTCAATTTTCCATTGAACGTGTAGAAATATTCGACCGATCCAAATGGCCGTTGGTATGACAATTACAGGTCTCAATGCCTATTGATAGAGGAATCAATCCAAATGGATCGATCCAAATGGTCGTTGGTATGACAATTACAGGTCTCAATGCCTATTGATAGAGGTATCAATCATCGAAATCGGAGCACATTTGCAGATTTTCGAATTTTGTGGCTCTGAATTTGTGGGCTATAGTTCAGTTGATTTTCAAAAAAATTCAATTTTCCACGAAACGTGTAGAAATATTCGACCGATCCAAATGGTCGTTGGTATGACAATTACAGGTCTCAACGCCTATTGATAGAGGTATCAATCATCGAAATCGGAGAACATTTGCAGATTTTCGAATTTTGTGGCTCTGAATTTGTGGGCTATAGTTCAGTTGATTTTCAAAAAAATTCAAATTTCCATTGAACGTGTAGAAATATTCGACCGATCCAAATGGCCGTTGGTATGACAATTACAGGTCTCAACGCCTATTGATAGAGGTATCAATCATCGAAATCAGAGCACATTTGCAGATTTTCGAATTTTGTGGCTCTGAATTTGTGGGCTATAGTTCAGTTGATTTTCAAAAAAATTCAAATTTCCATTGAACGTGTAGAAATATTCGACCGATCCAAATGGCCGTTGGTATGACAATTACAGGTCTCAATGCCTATTGATAGAGGTATCAATCATCGAAATCGGAGCACATTTGCAGATTTTCGAATTTTGTGGCTCTGAATTTGTGGGCTATAGTTCAGTTGATTTTCAAAAAAATTCAATTTTCCATTGAGAAATATTCGACCGATCCAAATGGCCGTTGGTATGACAATTACAGGTCTCAATGCCTATTGATAGAGGTATCAATCCAAATGGATCGATCCAAATGGTCGTTGGTATGACAATTACAGGTCTCAATGCCTATTGATAGAGGTATCAATCATCGAAATCGGAGCACATTTGCAGATTTTCGATTTTTGTGGCTCTGAATTTGTGGGCTATAGTTCAGTTGATTTTCAAAAAAAATTCAATTTTCCACGAAACGTGTAGAAATATTCGACCGATCCAAATGGTCGTTGGTATGACAATTACAGGTCTCAACGCCTATTGATAGAGGTATCAATCATCGAAATCAGAGCACATTTGCAGATTTTCGAATTTTGTGGCTCTGAATTTGTGGGCTATAGTTCAGTTGATTTTCAAAAAAATTCAAATTTCCATTGAACGTGTAGAAATATTCGACCGATCCAAATGGCCGTTGGTATGACAATTACAGGTCTCAACGCCTATTGATAGAGGTATCAATCATCGAAATCGGAGCACATTTGCAGATTTTCGAATTTTGTGGCTCTGAATTTGTGGGCTATAGTTCAGTTGATTTTCAAAAAAATTCAATTTTCCATTGAACGTGTAGAAATATTCGACCGATCCAAATGGCCGTTGGTATGACAATTACAGGTCTCAATGCCTATTGATAGAGGTATCAATCCAAATGGATCGATCCAAATGGTCGTTGGTATGACAATTACAGGTCTCAATGCCTATTGATAGAGGTATCAATCATCGAAATCGGAGCACATTTGCAGATTTTCGATTTTTGTGGCTCTGAATTTGTGTGCTATTGTTCAGTTGATTTTAAAAAAAAATTCAATTTTCCATTGAACGTGTAGAAATATTCGACCGATCCAAATGGCCGTTGGTATGACAATTACAGGTCTCAATGCCTATTGATAGAGGTATCAATCATCGAAATCGGAGCACATTTGCAGATTTTCGAATTTTGTGGCTCTGAATTTGTGTGCTATAGTTCAGTTGATTTTAAAAAAAAATTCAATTTTCCACGAAACGTGTAGAAATATTCGACCGATCCAAATGGTCGTTGGTATGACAATTACAGGTCTCAACGCCTATTGATAGAGGTATCAATCATCGAAATCGGAGAACATTTGCAGATTTTCGAATTTTGTGGCTCTGAATTTGTGGGCTATAGTTCAGTTGATTTTCAAAAAAATTCAAATTTCCATTGAACGTGTAGAAATATTCGACCGATCCAAATGGCCGTTGGTATGACAATTACAGGTCTCAATGCCTATTGATAGAGGTATCAATCATCGAAATCGGAGCACATTTGCAGATTTTCGAATTTTGTGGCTCTGAATTTGTGGGCTATAGTTCAGTTGATTTTCAAAAAAATTCAAATTTCCATTGAATGTGTAGAAATATTCGACCGATCCAAATGGCCGTTGGTATGATAATTACAGGTCTCAACGCCTATTGATAGAGGTATCAATCATCGAAATCAGAGCACATTTGCAGATTTTCGAATTTTGTGGCTCTGAATTTGTGGGCTATAGTTCAGTTGATTTTCAAAAAAATTCAAATTTCCATTGAACGTGTAGAAATATTCGACCGATCCAAATGGCCGTTGGTATGACAATTACAGGTCTCAATGCCTATTGATAGAGGTATCAATCATCGAAATCGGAGCACATTTGCAGATTTTCGAATTTTGTGGCTCTGAATTTGTGGGCTATAGTTCAGTTGATTTTCAAAAAAAATTCAATTTTCCATTGAGAAATATTCGACCGATCCAAATGGCCGTTGGTATGACAATTACAGGTCTCAATGCCTATTGATAGAGGTATCAATCCAAATGGATCGATCCAAATGGTCGTTGGTATGACAATTACAGGTCTCAATGCCTATTGATAGAGGTATCAATCATCGAAATCGGAGCACATTTGCAGATTTTCGATTTTTGTGGCTCTGAATTTGTGTGCTATTGTTCAGTTGATTTTCAAAAAAAATTCAATTTTCCACGAAACGTGTAGAAATATTCGACCGATCCAAATGGTCGTTGGTATGACAATTACAGGTCTCAACGCCTATTGATAGAGGTATCAATCATCGAAATCGGAGAACATTTGCAGATTTTCGAATTTTGTGGCTCTGAATTTGTGGGCTATAGTTCAGTTGGTTTTCAAAAAAATTCAAATTTCCATTGAACGTGTAGAAATATTCGACCGATCCAAATGGCCGTTGGTATGACAATTACAGGTCTCAACGCCTATTGATAGAGGTATCAATCATCGAAATCGGAGCACATTTGCAGATTTTCGAAGTTTGTGGCTCTGAATTTGTGGGCTATAGTTCAGTTGATTTTAAAAAAAATTCAATTTTCCATTGAACGTGTAGAAATATTCGACCGATCCAAATGGCCGTTGGTATGACAATTACAGGTCTCAATGCCTATTGATAGAGGTATCAATCATCGAAATCGGAGAACATTTGCAGATTTTCGATTTTTGTGGCTCTGAATTTGTGTGCTATTGTTCAGTTGATTTTCAAAAAAAATTCAATTTTCCACGAAACGTGTAGAAATATTCGACCGATCCAAATGGTCGTTGGTATGACAATTACAGGTCTCAACGCCTATTGATAGAGGTATCAATCATCGAAATCGGAGAACATTTGCAGATTTTCGAATTTTGTGGCTCTGAATTTGTGGGCTATAGTTCAGTTGATTTTCAAAAAAATTCAAATTTCCATTGAACGTGTAGAAATATTCGACCGATCCAAATGGCCGTTGGTATGACAATTACAGGTCTCAACGCCTATTGATAGAGGTATCAATCATCGAAATCGGAGCACATTTGCAGATTTTCGAAGTTTGTGGCTCTGAATTTGTGGGCTATAGTTCAGTTGATTTTAAAAAAAATTCAATTTTCCATTGAACGTGTAGAAATATTCGACCGATCCAAATGGCCGTTGGTATGACAATTACAGGTCTCAATGCCTATTGATAGAGGTATCAATCATCGAAATCGGAGCACATTTGCAGATTTTCGATTTTTGTGGCTCTGAATTTGTGTGCTATTGTTCAGTTGATTTTCAAAAAAAATTCAATTTTCCACGAAACGTGTAGAAATATTCGACCGATCCAAATGGTCGTTGGTATGACAATTACAGGTCTCAACGCCTATTGATAGAGGTATCAATAATCGAAATCGGAGAACATTTGCAGATTTTCGAATTTTGTGGCTCTGAATTTGTGGGCTATAGTTCAGTTGATTTTCAAAAAAATTCAAATTTCCATTGAACGTGTAGAAATATTCGACCGATCCAAATGGCCGTTGGTATGACAATTACAGGTCTCAACGCCTATTGATAGAGGTATCAATCATCGAAATCGGAGCACATTTGCAGATTTTCGAAGTTTGTGGCTCTGAATTTGTGGGCTATAGTTCAGTTGATTTTAAAAAAAATTCAATTTTCCATTGAACGTGTAGAAATATTCGACCGATCCAAATGGCCGTTGGTATGACAATTACAGGTCTCAATGCCTATTGATAGAGGTATCAATCATCGAAATCGGAGCACATTTGCAGATTTTCGAATTTTGTGGCTCTGAATTTGTGTGCTATAGTTCAGTTGATTTTAAAAAAAAATTCAATTTTCCACGAAACGTGTAGAAATATTCGACCGATCCAAATGGTCGTTGGTATGACAATTACAGGTCTCAACGCCTATTGATAGAGGTATCAATCATCGAAATCGGAGAACATTTGCAGATTTTCGAATTTTGTGGCTCTGAATTTGTGGGCTATAGTTCAGTTGATTTTCAAAAAAATTCAAATTTCCATTGAACGTGTAGAAATATTCGACCGATCCAAATGGCCGTTGGTATGACAATTACAGGTCTCAATGCCTATTGATAGAGGTATCAATCATCGAAATCGGAGCACATTTGCAGATTTTCGAATTTTGTGGCTCTGAATTTGTGGGCTATAGTTCAGTTGATTTTCAAAAAAATTCAATTTTCCATTGAACGTGTAGAAATATTCGACCGATCCAAATGGCCGTTGGTATGACAATTACAGGTCTCAATGCCTATTGATAGAGGTATCAATCATCGAAATCGGAGAACATTTGCAGATTTTCGATTTTTGTGGCTCTGAATTTGTGTGCTATTGTTCAGTTGATTTTCAAAAAAAATTCAATTTTCCACGAAACGTGTAGAAATATTCGACCGATCCAAATGGCCGTTGGTATGACAATTACAGGTCTCAATGCCTATTGATAGAGGTATCAATCATCGAAATCGGAGCACATTTGCAGATTTTCGAATTTTGTGGCTCTGAATTTGTGGGCTATAGTTCAGTTGATTTTCAAAAAAATTCAAATTTCCATTGAACGTGTAGAAATATTCGACCGATCCAAATGGCCGTTGGTATGACAATTACAGGTCTCAATGCCTATTGATAGAGGTATCAATCATCGAAATCGGAGCACATTTGCAGATTTTCGAATTTTGTGGCTCTGAATTTGTGGGCTATAGTTCAGTTGATTTTCAAAAAAATTCAATTTTCCATTGAACGTGTAGAAATATTCGACCGATCCAAATGGCCGTTGGTATGACAATTACAGGTCTCAATGCCTATTGATAGAGCTATCAATCATCGAAATCGGAGCACATTTGCAGATTTTCGAATTTTGTGGCTCTGAATTTGTGGGCTATAATTCAGTTGATTTTCAAAAAAATTCAAATTTCCATTGAACGTGTAGAAATATTCGACCGATCCAAATGGCCGTTGGTATGACAATTACAGGTCTCAACGCCTATTGATAGAGGTATCAATCATCGAAATCGGAGCACATTTGCAGATTTTCGAATTTTGTGGCTCTGAATTTGTGGGCTATAGTTCAGTTGATTTTCAAAAAAATTCAAATTTCCATTGAACGTGTAGAAATATTCGACCGATCCAAATGGCCGTTGGTATGACAATTACAGGTCTCAATGCCTATTGATAGAGGTATCAATCATCGAAATCGGAGCACATTTGCAGATTTTCGAATTTTGTGGCTCTGAATTTGTGGGCTATAGTTCAGTTGATTTTCAAAAAAATTCAATTTTCCACGAAACGTGTAGAAATATTCGACCGATCCAAATGGTCGTTGGTATGACAATTACAGGTCTCAACGCCTATTGATAGAGGTATCAATCATCGAAATCGGAGAACATTTGCAGATTTTCGAATTTTGTGGCTCTGAATTTGTGGGCTATAGTTCAGTTGATTTTCAAAAAAATTCAATTTTCCATTGAACGTGTAGAAATATTCGACCGATCCAAATGGCCGTTGGTATGACAATTACAGGTCTCAATGCCTATTGATAGAGGTATCAATCCAAATGGATCGATCCAAATGGTCGTTGGTATGACAATTACAGGTCTCAATGCCTATTGATAGAGGTATCAATCATCGAAATCGGAGAACATTTGCAGATTTTCGAATTTTGTGGCTCTGAATTTGTGGGCTATAGTTCAGTTGATTTTCAAAAAAATTCAATTTTCCATTGAACGTGTAGAAATATTCGACCGATCCAAATGGCCGTTGGTATGACAATTACAGGTCTCAATGCCTATTGATAGAGGTATCAATCCAAATGGATCGATCCAAATGGTCGTTGGTATGACAATTACAGGTCTCAATGCCTATTGATAGAGGTATCAATCATCGAAATCGGAGCACATTTGCAGATTTTCGATTTTTGTGGCTCTGAATTTGTGTGCTATTGTTCAGTTGATTTTAAAAAAAAATTCAATTTTCCATTGAACGTGTAGAAATATTCGACCGATCCAAATGGCCGTTGGTATGACAATTACAGGTCTCAATGCCTATTGATAGAGGTATCAATCATCGAAATCGGAGCACATTTGCAGATTTTCGAATTTTGTGGCTCTGAATTTGTGTGCTATAGTTCAGTTGATTTTAAAAAAAAATTCAATTTTCCACGAAACGTGTAGAAATATTCGACCGATCCAAATGGTCGTTGGTATGACAATTACAGGTCTCAACGCCTATTGATAGAGGTATCAATCATCGAAATCGGAGAACATTTGCAGATTTTCGAATTTTGTGGCTCTGAATTTGTGGGCTATAGTTCAGTTGATTTTCAAAAAAATTCAAATTTCCATTGAACGTGTAGAAATATTCGACCGATCCAAATGGCCGTTGGTATGACAATTACAGGTCTCAATGCCTATTGATAGAGGTATCAATCATCGAAATCGGAGCACATTTGCAGATTTTCGAATTTTGTGGCTCTGAATTTGTGGGCTATAGTTCAGTTGATTTTAAAAAAAAATTCAATTTTCCACGAAACGTGTAGAAATATTCGACCGATCCAAATGGTCGTTGGTATGACAATTACAGGTCTCAACGCCTATTGATAGAGGTATCAATCATCGAAATCGGAGAACATTTGCAGATTTTCGAATTTTGTGGCTCTGAATTTGTGGGCTATAGTTCAGTTGATTTTCAAAAAAATTCAAATTTCCATTGAACGTGTAGAAATATTCGACCGATCCAAATGGCCGTTGGTATGACAATTACAGGTCTCAACGCCTATTGATAGAGGTATCAATCATCGAAATCGGAGCACATTTGCAGATTTTCGAATTTTGTGGCTCTGAATTTGTGGGCTATAGTTCAGTTGATTTTAAAAAAAAATTCAATTTTCCATTGAACGTGTAGAAATATTCGACCGATCCAAATGGCCGTTGGTATGACAATTACAGGTCTCAATGCCTATTGATAGAGGTATCAATCATCGAAATCGGAGCACATTTGCAGATTTTCGAATTTTGTGGCTCTGAATTTGTGTGCTATAGTTCAGTTGATTTTAAAAAAAAATTCAATTTTCCACGAAACGTGTAGAAATATTCGACCGATCCAAATGGTCGTTGGTATGACAATTACAGGTCTCAACGCCTATTGATAGAGGTATCAATCATCGAAATCGGAGAACATTTGCAGATTTTCGAATTTTGTGGCTCTGAATTTGTGGGCTATAGTTCAGTTGATTTTCAAAAAAATTCAAATTTCCATTGAACGTGGAGAAATATTCGACCGATCCAAATGGCCGTTGGTATGACAATTACAGGTCTCAATGCCTATTGATAGAGGTATCAATCATCGAAATCGGAGCACATTTGCAGATTTTCGAATTTTGTGGCTCTGAATTTGTGGGCTATAGTTCAGTTGATTTTCAAAAAAATTCAATTTTCCATTGAACGTGTAGAAATATTCGACCGATCCAAATGGCCGTTGGTATGACAATTACAGGTCTCAATGCCTATTGATAGAGGTATCAATCATCGAAATCGGAGAACATTTGCAGATTTTCGATTTTTGTGGCTCTGAATTTGTGTGCTATTGTTCAGTTGATTTTCAAAAAAAATTCAATTTTCCACGAAACGTGTAGAAATATTCGACCGATCCAAATGGCCGTTGGTATGACAATTACAGGTCTCAACGCCTATTGATAGAGGTATCAATCATCGAAATCGGAGAACATTTGCAGATTTTCGAATTTTGTGGCTCTGAATTTGTGGGCTATAGTTCAGTTGATTTTCAAAAAAATTCAAATTTCCATTGAACGTGTAGAAATATTCGACCGATCCAAATGGCCGTTGGTATGACAATTACAGGTCTCAACGCCTATTGATAGAGGTATCAATCATCGAAATCAGAGCACATTTGCAGATTTTCGAATTTTGTGGCTCTGAATTTGTGGGCTATAGTTCAGTTGATTTTCAAAAAAATTCAAATTTCCATTGAACGTGTAGAAATATTCGACCGATCCAAATGGCCGTTGGTATGACAATTACAGGTCTCAATGCCTATTGATAGAGGTATCAATCATCGAAATCGGAGCACATTTGCAGATTTTCGAATTTTGTGGCTCTGAATTTGTGGGCTATAGTTCAGTTGATTTTCAAAAAAATTCAATTTTCCATTGAGAAATATTCGACCGATCCAAATGGCCGTTGGTATGACAATTACAGGTCTCAATGCCTATTGATAGAGGTATCAATCCAAATGGATCGATCCAAATGGTCGTTGGTATGACAATTACAGGTCTCAATGCCTATTGATAGAGGTATCAATCATCGAAATCGGAGCACATTTGCAGATTTTCGATTTTTGTGGCTCTGAATTTGTGTGCTATTGTTCAGTTGATTTTCAAAAAAAATTCAATTTTCCACGAAACGTGTAGAAATATTGGACCGATCCAAATGGTCGTTGGTATGACAATTACAGGTCTCAACGCCTATTGATAGAGGTATCAATCATCGAAATCGGAGAACATTTGCAGATTTTCGAATTTTGTGGCTCTGAATTTGTGGGCTATAGTTCAGTTGATTTTCAAAAAAATTCAAATTTCCATTGAACGTGTAGAAATATTCGACCGATCCAAATGGCCGTTGGTATGACAATTACAGGTCTCAACGCCTATTGATAGAGGTATCAATCATCGAAATCGGAGAACATTTGCAGATTTTCGAATTTTGTGGCTCTGAATTTGTGGGCTATAGTTCAGTTGATTTTCAAAAAAATTCAAATTTCCATTGAACGTGTAGAAATATTCGACCGATCCAAATGGCCGTTGGTATGACAATTACAGGTCTCAATGCCTATTGATAGAGGTATCAATCATCGAAATCGGAGCACATTTGCAGATTTTCGAATTTTGTGGCTCTGAATTTGTGTGCTATAGTTCAGTTGATTTTAAAAAAAAATTCAATTTTCCACGAAACGTGTAGAAATATTCGACCGATCCAAATGGTCGTTGGTATGACAATTACAGGTCTCAACGCCTATTGATAGAGGTATCAATCATCGAAATCGGAGAACATTTGCAGATTTTCGAATTTTGTGGCTCTGAATTTGTGGGCTATAGTTCAGTTGATTTTCAAAAAAATTCAAATTTCCATTGAACGTGTAGAAATATTCGACCGATCCAAATGGCCGTTGGTATGACAATTACAGGTCTCAATGCCTATTGATAGAGGTATCAATCATCGAAATCGGAGCACATTTGCAGATTTTCGAATTTTGTGGCTCTGAATTTGTGGGCTATAGTTCAGTTGATTTTCAAAAAAATTCAATTTTCCATTGAACGTGTAGAAATATTCGACCGATCCAAATGGCCGTTGGTATGACAATTACAGGTCTCAATGCCTATTGATAGAGGTATCAATCATCGAAATCGGAGAACATTTGCAGATTTTCGATTTTTGTGGCTCTGAATTTGTGTGCTATTGTTCAGTTGATTTTCAAAAAAAATTCAATTTTCCACGAAACGTGTAGAAATATTCGACCGATCCAAATGGCCGTTGGTATGACAATTACAGGTCTCAATGCCTATTGATAGAGGTATCAATCATCGAAATCGGAGAACATTTGCAGATTTTCGAATTTTGTGGCTCTGAATTTGTGGGCTATAGTTCAGTTGATTTTCAAAAAAATTCAAATTTCCATTGAACGTGTAGAAATATTCGACCGATCCAAATGGCCGTTGGTATGACAATTACAGGTCTCAATGCCTATTGATAGAGGTATCAATCATCGAAATCGGAGCACATTTGCAGATTTTCGAATTTTGTGGCTCTGAATTTGTGGGCTATAGTTCAGTTGATTTTCAAAAAAATTCAATTTTCCATTGAACGTGTAGAAATATTCGACCGATCCAAATGGCCGTTGGTATGACAATTACAGGTCTCAATGCCTATTGATAGAGCTATCAATCATCGAAATCAGAGCACATTTGCAGATTTTCGAATTTTGTGGCTCTGAATTTGTGGGCTATAATTCAGTTGATTTTAAAAAAAAATTCAAATTTCCATTGAACGTGTAGAAATATTCGACCGATCCAAATGGCCGTTGGTATGACAATTACAGGTCTCAACGCCTATTGATAGAGGTATCAATCATCGAAATCAGAGCACATTTGCAGATTTTCGAATTTTGTGGCTCTGAATTTGTGGGCTATAGTTCAGTTGATTTTCAAAAAAATTCAAATTTCCATTGAACGTGTAGAAATATTCGACCGATCCAAATGGCCGTTGGTATGACAATTACAGGTCTCAATGCCTATTGATAGAGGTATCAATCCAAATGGATCGATCCAAATGGTCGTTGGTATGACAATTACAGGTCTCAATGCCTATTGATAGAGGTATCAATCATCGAAATCGGAGCACATTTGCAGATTTTCGAATTTTGTGGCTCTGAATTTGTGGGCTATAGTTCAGTTGATTTTCAAAAAAATTCAATTTTCCACGAAACGTGTAGAAATATTCGACCGATCCAAATGGTCGTTGGTATGACAATTACAGGTCTCAACGCCTATTGATAGAGGTATCAACGTGTAGAAATATTCGACCGATCCAAATGGCCGTTGGTATGACAATTACAGGTCTCAATGCCTATTGATAGAGGAATCAATCCAAATGGATCGATCCAAATGGTCGTTGGTATGACAATTACAGGTCTCAATGCCTATTGATAGAGGTATCAATCATCGAAATCGGAGCACATTTGCAGATTTTCGAATTTTGTGGCTCTGAATTTGTGGGCTATAGTTCAGTTGATTTTCAAAAAAATTCAATTTTCCATTGAACGTGTAGAAATATTCGACCGATCCAAATGGCCGTTGGTATGACAATTACAGGTCTCAATGCCTATTGATAGAGGTATCGATCCAAATGGATCGATCCAAATGGTCGTTGGTATGACAATTACAGGTCTCAATGCCTATTGATAGAGGTATCAATCATCGAAATCGGAGCACATTTGCAGATTTTCGAATTTTGTGGCTCTGAATTTGTGGGCTATAGTTCAGTTGATTTTCAAAAAAATTCAAATTTCCATTGAACGTGTAGAAATATTCGACCGATCCAAATGGCCGTTGGTATGACAATTACAGGTCTCAACGCCTATTGATAGAGGTATCAATCATCGAAATCGGAGAACATTTGCAGATTTTCGAATTTTGTGGCTCTGAATTTGTGGGCTATAGTTCAGTTGATTTTCAAAAAAATTCAATTTTCCATTGAACGTGTAGAAATATTCGACCGATCCAAATGGCCGTTGGTATGACAATTACAGGTCTCAATGCCTATTGATAGAGGTATCAATCCAAATGGATCGATCCAAATGGTCGTTGGTATGACAATTACAGGTCTCAATGCCTATTGATAGAGGTATCAATCATCGAAATCGGAGCACATTTGCAGATTTTCGAATTTTGTGGCTCTGAATTTGTGGGCTATAGTTCAGTTGATTTTCAAAAAAATTCAATTTTCCACGAAACGTGTAGAAATATTCGACCGATCCAAATGGTCGTTGGTATGACAATTACAGGTCTCAACGCCTATTGATAGAGGTATCAATCATCGAAATCGGAGAACATTTGCAGATTTTCGAATTTTGTGGCTCTGAATTTGTGGGCTATAGTTCAGTTGATTTTCAAAAAAATTCAATTTTCCATTGAACGTGTAGAAATATTCGACCGATCCAAATGGCCGTTGGTATGACAATTACAGGTCTCAATGCCTATTGATAGAGGTATCAATCATCGAAATCGGAGCACATTTGCAGATTTTCGAATTTTGTGGCTCTGAATTTGTGGGCTATAGTTCAGTTGATTTTCAAAAAAATTCAAATTTCCATTGAACGTGTAGAAATATTCGACCGATCCAAATGGCCGTTGGTATGACAATTACAGGTCTCAATGCCTATTGATAGAGGTATCAATCATCGAAATCGGAGAACATTTGCAGATTTTCGAATTTTGAGGCTCTGAATTTGTGGGCTATAGTTCAGTTGATTTTCAAAAAAATTCAATTTTCCATTGAACGTGTAGAAATATTCGACCGATCCAAATGGCCGTTGGTATGACAATTACAGGTCTCAACGCCTATTGATACAGGTATCAATCATCGAAATCGGAGAACATTTGCAGATTTTCGAATTTTGTGGCTCTGAATTTGTGGGCTATAGTTCAGTTGATTTTCAAAAAAAATTCAATTTTCCACGAAACGTGTAGAAATATTCGATCGATCCAAATGGTCGTTGGTATGACAATTACAGGTCTCAATGCCTATTGATAAAGGTATCAATCATCGAAATCAGAGCACATTTGCAGATTTTCGATTTTTGTGGCTCTGAATTTGTGGGCTATAGTTCAGTTGATTTTCAAAAAAAATTCAATTTTCCACGAAACGTGTAGAAATATTCGACCGATCCAAATGGTCGTTGGTATGACAATTACAGGTCTCAACGCCTATTGATAGAGGTATCAATCATCGAAATCGGAGCACATTTGCGGATTTTCGAATTTTCTGGCTCTGAATTTGTGGGCTATAGTTCAGTTGATTTTCAAAAAAATTCAATTTTCCACGAAACGTGTAGAAATATTCGACCGATCCAAATGGTCGTTGGTATGACAATTACAGGTCTCAACGCCTATTGATAGAGGTATCAATCATCGAAATCGGAGCACATTTGCAGATTTTCGAATTTTGTGGCTCTGAATTTGTGGGCTATAGTTCAGTTGATTTTCAAAAAAATTCAATTTTCCATTGAACGTGTAGAAATATTCGACCGATCCAAATGGTCGTTGGTATAACAATTACAGGTCTCAACGCCTATTGATAGAGGTATCAATCATCGAAATCGGAGCACATTTGCGGGTTTTCGAATTTTCTGGCTCTGAATTTGTGGGCTATAGTTCAGTTGATTTTCAAAAAAATTCAATTTTCCACGAAACGTGTAGAAATATTCGACCGATCCAAATGGTCGTTGGTATGACAATTACAGGTCTCAACGCCTATTGATAGAGGTATCAATCATCGAAATCCAAATCGTCATTTAAAATATCAAGGTATACATTTTCATCAACTTCTTCTTCTTCTTCCGCTGGCGCTACATCCCATGAAGGGATTTGACCGCCTCAACGATGCTCCTCCAAATAATTTCGATTCGCTAGTGGTCAGGCTGCTGTGTAAGCTAATATCTAATTCGCTAATCCATCTGGTTCTACCATATTATTATCTTGTTGCAATTTGCGTAGTTTGCCACTCGCGATAGTGCTTGATTTAAAAATGGTGATTATCTCGTTCATTCATTTTATTAATAATTTGAGACCTTCCTTTGATGATAATGCTTTCACAACTAAATTCAATGTGTGAGCAAAACACGGCATAAGTTTAATATACATATACTAATATTATAGCGCGTAATCGAATTGTTGCTCACGGGAATAGATCAGCTTTCAATTGTGATCCAAATATAGATTATGCTCAGCAAAACACTGTAAAAATTGAACAAATGAATAAAACTTGCCCTAAGTGCTTTTCTAAAAAATGGAGTGATGAAGCAAACGGTATGTGCTGTGCTGGAGGCAAAGTGGTTCTCCCTAATATACAGGAACCACCGCACTCAATAAAAGATCTTTTGTCAGGCAGTCATCAATTATCTACGCATTTTTTAAATAACATACGCAGGTATAATACACTGTTTCAGATGATGTCATTTGGTGCTAAAGAAATTCGCGAAGGGAAATTTATGCCTACATTTAAGGTAGAAGGGCAGGTGTACCAATTGATTGGTGGTCTCCTACCACCTTTAGTTTAAAGTCAGCAGTTTCTACAAATTTATTTCATATTTGATGCCAATCAACAGTGTGTGTGTACGAAACAGTCAAAAGTAAAAACAAATCTTTCGATCAAAGCCTTCTAATAACATTGAAATTAATAATTTTCTTACTTCTTAGCCGTATAACTATTATACAAAATTGATCTCTACGAAAAGCCCTTTTATTTAACGGAATAATATACTAAATATTAGTGAAAGAATTTTTGAAAACGGATGAGTTGTTTCGGAGATTACCTCATACATCTAAACATACAAACTTTATCTCTTTATTTAGTATAGAAGTATAGGTTAGTATAGAAGTATAGATTGGTATAGAAGTATGTATAGAAGTATACCGGAAGTTAACTGATTTTAGGCATTTTAATAAGTTATTTAAACCACTCAATATTTTCCACTCAGTTTTTTTTTGTTTTTTTTTTTGGCTGGTTCACGTCAGGACAATTAAACAAGACTAAAACAATATCGCTGGTAAAACCAAGGACAAACCTCTGCATAGAAGGAAATCATGTTTAGGCGTGTTTCCAATTCCAATTACTTATGCCCCGATGAAATAATGCACTACTGTATCGCTGTTTCATTTTTTGTTTATGAATTTATAAAAACTACGCATGGACGGAGAAGATGTGTACAAAATGTATACATAGAAGTAAAATTTTGATTTTAGTAAATGCTCTACAATTTGCAAAACAGTTTGCTTGAAATATAAAAATTCCAAATAATTTTGCCCATGACTGTAGGTTTATGTATTTTTATTGTAGCTTTTCGATACTGTTAAAGTTAGCCGAAACTTGCTAGCCGAAAGTAAGAAAAACGGTAATGCAGATTGTGGTATCGCAGCCGAAAGTACAAAAAATTGGTAACGCTGATTGTGTCATCCTAGCCGAAAATAAAAAATGAAGTCGTTATCAATCGGTAGTGTCTAGCTCAAAAATTACTAAGGATGCATGAGCCCGTTTTCAATCAACATTCGTAAATAATGACGATACGTTTAACAACAATAAAAGGAAATTTTGAGGGATAGTAATATATTACTAATTTTTTGTTTGAAATCTTCTGAATTGATTATAAACGAACTGGTTTTTCCTTTACTATGTCTCAAAAATGCTGATAAACCATATGTTGGATCATCTACTGAGCTTATAATTGGTCTCAGTCCAGTGTTTGATGGTTTTTCGCTCAGAATTCTTACGAACATAACCGATTGACGTGAAATTTTGACAGTACGTAAAGAATGGCTCAAGGAACAAAAGTTATATAGTGCCGATGTGTGCTTTTACCCTGGGGATGGATGCCATCCCTTCTCGCGGGGGTGGAAATTAGTAGGTACACTCAAAGTAACTGCAGAAATCGATAGAGGTATGAATTCTAAGCGGAAAGAGTCCTATGAAGTTTTTTCGATAAATCAATATTTTTCAGCGATTTTTCACAAATAACTCGAGAACCTTAAGTTTTATCAAAAATTCAAACCAAGCAAAAACAAAGTTTATAAAATAAAAAATCGATTGTTTTTTTTTATATTTCTGTAGATGCAATACGAACCGAGTTGTGGCTCGTTGAAAGTGACTGTTTGTTCGCCGAAAACTATTCGAACCATTCAACGTTAAATAACGGAAAAACGACGCATTTTTGGAAGAAAATTTGTTAGACCTTTTCTAAAGTAATTGAAAAGACCTTTAAAATGAGTAGCAAAAGTCGTTATTATAAAAACTTACGGAGTTATGATAAAAATAAAATGGTTATCTCGTTTTTCAGGAGAAAAAATCAGCAATGGCCTAACCTCAAGCATTGAAATTAAACGTAATCTATTCACAATGTACTTTATTTAGGTACTAACAATATGTTCTAAAATTTTAAATGGTTTAAAATGTCTAGATTTTATAAAAGGTTTGATTCAAGTTTTGAAATGATTTTTGAAAAAAATTTCCTTTTTCCACTATAATTCAAAAACTAAAGAAGATACGTACAAAATGCATGAGTACAAAAATGTTAATTTTTTTTTCTTTTAATTTCTCTAGGATGGAAATTAATTGAGATATCACCGTTTTAAGTTCGAATTTGAGTGCAACGGCCACGTTCCCCGAGCCCTTTAAACTCCAAATTTTGAAAACGAAGGGTTCAAGGAAGTTTAACTTTACAGGCCTTGTAACCCTTAAAATTCCCTGCAAAATGGTTGTGGAGCGATTATGTATCTTACAAATTAAGGAAGTTATTGTTAAAAACCAATCGCGTATTTTGGGAGAAATTTTCGGATTGCTCTCAAACATGCATTTTTTAACTCGAAACATATTGAGTTATCAAAAAAACTTCATACGTTTTTTGCTTTGCTTAGGATTCATCCCTCTAATGATTTCTGTGATCAATTTGAGTGTACTAATTTCCGCCCTCGATAAAGGGTGGCTTTAACCCCCAGGTTAAAAATTCACATCGGCACTATATAAGCTTTGTTCCCTGAGCCATTCCCTATACTTACTGTCCAAATTTAACGTAAATCGGTTTTGTCCTTAAGAATTCTGAAGTACATAATTAATAACCTATTTCATCGTCAAACACTGCACTATCTGTAAGGAATGTCCGGTTTATGAATTTTTTGCAATCCATATAATTTAGGAATAATGCCGTGCTAAGAAAAATGTCACATCTACCTTTTTGTAGTTTTGAGTAATTTCAATTTTTCTATTTTTGTTTGCCATATCATTATATGAAACTTGACTATTAAATAACGTGATTTTATGGCATTTGATGAACGATATTACTTCGGTCTAAAAAGACCAAAGTATTGAAATCCTGTCAAAAATGACGAAAAATTTGGTTGGTCCAAAACCACTTTTCTCGACGTTTTGAAAGTCCCTGAGTCTGAAATTGCAAAAAAAAAAAAAAAATGTCCGTCCGTCTGTCTGGATGTCTGGATGTCTGGATGTCTGTGTGTCTGGACCCATGGTATCTCGAGAACGGCTTGTCCGATTTTGAATTTTTTTTCGCCAATCTGTTTCTATGGTCAAGGCGGAGATTTGAAAAGCTCTTGGAGACTGTACGTCAAGAGGGTAGGGTACCTGCCATACGAACTGACCCAAAATACCTGGTTTTATAAATATTTACGATTTTTTTATGTATGCTGGTTTGATTATTATTGAATTGGGCATTGAATTGGGAATTGATTTGAAGGTTAAGTTAGGGGTAAATTTGAGGGTTGAGTTGAAGTTGAGTTGGAGTTGAGTTGGGGTTGCATTAGGATGTAGTGTGTACGTAGTTAACAATTTTTTTATATGATGGAACTTGCGCTTGCCTATTTATCAACCGATTATTATGAAATTTGACATGTGTGTCGGAAATAGGAATCTAAAATGATTTTTGGATAAAGTTCTGGAATATGGCCAAGTATGATGGAACTTGACTATTTCTCATCACATGTGCATTGAAAATGGGATTCTAAAATTGTTTTGGATGAAGTTCTGGAATATGGCCAAGTACGATGGAACTTGGCTATTTCTCAACCGATTTCGATGAAATTCGACATGTGTATTGGAAATGAGATTCTAACATTTTATTTGGATGAAGTTCTGGAATAAGGCCAAGTATGATGAAACTGGCCTATTTCTCAACCGATTTTGATGAAATTCGATATGAGTATTGGAAATGGGATTCTAAAATGAGTTTTGGATAAAATTCTGGAGTAGGATGGAACTTGGCAATTCCTTAATGGGGTATCATCAAATTTGAGATGGGTGTTGGGAATGGAATTCAAAAATAATATTTTGATAAAGCTCTGGAATAAGGTCAAGTAGGATGGAACTTAGTTATTCCTTACCCGATTATGATGAAATTTGACATTTTCGTTGTAAATGGGATTCTAAAATGATTTTTATTAAAGTTCTAGAATATGCTCAGTTACACGGTTAGAAATATCAGTATACTTTTGTATACTACTTTCGGTATAAAGTTCTAAAATACGATTTTTAGTATTATATTGGATTCCTATACCCCTGCTACTAAAGCTTTTGACCTGTTTGGCTGTTGTTGTATGTATAAGTAAATAAATAAAGTAGTGGTAGCAGTTTTTTTAGATTTCAAACGAGCTTTTGAAACTATAGATAGGAAAATCTTACTCCAAAAATTATGCAAGTACGGTATAAAAGGAAAAGAGCTTGAATGGTTCAATAATTATCTTCAAGGGAGACAACAATATACAAAAGTCGATAATTTTACATCATCGTTTATAGAAAACAATCTCGGAGTACCACAAGGTTCAACACTTGGGCCATTGTTGTTTATCTTATATATAAATGACATAGTAGATGTTATAAAGAACTGTAAAATTAATATGTTTGCGGATGACACATTAATTACTATTTCGGCACCAACTCATCAAGAAGCAGTACAAAAAGTAAACGAAGATCTTGAGAATTTACGGGGATGGTTGATGTTTCATAAATTGTCATTGAACATTTCGAAAACGAAGTATATGTTCTTGTCAATCAAAACCAAGTACGAGGGTATCTCAGATATTGTAATTGCGAACCAAATCATTGAACGAGTTAAAGAATACAAATATCTCGGTGTCGTCATTGATGAAAACTTAAGTTTTAACCAGCATTTGGATTACTTAGCCAAAAAGATGAATAAAAAATTAGGACTTTTCAACAGAATTAAAGACAAGCTACCAATGGAGACCAAAATATTATTTTATAAATCAATTGTAGCTCCCCATTGCTCATCGGTTCTATTTATCATGAATCAAACATAATTAACACGTCTGCAAAAAATACAGAATCGATTTATGAGAAGCATTTTAAACGCGGATAATAGAACACATATTAAAGACATGCTAGAAAAACTAAGCTGGAAATCAATCACCCAGAGAATACACTTTAACCCTCAGGGTACCGACTATAAAAAAGTCACGTTCAGTACTGACATGGGTTAGCCTAACCCGGCAACTTTAATTGGCTGTATCTTGGGCTGTAGTTGGCCAATTGAAATGTTTTTTTTTTTAATCGATAGTCCATTTTGTCACAAATACGAGGGTGCTAATAGATTTATCGAATAATTTGTTTAAACAAAGATACATTCAAAAGTTTAAACATTTTGAAAAAAAATTTGGTGAAAAATCACTTTTTTTTTTAAATTGCATAACTTTGTGAAAAAAAAAGATATCGAAATTTTTCTTGTTGCATTTTAAAGCTAAAAAGTTGTTCTTTAAAATGGCCGAATCAGTTTTTTGATCCATTCCAAAAACTATATTTTTTTAAACTTTGAAATCACCCGTTTTTTAGGATAGCGATAAAACGTTCCATGATTGATTTATCGTAACAAGGCACAACTGTAATATAAATAAATAACAAAATTGATTGTTGAATGAAAGTTTTATTGTTCAAAATATAAAAAAAACAAAATCAGACTGTGTTTCCACATTCGCTGCATATTTTGGCTACATGGTCTCTGCACATAGCCTTATTACATTTGAGGCACTTGTAAAATGTTTTGCGGTCGAGAGAACTCGGAGCGCTAGTCTAGCAGCTAGCGCAGGTTTAACAAGTTGCATCGCAAGTTCCATTCCATAATCAATTCTTTTCATTTGAGTGTTATTTTGATGTAAATTAAGAACTTAACAAATATTTGGTTATAATGAACACCGTTTCTTAAAACCAAACATTTGATTATAATGAACGCCGTTCATTATAACCAAATTTTTGGTTAAAATGAACACACGTTTATAATGAACAAAATTATTTGTCCTATGACCGTTCATTATAAGCGAATTCTACTGTACATAAGCATAGAGCATAATTTTGAGGGTAGGATACACAATAATAAATTTTTAATTAATAATAAATATTTAATTAATATCATAATAAAAATATAAAAAATAGTAAATTGTACAAACCAAAACACTTTACTCCAGCCAAAATTCCAAAAAAAAAAATTTTCTGTCTCCCGAAAATACGGATTTTGTAACGTTTAGTACTGACTGGGTGAGAAATACCCGAGGTCAACTTTCTAACTCCTACCACTCGAGCACCAAGCGCAGACTGAGGCTGCCACTCACGGCTTACACAGCCACTACCACAAAGATTTTTTACCCCCCTTTTTTTCCCTTTCACTCCCTTTCAAATGGCGCAACTTTCAAAATCTGTCTGGGTTACGGTACCCAGTCAGTACCCTGAGGGTTAACGTGCTAAAACTGTTTTATTTACTCGAAAAAAGAGATCTTCCTAAATATTTAAATAGTTTGCTGTCTACCAACAGAGAAGTTCATAATTATAATACCAGGAATACTCATTTTAGATTACCAAGGTACGGTAAATCATTTTCCCAACGATCGCTAGGGTATAATGGTGTGAAGTTATATAATTCTTTCAGCAACTATTGCAATCTTAATGACCTTCAAGAGCTAGAGTACAGCCAGTTTATTCAACTATTACACATATTCATTAATGAAAAAATTAATATTTAGTTATTTAGTAAGATATTCAAATGTATTTAATTAATTAATTAATTTAGATAAAAATAGGTTTTAAAAAAATGTCAATAATGATAAATAAATAAATAAATAAAACAAATAAATAAATATATGTTAGTTAAAATAGAAATCAGTACTGTCAAAACTGTCACCCCAACTTTATAACACAGGTGGCGTGGCAGGTGAATGCAATCCTCATTGAAAAAACCAAAACCCGAAGTTCTGATCATCTCGTGAGGTTTCAGGCCTTTAGTTACTTTTTTTGAAAAATCCAAATATGCCCTAACGCATTTTTCGACTTTTGGCGCTTATGACTTTTTCTCTTAGCACGGCAGAATAACCGAGCTATAATTTGTTAGGTTCTTTATTGTATATACAGTAGATTCCGATTAATTGGGACACATTGGGACAAGAGAAGCTTTATATCAAAAAAAATTTTTTTTTTTTTTGATTTTCCAAGTTTATTATGTACATACTACAAATGCATTTGTTCCCCTTAATTTAACATGTTGGAAAGTTTGGTTTGTATTCTCAATTGGATCCCGTTTTGCAATAGATGGACCACATAAATGACTGTCCCGTGTAACCGATGTCCCAATTAACCGGATTCTACTTTATATATATAATATAAATAATCAATATTTCCGGATTCATTAAAATGTTTTACTATTGAATTGATTTTAGTTTGGATTGGCGTTGAATTGTCTTTAGAAATTTGAATGTACAAATGTAGTACAGTAAAACCTCGAAATAATGGACCCCGACTTCGGATAAACCGGACATTTTTTTTAGAATTATAATACACACTTTTGCTTATATACAACTTTACTTATCCAGTACAAAAATACATCTTCACTTATCCAGTCAATGGACCAAGGAATATTTGTGGCCACCAAACGTATATACATACATACCGCAAAAAATTTTTAGAGGTAGTGATGAATATGTTACAAGATGAATTTGATGAAGATGACACTAGGGGGCAGCGTACCTTACAAAATTTAAAAAACTTTAAACTAAAATCAGCCATTTTTCATTTTGCGGTAGCCTGGAATGAAGTGAAAGTTCGAACTTTAGAGAGTGGTTAGAAAAAATTGCTTAACCATGAAGAAGCCGATGTAGAATTAGAAGGGCTAAAAATTTAGGTCAGAAAACAGCCGAATTTAGGTTAAAAAACAGCCTAAATTCGATCAATATGGTCAAAAATTTCTGTTGTCAGTTTTTGTCGAATTCCTAAAACATAAGAAATTCGATAAAAACGGCTTCCGGCTCTTCTGTTTATACAAATCTTCCATTTCTGTGTTCGTCCTCAACACCCTCCTTTTAGGTCGAATTCCCCAACTCCATTTGTTGGATCTAAAATAATGTGAGTTTTGTTTTTGGTAAAAAACGAAATTCGACCTAACCTAAAGGCTAAACGTCTAATTTCCAATTTTTTCCGAGTTATCATGTAATGACCGAAAGAGAAAAAAAATTATATATTTTTATATAACGGACAATCGGCTATAACGGATTGCCCTCGTCCGGATTAGTCCGTTATATCGAGGTTTTACACTATCATTAAGAAGATTATTTATTTTACTAAATAGTTAGTTCTTAATGTCAGAACTGTATATTTCCTTTATCTACCTGTGTAACTAAAATTTCTGCATTATTTTTAAAAACGTTTTGTTTAACATAGCCTAAAATGAGATTTTCGAAAGGTGATAACTTTTTTGAATTTGCTCCTTTATTATTTGTAATTATATTTATGAAAATTAACGGTTTCGGATATCAATTTTATCTGCATCATTTATACCAAAAATCGCATTTTCAACATCGAATATAATTTTGAAATATTGGACCGATTTACCGATAGTTGGCGGACAGAATTTATTGCCTAGACTTAAAATAATTTTGACATGAAGGATCGATATTTGTCAAATTAACTAACAATTTATCTACAGTGTTAACTAAATTATTGGAAATTTCATTCACACTATTTAATATAATATTTTCAAATTTGGCCATTTGTCTTACCTTGATTTTATTGAAATGGAAATTATAAATAACTGCTGATCGTTGAAAAAATTCTTCACAAATGAGTTCAGGTATACATACATTATCACGATGTTTTGCCTCGGACTGAGAAAAACATTTTTCTAGTCCTAGACACAGGAATTTTGATTTCCACGGAAAAAGTTTCAATTTTTTTGGTTTTGTTTTTGATTTGTTTATAAAAAGAAAAATTGTATTGAAAAAATTTTAAAACGATTTTGAAAATGAACTGAACTCAAAGTCCGAAAACTCAAGTTAATTTAAAAAATAAAAACAGTATAGAGCCCAAAACCATTAAAGAAGATTTTTAGTGCCTACATACATATATAAAATTGTGGCTCAATAATCATTGTTTTGGGGAGGCCCTGAACTAAAGTGCTTATAGTTCTATAAGCGATTTTAAATTAATTATTGTATGGATTTTTGTATGTAGTAAATATCGTAATACAAAATTATTTAGATAACAATCGCACAGTTTAGTATATGTATTATATCGCACAAATAAAGGTCATTATTAAATAAATAAAAGTGACCCTCAAATCCACGTTACGAAATAAGGCCAGACAAATTAATCAAAATAATAAATAATCATCACATTTATAAAATTATTTGTAAACTATTTACCATTTTAAATATTCTCGTAGTCGCAGATTATTGTAATAATGATTAAAGTTTTCTTAATTCAGTTTTAGCAAGAGGTAAATACGCATTAAAATATGTTAATTAATAAATTATTATTCATTTGGATATTAAGTAATTTAAATATTTAATGGCTTTAAACAGCAATAAATTCGTATTTCTTACTAATGTATGCAGAAGAATTTATAAGATAATTCAAAAGGAAATAATTGGTTAGGCCCCTTTACTACCCTTGATCCAATTTATACAATTGCTCTTTTATTATATGTTGCTGACCTGACCATTATATCATTCATTACATTATGCAGCTTGAATTGATAATAACCTTACAATTATATAACTAGTCAATCAAAACATGCAATTACGATAACATTCGTGTACAATCAAGAAACTATAAGACTTATTTATTGATTAGAGCTTAAGCTTTATCAATTTTATATTTTAAAAATAGAACTTTATAAAACAATAAATCAGCATTAAATAATTGTTGATACTAGAAACAAGTGTTAAAAATAATTTATGAATATTCTAACATCCTAAATGTTTTTACCTTTATATAGATTATTCAATGTGATTCAAATTAAATAATAGAACGAACTAGTTATGAAACTTTAATATTATTGTTCTCACTTAAGTCACAAAAAAAAAAAAATTACAAACTAAATTAAGTTCCAATAAAAAGGCGCACTATTTAAAAAAATCACTCTAAATATCAACTTTATTTTAACTGATTTCTACACTTAACTAAATATTATAAAGCGTCTTCATCGTAAGAAGTTTAAAACGAGAAAAATATTTTCATTTAGAAAACCTCTTTATATACAACTAGAAAATGTTGCTGTTAGTTATTATTTAATATTCTAAACAAATACAAAACAATAATGTAATAATTTTACACCAACACAAATTTAATTATAGACAAATACAAATCTTTTGATAAGAGCAAATAATGTACAACATTTTTTTGTATATAGCTAGAGCTACCAAGCAGGTTAAATTCGGGTTCGCCTGAGATTGATAACCGTCTTACTGAAACAGAAATTTTGTACGTAGAAGGTTTTTAAAATGGTTTTGTCATTTTAACTAGATGAGATACATGACGTACGCTGCTATAAAATATGACATGTTATCTATTGACAAGAATTCAAGAGTATAATATTATTATCTCAAAACACAAATAGACAAAGAACGTATTGCCTTTCTTATTTATATTTATATGGACTTATTTTATTGATAAGTATAACGTAGAAAGATTTTTAGCTATCAGCTGAAGTATACTGTACTATTATAATCTGTTTCCGGTTTAAAAATTATGTAATTCCGTGCAATTTATGTTGCACAATCAGTGGCACACAAACCCATCTTAGATTAGAAAGTGTTTGCACTAGTTTATACAGTAGGCGTAACAAAAAACGCAGTGGTTAATTAAGACTGTGCCTCTGTCTTCTGTCTGACTAACACAATTATTGTGGCGTACATTCTTCCCCCCAACGAAACAAAATCCAAATTCTTAATCCAAAATACGATTTAAATTATGGTTAATATTCAATTGTTCGCATCCCCACTATCTCAACTGCAATATTGATGTTCACCCGAAATACAAAAGTATACTAAATGAAATTAACTTGTTTGCAGTCAACAACACGTTTTTGTGCTTGAAGCAAAAAAAGTTAAAAACCAAGTTGATAAATAATTAGCATGTAAGTATGTATGTACGAGTAACAGCGCATTCACAATCAATACAAAAACTATTTACTTTTAACTTACAGGATTGTATGAATTTTCAACATAACGAACAAAAATTGTTGTTCTTTAGATTGGAAATTATTTATAAAATTCTGTAAGTTAAAAGTAAAAAATGTTTGCATTGTAAAAGCTCTATAAATGTAATAAAAATATTTATTAAATAAACTAGACTTCTCCCCCTATTCGCTATACCTATACTAACCCACGATGACATCGGCTCGCTACTACCGCGAATCATCGACAATCTATCACAAAGAACTAAGCAATCTTATAATGCTAGAAGAAACGAGCAGGGACAACAGGTACGCAACATCTAAAATTCTAGGCTAAAAGATAGATATCGCAGCATAAGAGAAATAGCTACGGACTTTCATCCACGTACCATCGCTACTCGCAACGAATCTGGTGATTTCGAAATGGACGCTAAGACTAAAACCGTCTTCGAAGTGTGGCTGAATTATTTCTCCTCATTTCTAAATAGAAAGGCACCACCTTCCGAGCAACAACCTCTCTTGCTCCAATGCGATGTCCACTTCGGGATGGCACCACCACCTCCTCCATGATATATTCATATGATGAAATGCGGAACGATATTAAAGATAAAAAATTACAAGACACCCGGTGAGGATGGTAATTGCAACGAAATGCTTAAATATAGCGATTATCTGTTTGAGCTCATTTCAATAATTTGATCTAGTGAAGACATCCATGACGAGTGGAAGACGGCTTTTACCTGTTTAAAAAGGAGATCGGTTAAACTGCAATAACTACCGCGGTATAGCTTTGCTGAATATAATAGGCTACAAGCTTTTGGTCTACGTAGTCTCGGCAAAGTTATTAAAGGATGTTGGGTGATAATCAATGTAGTTTTCGTCCAAATACATCAACGACCGATCAAACTTTTACTGTGAGGATGGTGCTGGAGAAGTGCTATGAAAATTATGCAAGTTGCTTGTTGCTTATGCAAGTTCTCTCTATTTCTAATTTATCCGAATCGGTAGGCTGTACTACGTAAAAGAAAACAAATCTAGTACGATTTTTCTACATTTTCATTTTTTTCAGGGCAATTTTTTATGTTTGTTGACTGAAAACAAACGTTTGCTGACAATTGCCATAATGGAAGATACAAATTATTTCGTTTATGACAAAATACGGTAAAATTTATTAAGAAAATTTGTATATTAAAATTAAATACGTGTAAAATAAACGTCAAAAGTACGCAGTTTTAAGCGGCACATGTGTTTTGGTGCGGAAAAGCGCGCGTTACATACTACAAGCAAAAATTCCGCACATATTCTGTTTCCAGCATAAAGCGTAAATACATTAAAATATAGAAGTTTGCTCTGGTTGAACAAAATTTATGCATGGACCTTTCACAGTAACTTTTAGCCGACTAAGCTCAGGGTTTGGGTGGTTTACGTAAATCTGTAGTTTCCGCATGGCATATAAGTACATTGAAAAAATATAAGGAAATGCACAATATTCGGAATATACAAAAAAAATGTACATCACCTTTCACGACTTTACCTTTGTTTCTCCTGATCTCACTCCTTATCTCAAGAAATTTACTGGCTCATCACCACACACATTGAATTAACAAAACAATTCTAACATTAATATTTACAAACTTTTTTTTACAATTGGCTTTATTAAAACAAAATTAATTAAATTAATTGGGGGATATAAAAAAATTAAAAACTTATCGATGGTGCACTTGCAGGCTCTTTCTGATGGTATAGCCACAGAATAATAAACAATGTGTGGTATAGCTGATATTGTGGTGGTACAAGTGTGGGGTAACTAGAGATATATACTATTTAATTACCTAGTATGCCATGTTTATGAAGTGGCATTCCGTTTTTGTACAAATCATCGATTCTGCTATGTAGTCACTAGATTTTATTTAAATTTTTTACTTACTAACTTTAGCATGTTTACCAACTTTAGCATGTCCAACGCTCATATCCGACACAGTAATATCACAGAATATCCAGAAGCGACATAACGCGGTTTTTATATGGAGAAAAGTGGACTCATTTTTTTGACCTTGGTTTATAAAAGGTAAAATTTTCGGTGTTAAATTATCGTTCAGTGGGTGAAAATTCAAAATTAACATGCAAAAATTTCTTGATCCACGTAATGTCGGTTCTGGTTGTTTACTTTAACCTTTCTTCTGTGGTAATACGTATCACAATAACCTGACCTATTCATCGAATCGTTTCAACGACCTGCGAATATATGTGACATCTCAGATATTTCTAGGCCATCATTGGGATATTCTTTGCAAGAATTTCTTAATTTTAGAATATGTCTTATAAGTTAATTAAGTATAAGAAGCTTGAAGCCTCAATATTTATCTGAGAAGTTACAATTTGCTAAATCACGGAAATGTGTTGAAATGTTTTTTGTGGGGGACTAAAACTGTGGAAAGATCTGCCACTACAAGATTGTCAAATTCCTTTTTCCTGTTCAAACGGTATTATTGTAGGTAGTTTTTTTTTAATTTCCAGTAAGTTATTTTTAGCAAATAAAACAAATAAATACCTAAATAGAAATCTTTAATTTTACAAACGCTTACAAATTTATTTAATAAAGATCTATGTTTTTATGAACGAGGTTCCTTTGGTGTAGGCGAGCGAACGTCGTATCTTCTTTCCTTTCAGTTTGAGAGCATATTGGATCAGTGCAGGCTCACGAATATAAACTCCTCGTTTGTGTGGTGTCCACATTTTTATTTTTATACTTTCGTTTTTCGGAATACTTAGACCTAGCCATCCAGCTGAGGAAAGTACCACATCGCATGCTAATATATTTGGGTCCGCTCCAGAAATTTCAATTTCATTTGAACTTTCCAAACCAGGCCATGAATTTAATCGATCGCCGCTATCTATTGGTACCCCTAGAACTTCAGTACCCAAAAAATCATCGTATATTTCTGATGCAAATTCTGTGTTACAAATTGTAACGGGAAGGCTGGAAGACGAAAAAATAACGATTCGAATAGAGCAATTTCCGTTTAAGAAATCAAATCGACCAAGTCCAGCTAATAATAGTGACATATTTGGTTTTAGCATAAAAGTGCGCGGTAATATCATTTCTTTGGGAATTACTTTCATGAGCTCATCAGTCGTCAATATATTTAAAACCTGATCCATTTGCATCACTCCAGGCGTATCGTAGCACCACTTGCTTTTAATATATTCCTTGTCGTTTTCATTTAACGTCAACACTGCAACCTCTCCCGTAGCTTCACCTCTATATGAAAATGGATCGGAGACATCTTCTCGTGGCGGTAAAAAAGATTTTCCAATATGACCGATTAGTGTGGCAAATTTTTTATTTCCAGTTTGTTTGGCTTGTGTTTTGCGTAATTTATCTTCTTGCTGTGCCTGTACGCGTTCCGACATTAGTCTTTGTGTACGAACGTAGAGTCTCATATCGGATGGTCGTAGAATTGGAAATTTCAAGAGACGTAAAGTTGTACCTGGCCAAGGACTTGCTGTTGCTCGTTGTATTAAATCACTTGCTTGAACTTTACAATAATCTGAACCTAATAATGCATTAAAGAGTGAACTTTTTCCAACATTGGTACATCCGACGAGATAAACGTCACCTCTCGTTCCCCATTTATTGTGCAATTGTGTAATCAGCTGTTCTACTCCGTATCCTGTAGTAGCTGAGATAAGACCAACGTGTACTATATTAGATTCAGAAAGCCCGTGTTCAATAGCACTTTTTACTAAGCATTTCTTAACATGGTCGAGGTAATTTTTCGAGTCTTTTGGCAACAAATCTACTTTATTTCCGATAAGAAATATGGGTCGTTTTGTTCCGAGAATACCCATTATTTCTGGCCAAATAGAACAAGGAAAATCGAGTAGATCAACTATTAAAATTACTAAGGCTATTTTATCTTTTATTGACGATACGATGTTTATATAATCATCGGGCATTACTCTTACATTTATTGCTATGTTGTAATTTTTTAGGAAGTGACATCTTTGGCAAATTATAGTTTTTAATTCACCTATTGTACGATTTTTATATATTTCACTAGGTATATATCCAGGTAGACTAGTGTCGGCGCAATGTAATACTGCGCCACAACCACCACAAGCTATTTTTGACACGGCGATAGAAGGATCCGGCGTCCCATATTCTGAGTAAAAATGGCCTTCTTCCTCTTCGAAATATTCGTAATCTTGCATCCAAGTACGCTGCTCTCTCTTTCCATGATCATCACCCTTTCCAATTTCGTTCTGCATTAAGGAAATATTTTCCAAATTTAACTTCATTTCCCTGTAAATCTTTTGCACTTCTCCAGATGTATCATCGTGATCTAGCTTCGTTAAATCACTTCCACCGGACTCATTCAAATACTTTAGTGCAATTGGAAAGGGTTTCACTTTACTTTCGATCTCCTTTTGTTGTTTTTCTAACTTCTCATATATATTTTCTACAATAACACGTTTTTTATAACTCAGAAGTTCAACTTCTTTCTGTAGCACAGAACTAAAGTAAATTTGATTCTTGTGTTTCTCATAAAGATTTTCTATATTTTTGGTGTTCAGAAGTTCATTAGTACTTGAAGAGAAACGATTTTTATATAAATTATTACACAACTGACGATATTTTAAAGTTTTATTTATAAATTTTAAAAACATTTTAAATTATTTATGCTGCTACAAAAAAAACTGCATGTTGTCAAAATCATATTGTTTTGTTTACTTTTTATTTGGTTGCCTCCAACTAGCAAAAACTAAAAACTGTTGTGCTATAAATATAGTGACACACCAGTAATCATCGATAGAACCTGTGAAATTCATTTTATAACGAATTTTCATTTCCTAATATCTAAAACTACTATCGACTAACAATGAAATATGGAAATATTTTATTTTCTTCTGGCAGCAGGTGGGCGGAAACCTTTCCGCCTAGCTTTCGCTTCAATAATTAAATGAGCTTGTCGTTTTAAATATCCACGAGAAGGTACTTCACCTTCATCTTCTGATTGTATTATTTGCGCATTTTGTCCCGGAGATGTAGAAGAGGCTACCTGTCCAGTTGCTCTTCCAGTAATTAAATTTATATAACACAACGGGTAAGGCGACGGTTTTTCCTTCTCATCAATAAGATATGTTGCGGCTGATGATGGCGTTGGAATTGGAACACTCAATTCATCAGCCAGTAATTTGCTACCATCCGATAATAGTTCGTCTTCTGAAACTCCACTATCAGTTTCAACTGCGATACCACCACTTTGCACGAGGCCAAATCTCAATTTTTCTTCTAGAATTTTTAATAGTTCATCATTAGAAATATTTCCCAACACCAAGTCATTATATTCGGCATAACGTTCGCCTTTGCGTTTTGCTACCGTAGCTGGGTCCAAAAGCGACTCATCAATTTCTTGAAGTTTTAAAAACAGCTCAACTAAAGAATCACGTATTGATTTAATAACATCATTTGTCCGCTGCTCATCCAGTTCATAAATTTCGCTTTTCTGAAATTCTTCTTTTATGTCATTCTTCATTTTTTCTACTTCTTCTTGGTTCCTAAATAAAGCAAAGGATGAGCTATTTTTTTAAAAAAAAATTGTAAATATTAAACCTACACTTCATTTTCTTTGATGTCTGCAAATTTAAACGCTTCCAATTGTGAATTCAATGAATCACGATGTAATTCAAGATGCTTCTTTTCTGCCTCGGTTGATGTTCGCAAATAATTCAATCGTGAAGTAGCCTCACGCTGGGCCAAAAACCTAGTTAATACTTCAGCAGGAGCTGTAGCTCCAGTAGTTTCCATTAATTTTCTAAAAATCACTTCCATTTCATTAGTTTCTTTCATTTGAGAGTTAGAATCGTCCCGATCAGTTTTTCCAGTGTGCTGATCACCTGAACTTGATCCAATACTTTCTTGGTGAACCAAACCCGTTTTACCAGACGAAAATATTTTACGCTCTAATCGTTCGAGCTCAATTTTACGTTCTTCTACTAAACGGCGAAAATCCATAGCTTGGCGATCTCTTGCTCGATTTGAACTGTTAGCTGATTGTTCTTGTCGTTGCAGAATCATTTTTGTTGCATCACGCATTTGAAGTGCTTCTCTATTAATTTCCTAAATGACAGAAAGATTTTTGTAAAAAAATATCCATTTTATGATTATTTGACATACTTCTAATCGGTTTATTTCAATTTGTTGATCTGAAATAGCCTCCTCTAAATCAATCAAAGAACTTTCAAACTTTTCGGAATCATTCATCAATGACGCTTTTATGGAACGATACTTTTTACGAATATGTTCGGCTTCCATCCATTGTACAGTAGTCCGATGAATTTCGTTTTCTAATCGGCAAATTAATTTCCTGTTATCATCCTCCTCAACGGTTTCAGAACTATTTGTGTTCACATCCTCGCTCTGATTTTTGTAAGCCACCAAAATGTGATACTTTTCAACTAGCTGATTAAAATGTTTTTGCCGTTTGAGATACTTATCGTGTACCAAGTCCATTTGTTTTTTCATGTCAATTAATTTTAAATCAAGAATTTTGATCGCTTCTTCAGCATTCTTGGCTCCGACGGGAAACGATATTTTACGGAGAACTTCTTTTGCTGGTTTTTGAGTTTTTCGGTAGTTCGAACCATTTAAATCAGCCAGTTGGGTGTGAAGCTCTTTAATCTCCTTTTTCAAACTGATAATTGAGTCGGAGTTATTCTTCTTTTCTTCCTTCCATTCTTCCGTGTATGCTTTCTTCTGACCCTCTGAAACGAATCGATTAAATTTATGGTATATCAAATTAATTTATGAAGATTTTATTTAATACCGGAAAGAAGTATTTTCTTTTTAAGTTCCGTTATCTTTTTATTCATTGCCACAACATCAGCTTCATTAGTTTTTTCACATGGTGATGCCATTTTAAGCAGTTATTAATTTGTTTATTTAAAATAATTTATTTAAAATAATAAATAGAGAAATTAGCTAAAATCTCTTTAAAAACTTATCGATAAAGCGTTTCGATTATCGATCAAACAAACTGAATTGGAAACTGAACGAAACCAAATTTTTACCATAAAATTTTTTGACAGAAAATAAAATCACACATAACCTTAAAACAAAGGCAAAACATAGAGAAGATTGTCTTCTGCAAAATACACATAACTAGTAAAAATTTTAATAAATATTCGATAAGAAATGGCTGATTCATCATCAGACTCGGAAATGGCCCGTAAAACTTGGGAAATGGAGAATAATATCGAAACAATTCCAGCTCGTGATGAAATATTCAAGTATGATGCTGCACAGCAACAACAAATTTTGACTGCACGGCCATGGGAAAAGGATCCACATTTCTTTAAGGAGATTAAGATATCGGCATTGGCCCTATTAAAAATGGTGATGCACGCCAGATCGGGTGGCCCACTGGAAATTATGGGTTTATTATTGGGAAAAGTTGAGGATAATACAATGGTTGTGATGGATGCATTTGCTTTGCCTGTCGAGGGAACAGAGACACGCGTAAACGCTCAATCTCAAGCATACGAATATATGACTGCATATATCGAATCGGCTAAAGAAGTTGGACGTCTTGAAAACGCCATTGGTTGGTACCACAGTCATCCCGGTTATGGTTGCTGGTTGTCTGGTATTGATGTATCAACACAAATGTTAAATCAGAATTTCCAAGAACCATTCGTTGCGATTGTTGTTGATCCTGTTAGAACTGTTTCCGCTGGAAAGGTATGTTTAGGTGCATTTAGAACCTACCCTAAGGGATACAAGCCGCCAAATGAAGAACCATCGGAATATCAAACTATACCGTTGAATAAGATTGAGGATTTTGGAGTACATTGTAAACAATATTATCCATTAGAGGTTAGCTACTTCAAGTCATCACTCGATCGTAAGTTATTAGATTCATTGTGGAACAAATATTGGGTAAATACTTTAGGAAGTTCTGGGTTATTAAGTAACACTGAGTATACTACTGGACAAATATTCGATTTGTCCGAAAAACTAGAACAGAGTGAAACTTCTTTGGGTCGAGGAACATTTGTTGTAAGTGGTGGCGATCCAAATGAGAAGCGTACGGAAGATCGGCTTTCGAAGGCGACAAGAGATTGTAGTCGGGCGTCGATAGAATTGATTCATGGGCTCATGGCTCAAATTGCCAAGGATAAATTGTTCAATACCATTGGATTTAAATCTAAATAAATAATTCATATATTGTACTATTTAATTGAAATACATTTTTCTTAATATTAAAAGCTTAATTTTGGGGTATTTCTCATTCATTAAAAAATTTCCTAATAGCATGCAAAAATTATCTAAAATACGTTCGACTAGCCTGAAAGTTGCTCATGTACAATTTTTATCAAAAGTTTTAGAACTAAATTAACATGTTATATGCCAACTTATTTTTTTTCTTTATTCTATTAGAAATTACCTTAAATTATTTTTTTTAGCGATCCATACTGGAAACAGATTCTTATATGTTGCAATTCTATTTGATACATATTTTTTTTTAAAATATTTTATTTACATGAATGATGCCTTTATTTGTCATAAATTAATTAATTTTTGGCCTTCATTATGTCAAAAATTATTTTTTTGTCAACAAATTTAAAAAATTGATTGAAAAAAATAAAAAGAACCCAACTTATTCTAAATTTGTTCTTTTATGTAATGTGGGCTTCCGATACGTACAGAATTTCTGCATGCAGCGATGGATGCAGATTTGCGTTCAAAACACATGTGTTGCATGCAGATCTGTTTTCTTTTGCGTAATGTAGCCTTCTGATTTGCACCAAAATTAGAAACAAATTCAACTTGCAGAATTCTGCGTGGCAGACAAGTGTTTTCATCTTATAAAACTAGTGTTTCCTAATTTCGATACAAGCAGAATTTTGCACGTCTGTTTCCACCTGAACAGATGTGCAGAATTTTTGCGTGCAGTAAATAAATTATAATACCAATAGATCATGTTTAGCACAAGTTTGGTACCATAACTTCATACATTTTTACATGAAACTATTCTAGATGTCGCTAGTCCAGATTATCATGGCCATGAAAAAAATAATTTCAAAGGCGAAAAAAATTGTTGGAACGTGTAATGCGTGATTTATCTTTAGACGCCTTTACTTGAGAAAAATGGAATTTTATTTATTTCAGATTTACTTAGGATTTTTTTTTTTCCAAAAAAACTCCCGCAAGAATTAATTTAATTTTTTTAGGAGTTGGCTTGGCAGCGCAAATAATTTAGTTGATAAATATGTCTGCTGCATAATGCATACTACAAACATAGTTTACAAAAAACTAAACCGACAAAGTATATAAAATAATCGAGCTTACAGAGCACATTCATAATGAAAAATCTTCTTTCTTTTTGTTTGAATGACTTTCCAACTTTTTTCTATTTTTTTACCAAAAAGTAAAAAGTTTTTTCATTGTGTATGCTGTCTGTTAATTTTTTTTTTTTTGCACTGAGTTTAGTTTTTTTGGGCAATCGAAAACGACATTAGTCTCCATCGTTCAACGAGATTACGACACGTAGCCTGAACATAGTTTTGTTTAGTACGAAATACGACAAAAAATCGAATTTTAAAATAGACTTAAATTTACATTTTCCACTAGAAATAGCCTACCATTTAATAGCCTAATCTAGTACAACATAAATATTACTAAAATTAAAAATCTAACCTAAAAGCCAAATACCGATATCGATAAAATTATATTTTTGTAGTATTTAAAATTAAAATGGTCGGCGAGTGTAGTCTGAAAAAATAGTAATTAATAAAATAAAATTGTGTAATCTATTGGGTTTTAAATTAAATTTATTATTTTGATGAGTCTAAACACTGTAAAAGGATAAGGTATATTATAATTCTGAATAATTTTGTGTTTTAAATTGTGATTAGAAATTGAATTTTGTGTCGATATAAAAAATATGGTGTACAAATTAAAGGCGCGAATGCCGACAGTCCTCCCTTTTTTTATACACACATAAAAAATTCTTCTGTCAAAAAAATTAATTTTATTTTGAATTTTTTCTTCATTTTCTTTTTAAATCAAACTGGTTTCAAATGTCTATTTAAAACAAACAATTCTTACTTTAAAAAGAAATGTGACTATAAATTTAGAATATTTTAATTATAATATTAATTCTATTATAATTTATAATAAAGTAAATATTTTATGTTTTATAAATTAGACTTTTTTTATAATTTTAATATGACTATTTGTGAAGATGTTCGATGGTACGCCATTGAATACAAAAAATTAAGTGGAAAAATGTAAACGCCATGAAAAAAATGTTTTCAATTTTAATTAAATTTACAATCTTTTAGTTAAATTTGAAAAATGTCTAGGTAACTATTATTATGATATAAATTAAATTTATGTAAAACAAAATTTCAGGTAACCTTTTCGCTTTTGTGAAAATATAATTTTTGTGTGAAAATAATAGGATCATTCAATTGAAGCTCATTTTCCCATTTGCATTGCTTTCAAAAATCAAATATTATTTCATAATTTTTATTGCATTGTAATAATAATTAATTTTTCATTAAAAGTTTAGTGAACTTTACATAGCATTATATCAAGGCATTTCCATTGTAAAAAAATTTGTATTAACAAAAAATGTGGTAAGCAAAAGCTTTGCTTAAATTCTATGTTGGATTTTCTAACTGGATTTTATATTAGGAACTTCACTGGAACTAGTGTTGCCATCTTGGAGAAGTGATTTATTATTTGCTTATTCGCTATAAATTATTTGTATACATAATCTACATAATTAAAATAGTGGTGGAATGTATTTAGTTACATATATACATGTTGCATATTTGTTTTGATTACATATTTTTATTAATAATGTATAATAAAATTCTGCTTATTAAGTAAATTTTAGTAAAAGTCACGTAGCACGCATGGATATTAAAGTAACTGGGCAATTATTGAATTTGCCTCGAAATCATCAACACAATTTAAAGTTAGCACCAACTTCAGATTTTTCTTCAAGCAGGCAGCTTACTTTTAACCTTTTCACATCATGTCTGCCTTAAATACGAAGGCAAATTTTGAAATTAAAAATGTTAATCTTGTTTTAATGCCAGAGTATAAGATTGAAATGAATTCATAATAAAGTAGCACATTTCATTATAAGTGCCACATATTCTTTGAATTTAATCAGCATATGTGAAGCAGAAGTTACATAATCTTTCAATTTCTTACCGGAATTGTTTAGGTAAATATTTTTCGTCTTCAAAAATCTTTCGTCGATTTTAATAAATCGTTTATCCAAAGTTTTTTTTTTCAAAGGACTGCAATAGCAGGAAGATGCCAGAAACTAAGCAAACATTTAGATAACGGTTAATGCCGCATACTCAAAAACACTCGTCAGTAACTTTTATGGTAATTTCGCAACTTCACGGACATACAATTTGGTAATATTTTTCCCCCCATACTTAAAAAAACTTACGTATATAATATAATAATTTTTTTTGGCGTTATTTTACTTTACGTATACATCGAGCAAATTAGGAAGGAATTTTTGTCGTTATTGCTTCGTCAACCCTGCAGACACAGTTCAAAGTTTTTTGCCCTTATGCCTTATCGCTTCTTCTGATAGTACTACAAATGTTAAAAAAACAACTTTTGTAAATATAACAATTGTTTTAATGTAATTTTAATTCGTTGTATACCTTAGAGTATGGGGGCTGCCGCCCCAAACCCCGTTTTTCCACAATTTATATTCTTCCTGTTACAAATTTTATTTATAATTTTAAAGTCAGTAAAAAAAAAAAATTGGAAGAATTGCAAAACTTTCCCGGAAAATTACTTGCATTGTTGAAAAACTGTTGAGATACAATAATAATATCAAAATTTTTATAAAGATTGCACATTTTTACGTATTTTGAATAAAACTTAATATGTAATATATAATTTAAAAAAACACACCCCGGAAAGTGAGGTAATTTTCCGGGGAAATTTGACTCCCTTATAAAAATTAACTCATTTTCCGGGAAAATTTGGCTTCCACCTCCTAAAAACTAGGGAATGCAATCCCGGTATTATACCGGGTGTTTCTTTTAAACTGAGACGATCAAATATCTCGAAAAATAGCCACTCTACGGAAAAAATGTCCATAATCAAAATTTAATCATACCGCGGGGGAAATACATTAGTGCCAAAAAATAGTCCCCCACCCCCCGCATTGTAGGTGGGGCGGGGGTAACTTTTAAACTAAGATAGGAAGCCATATTTTTTATTGCAGATTCGGATTCTACGGCTAAAAATACGTAGGATTTGACTGAAACATTTTTTTCGATTCATGTTAGATGGCGCTGTAATTGACGATATTCAATTTTTATCTCGGATTAAATATCTCGGAAAATAAGCACTCTACGAAAAAAATGGTAGAGATCAAAATTGAATTATTCCGCGGGGGAAATACATTAGTGTTAAAATTAGTAGCCCTCACCCCTCCATGTAGGTGGGGCGGGGGGTAACTTTGAAACTAAGATAGGAACCCCTATTTTTTATTGCAGATTCGGATTCTACGGCTAAAAATACGTAGGATTTGACTGAGACATTTTTATCGATTCATGATAGATGGCGCTGGAAATACATTAGTGTTAAAATTAGTACCCCCACCTACAAGGAGGGGGTGAGGGTACTAATTTTAACACTAATGTATTTCCTCCGCGGAATAATTCAATTTTGATCTCTACCATTTTTTTCGTAGAGTGCTTATTTTCCGAGATATTTAATCCGAGATAAAAATTGAATATCGTCAATTACAGCGCCATCTAACATGAATCGAACAAAATATTTCATTCAAATCCTACGTATTTTTAGCCGTAGAATCCGAATCTGCAATAAAAAATATGGCTTCCTATCTTAGTTTAAAAGTTACCCCCGCCCCACCTACAATGCGGGGGGTGGGGGACTATTTTTTTGCACTAATGTATTTCCCCCGCGGTATGATTAAATTTTGATTATGGACATTTTTTCCGTAGAGTGGCTATTTTTCGAGATATTTGATCGTCTCAGTTTAAAAGAAACACCCGGTATATAAGGCAATACCGGTATTGTAAATAAAACAGGGATTTCGGTATTGACAATAAAACAAGGATTTTGGGATTGAAAAAGACCGGGATCCCAAGATTTCAACGGGATTTTGGGATTGACAAAAAACCGAGATTCAGGGATTTTACAAAAATTCCGGACCCCGGGATTGCACTCCTTACTAAAAATTATAGATGATAATGGTAAAGGTATATATGATAATGATGATTGATGACCATAGATGATAATGATAAAGGTATTTCAATGATAAACCGAAAATAATTTTTGTATTGAATAAAAATAATGTTTGCGTGTAAAAATTAAAAATAACAGGGTATAAAGGTGGTAGTGGGGGTAACTTTGAATGACTGTATCTCAGCCAATGTTTATCAAAAATACTTTTAACGGTTACTATTTTGACGGGAATTACGTCAGCTTTCTTTTGTGCACTTATGCTTTTACCTAAATCCACTCGGAAAAAAGTTATACAAAAAAACTTGAAAAAAAAAACAAATTGAAATTTTTCGGTTTTTTTGACAGGTAATTTGTTTTAGTTTTTTTGACTTAATTTGTTTAAAAATACCTTTTTGGCTTTTTAAAGTGCCATTTCGATAGGAAATTTGATTCTCTACAAAAAAATCGTATGACGTGTATATACTAAAAATGCATAGTTTTTGAGTTAAGCTCAGTATGCAGCTCGAGCTAAGATAAATTTTAACGCGGTCTCCACAAGTCTCCATTTAATTACAGATAAATTACAGAATATTAAACAACCAGAACCAACATTACGTGGACCAAGAAATTTTTACTCTTACCTTATATTTTACATGTTAATTTTGAATTTGCAGCCACTGAACGATAATTTAACACCGAAAATCTTGCCTTCTATAAACCAAGGTCAAAAAAATGAGTCCACTTTTCTCCATATAAAAATCGCGCTATGTCGCTTCTGGGTGTGGATAAATCGTCAAGCTAAAAATTTGTGTAGAGATAAATTTTGTTGATTTTGTTTGACTTTTATTCGTTTGTTTTTGAATGAAGTTTCTGTCCAAATAATCATCTAAATACTCGACTTCGAGTCGGCCATTTTGACTTCTGTCTTCTTTATATAAAAATAAATAAATTTTATCCAATTTTGATTCGATAACTAGACTGATTTCAAATAAAGAAAATTTGAAATAACCCATTGTTATTGTATAACCCACGCTACTAGGGGCAACGTGAGTTATATTTTGTATAACAAAATGTTGAGTAGTCATTGGTAATTATTCGTAGATTTTGTAATTTACGTCAAAGGAACACGTCACAAAAATTTAAAGAACGGTCACTATGATAAAATGTATTTCAAAATTCAATGCTACAGTGTGAAAACACAAACTGGAACTATTTCTTATTAATTTACGATTATTTACATTTATTTCAACAAAATTGGATAAAACGTTGTATGCCACTCGTGAGCAAAGAGATATTATCCACTCGGGATAATGTCCCACTCGGCTATCGCCTCGTGGGACAAACTTATCCCTCATGGATAATGGGCTAGATACTCGATACTCAGATAAGCAGTTATTTTTTGCGAATTTGCTAGAAATGTTATACACGATAATTTAGCAATCCAATTTTGTTTCTGAATTTCAGAAAATGGGATACTTTAACGCACTTTAAGGTTTATGCTGAATACAAAAATATATTTTACTTTGCTAAAATAATCGAGTAGTTTACGCAAGCAAATTTTCGATTAGCAAATCCGCCATATTTGCAGAGTTGCGAATTGCTAGAGTATCGAGTATCTAGCCCAATATCTCGTTTTGCTCACTAGTACCATAAATAACTATTACTTTGTGGCTACTTCGATTATAAAATGAATCAAAATTCAAAACCGTCAAAACTTATCTTCAAATTATTGTACTTGTGAGATAAATTGCGGCTAAAATGTTTGGAGAATTTATAGTGGCGCAGTCTAGATTTGAATGAAACAACTGATATTTTTTCAAATTTTTCACGCAAAGGTGCATACCGCTCAGCGAAATTGTCAGCTAAAAAAAATTTATTTTATTTAGCTAGGTAAATTTTACGTCAAATTTGTATGGAAAATTTATCTTAGCGCGAGCTGCATACTGAGCTTTATAGTTAAAAAACTTTAAAGTGTACAAATTTACTCCGTTCTCAAAAGTCCAAGCCTAAATTTAATAGCACTTTGTGAATTTATAATTGTTCGGATACAATTCAATATATGAAAAAATAAAATACCTTTTTAAAGGATTAGTTCCTTTTACCCCTGTTTTTTCGACAATTATATTGTATATACTGCGAGTCGAGTCGAGTTTAATCCTAGTTTAACTCTCACTATATACGGAGTCGAGTTAAACTCGACTCGACCTAATAATTTGTCGAGTCGAGTTAAACTCTACTCTAAAAATGCACTATATACGCAGAGTAGAGTAGAGTTGGAAAAACAACAAAATTAAAGAAAAATTCGTACACACCAATTCGTCATTTTTATTTTAAATTAGCTATGTTATTGAAGAATGAAAGCTATATACAAATAATATATTTAAATATGTATATTAAACAATAAGATTTTAATTAATAAATTTGCATAATATTTTTTTTTTTTCGAAAAAGATTATTCAGAAATATCGGTGGTCTATATCCTTTAATTTTCAAGGATTTGAAAATTACAATTTTTTAGACAAAATATCGCTGGAAAAATTAAAATTATACATATATGGTGATCAACAAAAAGATTAATCAATCTGATGATCATTTGAAATTTCAATCCTATTTGAACTCTGCATATTTTTAACTCTGCAGTATATACACCAAGAGTTGGTTAGAAAATAACTCGACTCTGTATATAGTGAGAGTTAAACTAGGATTAAACTCGACTCGACTCGCAGTATATACAATATGATAGTTATGTGGTTTTCTTTTTGCCTAAAAAATCAAAAACCCATCAAAAAAATGTCAAAACTCGTCAAAAAGTAAACTATTTGCCACAAAAAATCACCACTTTTTTGCCGTTTTTTTGATGAACATCAAAACAGAAAAATCTTCATTTTTTCTTCAATTTGCACTAATACCAATAAGGAAAAGAAATGTTAATTTTTGTAGAAACGTCAATTTTTGGGTAAACGTCAATTTGGTAGTGTCTTAACATTTTTAATATCAAAAAAATATAAATAAAACGCACTATCCGTGCAATAAAACGATAAGTACTACTTATCGCGTTATTGCATGATTGCACTTTTGAAATCTGTGCAAGGTGCTCTATCGTCCTGTCTAACCAGTATTTACCTTCAGGTCCTCCTGCACAAGTAATTCAACTTTAATGAAACCTTTTTACATGGGATTCCTTCATAATTTCAAACTTCAAAGCCTTCTCCTGAAAAACGATGTTTTTGAGTTATCGTTTTATTGCACGGATAGTGCGAATAAATTAATATAATTATAATTATAATAAAAATATAATTTAATTAAATCATGGAGTGCGTGAATTTAAAATAAAATAAAAATTCACAACCAAACGCTTGAAAAAACAAATGAAGAGTGTCATGACTCATGACATTTCTAAACGTCAAAACCAGTATATTATACACACTAATACAGACATAAAAATCGTCAATTTTGGTTGAAACGTCATGTTCTTTTTGGTACATAAAATTCAAGTAAATTTGAAGTGGCAAAAAGAAATCGACATTATGGCTGTATGACACTGGCTAGTTTTCAAGTGCTATAAATTGCTGTAAAAACAAAAAAGCGAAAAAGAGAACGAATCTAAATAAAGTGAGACAACACTATATGTACTTATTTTGACATTTTAAAAAACAGTCAACAACCTTTTTCAGATATTGGCCAAAAAATAGCAAATTTCGACAACGATCTCCGAACACTCGCCAAAAATAAAATAAATGCCATATTATATGAAATAAATACGATTCAAGATAAAAGAAATGACGAAAAACAAAACAGAAATAATTAATGTAATTTTTTAATTCAATATACATATATTTATAATTTATATTTTAATGATGGCTGTACTTTTCCTAAATTGCTTGAAACTGCACTGGTTTCATCCTCAGAACCTTCCTGTATAGGGTTACATCCTCGTCTTCTATTTCTATGGCTGAATCCTTCACTTTCTCGATGTAACAGCCATTTCGAAGAATATTTTTTCAATTTCTTTTTTTTTCGGCTTTCCTTATATTTAAATAAGCAGCTGTTCGTAGCATATGAACGTTAGTTGCCACTAAAATTTCTAATAGGTCCGCGTCCGACATGATAAACACCACACTAAAATATTTATTTTAAGAATATGACGAAATATGATAAACAGAAACACCACACTAAAATATTTATTTTAAAAATATGACGAAATGTCAAAAACAAGCTGTCTATGTCAAAAAAAATAATTAAAATTGAATTATTTTTTGCTAGAATTGCTCCATTTAAATTGCTACAAAAGTGGGCAATGAAATTTTAGATCAATTTTTCATGAATTTATTTTTATTTTTTGCCTATATTGTATTCACTCACTCTTATGAATATTTTATATATGCATTATTTGGCCTGCTCTAGTTTTATTTTTAATCACTTAAACAATGCGAGAAACTAGCCAGTGTCATACAGCCATTAATAAGCCTATAATTATTATATATGTCAAAAACATCTATAATTCCAAGACGAATTATAGTTTGTTATTGAATGAAAACGACCACTGAAGGTAGTATTGGTAACTAAATGACGACGGCAACGTTGCATATTATTTGACATTTATTTTCATACAAATACATGTTTACTTTTTATTTTACACTCTTGACAAAAATATTGTATTAGTTCAAATTCATTTTTGAATTTAATAAAAAAATAATAAAGATAATTTAAATTTAAATAATGTCTTGATGTTGAAAATCGAATTGTGTCTTAATACTGTTATATTTAACGTGTAGTAAAGCATTGAAATATGTACGATTATTCGTATTTTTTAAAACAATGAAATGTGCCATTTTTTGGTCTACGAGTGTAATAAAGATAGGTTATAAATATTTTTTCCTGTCAAACACACTACACGTCCACGCACAGAAGTGCATTATCGAAAACATCTGTATGACAAAAATAATATGACATCTTGTTTTCTGGTGTACAAATAATTAAATTATTTCATTAAAACTAAATAAATTTAATTATTTATTACACTGACATTCTTAGGTAAACGCCAATCGAATCATTTTCATCAAACATTTATCTCGAATCTCGAAATATTTATCTCGACTAATGATTGACGAACAAATATTTAGCGTATTTTGTTGAGAAATTTACAACAAAAATTGCACTAGGCAGAAAAATTAAGTAATTCAAAACATAATTTGAATTATTTAATTCAAGCTCGAACAAATAAAATACTATTTATGTTAACAGAAAAACAGGAGAATTAACAACATAAAACCTATAAATTAAATCGAAAAAATATTTCTCGACTTATATTCTAGAGAAAAAAAAATATCCAAATGTTACATCCATACATTACAAATTTTTCTCAACAAAATATGCTGATTGTTGTTGTAATTTGTTTTGTTGTTCCAAGAAACATACACATAAATAGGTGTTGTTTTATTTCGATATTATTATACGGCGTTGCCGTACAACAGAACTGTTGTTGTTTCTAATGTATTTTTTGTTTTTTAAAACCAAAACAAATTATATTAGTGTTGGGTAATTTTTTTATTGAAGGCGTATATGTACACAACCAACACTATGGTCAGTGGTCACTTTGTACCTTTAAATTTTGTATATTTCGTCTTGGAATTATAGATGTTTTTGTATATGTACATATATGAAAAAAACAATACATAAACAAATATATGCCGTCTTACTTTGGGAATTTTACAACTCCGGAATGAATACTTTCAAACCAAGTTTTTGTCGGTATAGAAATATTCTAATTATTATTATTATTATTTTTTTTTTGGCTGAATACATATGTTGTATAACATAATTTAATTATATTCGAAAATAATCAGCCGTTTATATAATTATATATACTAGAAATATTCTAGTAATAATTTTGAATTTTTTTTTGTTTTTCTATTTAGCCAATTGATAAAAGTAAAAAGAAAATTATTTTTGGTTTTTATTTTGAGCATAATTTGCGTTTTTATTTTTATACCAATAACTATTCCAGTGACCAAAGTAAGACGGCAATAGAGTACATTTTTTGATAGGATCTGTGTAAAGAGCGAACTATGCTGCTTGTATAGACATTTGTGTTGGTTTTGCTTGTAAATACATTTTTGTTTGTTTTGGCGAAACACAAAACTAATTCCATTGTGAATCAAAATTAATAACTTATAAAATCGGTGGCTGTGTGAACGAGATGCCCAACGGCTGACTGACTGTCAAAATTTCACTTACAAAAAAGGTGTGTCTGGGTTAGTGGACTGAGATCATAATTAAAAAAAGTATCAAACCGAGAACATTTTATGGCAGTCCAAATATTTCTCGAACACATAATTTTGATAGTTTGGAATTTTTATGGGAAATATTTTTTTGAATTTTGTATTTTATGAAGGAAAATATTCAAAAAAAATAATTCTGATATGAGTAATAATAATAATTAATTTTTTAAATTATTTTGAAACGTGAAAATAATCGAATTACACTAATTTTGTTTAATAATTCTTGGTTATGTTTCTGTTCGCTGTCAAACTGGAGTCATCAAATTTTGCTATAAAAAAACAATAACAAAATACTTTGTCCTTGTCACTCTGATGGATTATTTTTTTTATTTTTTTCAACTTCAAGCCGGTCTCATGAAATTAAAAATGTGAGATCTCACGTCAGTAATACCAATTTTTTTTTTTTTTATTAATTTTACTTTTTGTGTTTTGCTAATTTTTGGCATTTTTTATAACTTTTTTTGTTATGTTTACATTTATACGTAATACAAACACTGATAACACCACAAGAAATGTTTTAAAAATGTATAAAATTAACAAAACACAAAAAGTAAAATTAATAAAAAAAAAAAAACATTGGTATTACTGGCGTGAGATCTCACATTTTTAATTTCATGAGACAGGCTTCAAGTCAGCTCAGTCAATTTTCACAATCAAATTGAGACATAATGTCTGTATTCCATTACGAAAAATTTATTGTTTACTGGAAAAAATAAAAGAAGACAAAAAAAAATATATTACATTAGAATGACAAAGAAAAAACAATTTTTTTATTTTTGATTTTATAGCAAAGTTGTATCGATACATTTTGATAGCAAACATAACTAATAAATATGAAAAAAATTATGCATAATTCGTATATTTTCACCTCTCAAAATTATCTAAAAATTAAATATTATTATCACCCATTTCAGAATATTTTTTTTCATTTATTTCCGTCACAATAAAAAATATCTTTACCATAAAAATGACGTACTATGAAAATTAATAAGCATCAAACAGATAAGCGGCGTTCTACGCTTAGCTGCGCTTCTCCTCGCTTCTATTCGTCTTTATGATTTTTTACAACCACATAGACGCCGCTAATCTGACATTTACTTATATGAAAAATGTTCTTTGGGTTTTGTAAACAAAATATTTTCATAAAAAATATTTGTTTAATGATTTATTACGACCAACTTTATGTTCAAATTTAGATTTATTTTACAATTGTCTTTCTCTTATGCCCAATTTGGATATACATTTCAGCTAAAATTACGTGTTTACAAGTATTTACTATAAAAGCAACAACAACAAATCTAAATGTCACTGAACGCCTCAAAAAATAGAAACTGCGAGTTTAGCGCCGCTCTATCTGTTCGCTCTTATGGAAATCCATGTATTCTAAATTAGGGCCGCTGTTTGCGCCGCTTATCTGCTTGAAGCTATAGTGTGTGCAAGAAATATGTTATCAACGTACCAAAACCTGCTAAAATTCTCTCTGTAGAAAAGAAGCCAAACGATGCAAAAACTACTAAAATTCTCTCTAAAGAGAGAATTTTAGCTGGGCATCGTTTTAAAAAAATGTTTTTATTTTAGTTGCAAATACACGAGTAAGTATTATTTAGTTCAATCTTTTAATAAAATTAATTTTATTATTAAAGATAACGTTTCTAAAAGCGCGTCATTATTGTCCACTTTTAGTGCGAACCTAGTAAAAATAATTGTAAACAAATCGTAAGATTCCTAAGCACCCAACAACAATTTTTTTTTTTTTTTTTTTGATAATTATGTATATAATAAATTTAAATTAAAAGTGCACTTGTTTTATCTCAAATTACAATAATCACATCACAATTTTAATTTCGTTAGTATGTATATAAACCAGAATAAAAGTTATCGATGAAAAAAAATTCTAGGTAATTTGTTGCGAGTATTGTTGCGACATTTTCTGATTAAACACTTCATTTTTCCTAATTTTTTTAAATAGTTTTTCATGAATTCATGATTAGTATTTAGCAGGAAGGTAATGAACTAATAAATACTAAAACTAATAACAAGTAAAAAAAGGAATATAAGTAATTATTTCAATAATGTGTCCAGAATCCATTATTATCGATTACTTCACGTAATCGATTTGGCAGTGAAGCTACTAGTTATTGGGAAAAATTCGGCTTACCTCTTAGCTCTTTCCATTTTTGAGAAACACTGATAAGGAGGCTTCCAATCCTTAACCATATAACTCCAAACATTTTCTATTGAATTTAGGTCGGTGCTATACGCTGGTCAAGCTATAAGAAGGCTTTGCATGTTTCGATTTAACCAACTCATAGTTTCACGTGATCTATAAACTGAGGACTAATCCTGTATAAAGTGAATTGGAAATTCCTCCGGATAAACGTAGTGACTGACGGTATCATTGTTTCATTTAGGATTTCCAAATATTCCCGACTGTTCATGTGTTATGAAATTTCACATAACTCACCGACGCCACCTGCACTTATCCATCCCCACACTCCACAGGATACTATTTTTCATTAAATCTCATTTCGTTTGGGGGCAATACATGATGATCGGACCTTTACACATTTTTTCGTCCGTAAAAAAACTTACTTTCTGCAAACGCTACCCGCGCCGCTCGATGTGCGATGGTTTTTGAGCTGGAATTCGATGCTGAATTCCAGCATCTTTTAACGTTCGCGAAATAGTTGCTGCTTGAACTTTATACGCCGGCGCAGTTGCAGGTGCAGTTAAAAATGGACTCAGGTTAAACTCTTCTACAATATTTTCTCGTTGAAATTCATTTAATATTTTTGGTCTACCATTCTGAGGCAACCGATCAATGGTTCTTGTTTCTGAAGATCTCTATCAATTTCATTACAGTAGTTTTCTAACGGAAAAATATATAACTTATCATTACTGTAAGAGACAAATTTATGCAACTTACTGAAAAACTAAGCTACCGTGAAATGTATCCGATTTTCTTTATTTAGGGTAACTAATTTCAGTTGCTTGTGAATTGAATGACGTTCTATTCTGTACAGTTAAGGCGGATTCATAGTTGCCTTTGTTCGTTCATTCATTCGTTCTGAAATTTTTTTTAAACAATCAGATTCCTTGAAAATGACGTTATTTTTCGTTTGTGTCCGTTTGATTGGTCGAGAAAAATGTTTGAATGAATGAATGAACGAACAAATTGAAGTATGAACTCAGCTTTAGATTACAAAAAAAAAACGAATAAATGACTACTTAGTTGGACGGTCATAAAATATTCTCTATTTGACACTTTTTGTCAATAGATTGAATGCTAGACAACTTCATTGTGATTTTTTGTGTTAACCCATTTGATCCCACTGTACCTGTACGAGTACAGAAAAATTACTAACTTTACGACGCCACTACTGCGGTATTTAATGTCAAATTTTGATTTGTATTTTACCCTTATCTATGGTTTTTAGTTGGTTTATCACATTTGAAAAAAAAAATCCATTTCGAGAAAGGATTGAGTGTTATAAAATATTTGAAGTACAAATATTTTACAAAATTTGTTATTGGTGTGGGATCAAATGGGTTAAGGAAAACAAATAAAACGTCAAAATATTCTTCATATCTTTTGTATGAAGTGGCACAGATGCAATTTTATTTGAATCGCTAACTGCAGAAACGGGACTTCTTACATTTTTTCCAAAATTCATTTTTTAACGGTTTAGTATAATTTAGATATAGACTCATCGTTTACTGTAGAAATGGGACTTACACCATTAAAATAAAGAGAACAAAATTGAATTGAAAAACTTATTTACTGCAGAAAAGGGACATTTACTTCAATTGACCCCTTTACCAGACACCAATTTGCAATTTTGGAAAAATATTTCAGAATGGCCTACTGTGGAAAACGATATCGAGAAGGACTAGAAATCGTATTCCTTATATTAATTATTTATTATTTTATTATTTTATTACAGGAATATTAAAAAACGTTAGCGAGAAATATACTAATGTGTTGAAATTACTTTATGTTTTTAATTATTACTGTTAAAAGGGGACATTTGCGAAAAATTAAATCAAGAAAATTCCAGTGAGTAAGTCAATTCTATTGAACATTAGAGTTCCATACGATTGCAATAACAGATCTTAATGAGGTTGTCGATTTCATTACATTAGTGCAACAATAACAAAAGATATATAGTTTTTTGTACTTCCTAAAAAATTTCAAATACAGGCATAGTCCCCTTTCTGCAGTTAGCGATTCATTTGTATTATTATAGACATATACATATTAATATTTTTTAATAAAAATTTAATTGAAATGTATTCATTTTATGTCATTTTAAACTAAGCCGATAAATTTGTTTGTAAAAATGGAGTGAAAAATTAAAACATATAAAGAAGGCAAATTCGTAATCTTTAGGTTTAATCTTGTGTCGTTTGTGTTTTTTCTGTGGTTAATTTTATTAAAATTAAGTTATTTTCAAACATTTTAACATAGTTTCATATAAACTGCTGTTTGTTTTCCTTAACACTCAAAAAAATCTGACATATTTTAGCTGTCAAATTATCGATCTATTGGTGATTGAAAAAGTAGCAAATGCGATACCTATCGGAAATTAATTAAAGTTTCTCACGCAGTACTTTGTCCATAAGAAATACATATAAAATGTATCTATCGGAAATAAAACAAACTGTCGTAGCCACCAACAAAATTGTGCCAGTCCAATCGTCAATTATAATCGCAGTCCACTAACACAGGTTTATAATGTTTATAAAATCAACAACACAGTGTATCGTTACTGCACAAGTTTAATAATTATATTCCTACAACTTTATGATGGAGATGGTAGTATCAAACATCTGTTAATCAGTCTCGAACGATATAGAAGAAATTATTTTTTATATATACCTTAGCAACATTGCTCGGGCTTGATAAAAAAACGATAACTACGAGATATTGTTCAATCGAGTATCACTATGGTAAATTTAGTACCATTGTTCACCAAGTGCAACATAATGTGAATCGGAAATTGTAACAGTATACATAATTTGCAAAATAGAAATATTTGGATGAGACTGGGAGTTTTTCAACTAAGGATCTGAATAGCTTGATTTAATTTCGATTTCAATAACGGTGATTTGTTTGTTGCCATTGATGGCGAATTTTCTGTTTTTCTTGGATTAGTCCCTGTGTATATTATGTGACAGTTTACTAACTTTTTCAGAAATACATATAACGAGTGTAGCCATTTCAACTGATAATGATAGGGCATTTAAATTTTCTGCTGCCGCATCAATCATCTTCTGGTTTGATAAGAGGACAATTCAGAACACAACTTTGTTTAATTAGTCTCCTATATTAATAGTTACGTCATAGACATTCATACTAGATTTCTCATTTCATAGTAACTAAAGGAAAAAAACAAAAACTTCTGATAATTCCAATGTATCTTTGTGTTGTGTATTTTATAAGGCAATGATTTTAGAATGCGTTGCAAATATAATACGTATATGCAATACATCGATAATATTTCAATGGAAAATTTTTGTTCTTATTTTCTGTTTTTTAGTCAAATGAGAAATCTATTATGATTGTCTATGGTTACGTTTATAGTTTCAGAAACACCAGCGTACTATATATGAACTTTCCGAAATTATTTTGCGGTACAGTTAATTGCCTCCGTTTAATTAAAAAGATTATATTTTTATTTTATTTTATAATTATGTAATTACCTTTTACTTAAAGTAAATATTATTTTAATATTGATTTTTAATATTTTACAATTTAATGATGGTCGTTTGGCTGCGACTATGTCAATCAAGCTAAAATGCATGACTCATCATACCTAAATTTTATTTTACTAATTGTTGTACCTAATGTTTTTTATTTTGCTAACTAATTGTTTACAAATAATTTATTTATTATATTGACTAGCCCTTTAGGGCTTCCGAACACTTTTAATCGGTTACTTTATGAGGTACGCCATAAAAAAGGTTTTCAAGAAATTAAAAGAAACATCATTAAAATTTGATTTGTATACCCAAAAAAGGATAGATCTGTATTTAAATGTATTTTGCAAGACAACGAAACAAGATGATAAGCTGTTTTTTTAGTATTACCAATAGGATTAGGACTGAGGAAAAAATGGAAGAAAACATAAAAATAAATCGACCAGAAAATATTTTTTTTAAAATGATAATTTAATTAATTTTTAATTAAATAATTTTTAATTAAATAATTTTTAAGTTGCGATTATTACAAATTCGATTTACCAAAAAAAAAATAAAAATCCGCACCGAATCGAATTCACATACATTTGGTAAAAATTCGAAATCGAAAATTTCATAAAATGCCCCTGATGAAATGCCCTTCAATAATAATAATAATTCCCGCATTCAAGTTTTACTTAGAATTACTAAATTAACCGTATATATAAGCGATTGAATAAGGGGTTCATTGTCATAAAACGTATTTAACATCGACTAGACATTCATATAAAAAATATACGAGCGTTTGAAATATCAGGACCGTATTTAGATTTTATTCAATGAAGTATTCGGTATATCAGCCAATACCAAATCTCTTACTTACTTCTCTGGCCCCAATGAATCTAGTTCTTTCTTCAGCCCATCAATTTTACGTTTCTGGGCGCCTTTCGAGAAGCGATGCGATTTGGCACAAGGCGTGAAGCGAGTGCTG